>JAWPGT010000018.1:0-498774 GCA_034638255.1 Coprinus comatus
GTAGCAACTGGACTTACTGATCGCCTTGCCGAAGCAATGGAGTCAGTAAAGACAAACAAGCGACGAACATCTGGAAAGGCCAAAGCCTTTTGGATGCCCATACGGATAGCAAATAACTCCCCTCCTGGAGCTGTTACCTTTCCAGCGACCTGTCTCTGAGATAGACAGCGTCCCCCCTGAAATACCATGGCTGCTGAAATAACCTGGTGAGTACCTGTGAGAGGCAGACTTGCATCCGCCGCTACATAGGCACCCTGTGGATCACCCCGGATGTCGTCAAGAAACACATCCAATCTTGAGACATAAGTGTGAAGGTGCTGAGTGGCATCTTCACTTGGTTTGATGTATGCTGTGAACTTGATCCAGGTAGAGAACAGGTCCAATAAGCGAGATCCAGGGCGAGCTTCATCCACCATAGGGTTGAAACACCTCACCAAGTTCTGGGAGCCGCTTGTTGGCTTCCAGGAGAGCAGACTTGACTTTACACTTCTGGAATGGCCTATCCAGCAGAGCTCGGAGAGGGTGGGTAGGATGGAGAGTTGCTAGCCGGAAGATTGCACGTTCAGATAGCTTCTTGAGATGGAGTCCAATGGGAATGAGGCCGGCAAGAGCTTCAGTCCCACCAGTGGGGGAAGTGCGAAAAGCACCAGTGATCCACAGTGCAGCTTTACACTGCATAATATTGAGGGATTTCACAGCACCTTTGTTCCGGGCACCATTGAAGAACCAGAGTCGATGGCCATATGTTGCAATGGGCATAACACAGGATCAGTAGAGAAGATGCTTCTGTTGTGGGAGAAGACCCCTAGATGAGTTACCAAGCATCCCCATTGACTTGACAGTAGATAGAGCCTTGGTAGAGTAGAAACAAACGTGTTCATGGAAGTTGAGAGCACGATCAAAGAAGAACCCAAGGTATCGCCAGTATACCTTGGGACGGAGAGGAGTGAGGCCAGTGTAGGGGACAAAGCCAAGGTCAATAGACGGATTCTCATCACCAGTTTTGCGAGAGAAATGGAATACTTCAGACTTGTTATGTTCCAGAACAAGTCCAAACAACGTAAACAGATCATGGGAGATGCCATACCCTCCTTGCAGAGTAGTAATATTCTCATCCCATGTCTTGCCTTGTGCAATGATAGTACCATTGTCAACATATGAGAGCATGGTGCACCCAAGACCAAGTGCACGAATGTCGAAGATCTTCATCACCGGGGCAATGAAAATAGCAGACATCACTGGAGATAAGGCAGAGCCTTGACCTACCCCCACTGACGCCTCGAAGAACTGGGATTGGAAAGAGTTCCAGAGGTACGCCGTCTCTCTCCCAACAAGGTATGAAGCAAAGAATCCACCCACTTGAGGTCCAAATCCTTGCTTGCGAAGAATCGCCATGATCATGGTGTGATTCAGAGAGGGGAAGAACTGAGCGATGTCAAAGCAACCACGCTTGTCTTGAGACCTTTAGACCACCCGGCACGAACCAGATGGGTGAGGTACATACCCGCATCTTCAGTAGAGCGCTGGATGATGCCGCCACACTGATTAGGATGAAAGACTCCCCATTTGACACAATCAAACTGGAGTCGAGTTGAGATCATCTTCTCAATAAGCTTGCCCACTGTGTTGAGAAGCACAATGGGGCGAAAGGATTTGGGAGTGGCATAAGAGGCCTTACCCGGCTTCGGAATGATCACAGAGACAGACTCCTTGAAGTGACGAGGCCAGTATCCCACTGACATGCAGGAATTGGCAAGATTGATCAGCACACTGCGACAGTCATCATCAGCCACAATGCACTTGAGATGGGACCATGTAACATGATCAGGACCAGGGGAAGAGTTAGAAGCACACCCGTCAAGTGCATCCTCTAGCTCCTGTTCAGAGAACAACTGCCAATTCCGACTAGGGAGATCAGGAAGTTCGTCCAAAACAGAGACATCTACAGCACGGTCAGAGGCCGCATTGTATGTGCCGTTGAGAGCATCCCATAGGTTGTCCAGATCGTGACACGGGTGGCCATTGTACTGAATAGCTTCACATGCAGGGAGTTTGCGAGCCTGGACCCAGTTCATGAGATCCCAAGGACGCTTGTTGGTAGTTGCAATTTCCTTGACCTTGCCGTCAAAGAACTTGCGCTTAGCAGACCGTACAGCCTTGCGAAATGAGGAGTAACCCTCTGGAGTGCGGTTGGCCCTGTAGGCTTGAAGCGTCTCACTGCACTGATCATCCCACCACGACTTGGCAGCAGGTGAAATAAAGACCTCCTTTGCACTGGCGTCCCAGGCATCGGAGAAGGTTCGGGAGATAGCTGAAGCAAGCTCCTCCACCAGGTCAGGGGAAGTCAGAGCCGGTCTTTCAACAGGCCAATCATCACCATTGACGTATTGACAAAGTTCTTCTCTTCATCAGACTTCTTTGGCAGAACCTTACGTCGGACCCCAGTGCGAACAGGGTTGACAGGAAATGTCAGGGCCATCGGGATGTGATCCGAAGGTCCCTGGAGGTCGGGCCGGAGCTCTGGTCGAAGATTGAGACTCTGAGGTATGGGGACAAAGACAAGGTCAATAACAGTGGGGTTAAGACCTTGAGCGAATGGGATGTGGGTAGGGCCAGGAACTTGAGGAAGAGAAAGGTCCAGGCTGAGGTCAGATGCAAAATCCAGGATGGTTTGCGCCCAAGTATGATGTTGGTTCCATTCAGGATCCCACACCGATGATCGGCAATTGAAGTCCCCACCCATAAATACATGAGAAGGTAGATGATCTGCCTGGGCCTGGAGGAGCCGCATAGCAGAGTTCTGGTCGTCGTTGTAGACATTCATCAGGTTCATGGTCTCACCTCCCTGGAACAAAGAGAGAATGAGGATGTCCCTGTGGTCAATGAGGTCACGTCGCATAGACGGCCTCAGACTTTGAAGACGATTATGGACATAGGCCATAACACGTGGAGCTGCCTCCTGGGCAGTTGGGGGGCGCACCATATACAGCCACTCGGGATGAATAGGAGCACCAATAACATCTTCCCCCTCAGGATTAGAAGAAGAAGGAGCTTGTCGAACCGTCCGCCAGGGTGGTTCTTGGATAAAGAAAACATCAAAATCAGACTTAAGATGCTCGAGAAGATATTCAACGTTTCCATAGTTGCGGTTAACGTTGAAAGAAATAATGCGGATATCATGAACAACCTCCCTAGACCCCCTTACTCATTGGTTAGGGTTGTCCATCATAAATTACCCCCGGATTTAGAGTCCCTGGACTCTTGATAGCGCCGTTGAATCCAAGCAGAGTCAAAGCGGTGTTTCCAGAATGAGCACTTGCGCTCATGGGCGTGATGAGCACCCTTACAGTTGAGGCAACGAGCAGCATGAGGACAATCTTCGTTGGCAGGAGTGGGGAGGACAGGAGGAGTAGCCTTAGCATTCCCCTTACATGATCCACAGAATTGACGATGGTGGTCTTCCTTGTGAGGACCTCCACAGCGAGGACACTTGAGAGCTTGAGCTCGACATGTATTGGTTGGATGGCCCCACTTCCAGCAACGCTGGCAGAGAGCAACCCCTGGGTTGGCCCGTGCTGCTCGGATGTAGCAGGTATAAGAGCCGATGTGAAGGGTTCTGTTGACAAGACCCTTAGCGCGTGTACCCTTTGCAGAGTCCCATATGTCAAACCAGACTGTAACTGTGTCTGCCTTGGCTGAGTTGCGAACTAGGCGGGGAGAGCCAACCAGCGCAAAACGATCTGACAGGTTTGAAGACCTCACAGCGGCCTCAATGTCCTGGGGAGTGGTGCGTATATCATGCAGAGTGATAGGGACATCCAGAATCTTGAGGTAAGACTTGGATGCGGGGAGGTGGCAGGATGGGCTGGACGCTTCTCCAAAAAGACGGACCATGCTTGCCTGAAGGACCTCCAGATCCTTAGGCAAAGCAACAGTGGTGGTGGCCATTGAAAAGCCGTCATATGCTCTGCTCGTTGATTCTACCCGAACAGTTGATTTGGCTGATACCAAAGCTCGGTTTGCAGCTTCGGTGATTGACGCAGTGGGCTTGTCTTGGTAGGTCTCAAGAACAAGGAGGACTTGGCGCCGTGTTGGGCCAGAGGTAGTCATCCGAGGTCGACGAGAGGACTTGGGGGATGACGGTGAGGAGGCTTGGTTGGCAAGAGCTACCAACCGCTCAGGAGACAAACTAGGAAACACCTTTGCCAAAGCCACAAGGGCTTCAGAAGAGGATGTATTCGCTGGTTGAGGTGACAAATTCTGTCGGGCTGCTTGCGCAAAGGTACGTCTACCCTTGGGCTTAGTAGCAAGAGGAACAACAGGAGGGGGACCACGACGAGCATGGTTAGCTGGACCTGTAGGAGCAGAGGGCGCAGGAGCTGGGGTAGCAACTGGTGGAATAGCAGCTGGCCCCTTGCTCTTGCCTGAGGGGGGAACTGGAGTCATCTCGACATCTGCCTCAACGCCTGGATCCAGGCGAGGAGGAGTGAATGGAATTGGGTGTGGTGCAGCAGGATCCTGTTGCAGCAACACCCGGGGAGTAGAAGGTGCCTGCCCATGAGCAGAGACGCCGAGAGTACTAGCCAGGTTAGCCCTCAAACTCTTGGGAGCAAACCGGGAGCCAATCCTGACTTCAGCAAAGCCAGAAGATACAAGGGCCTCACCAAACTCTAGAATAGTGGAGGCTAGGGATTTATGAAGCTCAGAATGAGGGTTAATACCTTCAGGAGCAGGAACAGTGAGCCACTTAGCAATCCTGCCAAGTGTTTCGTCTATTTCCTTCATATTACCCTCATATTCCTCCTGATCGCCTGATCGTTGGGGAGGGACGGGGATACGAGATATTTCTTCCTCCACTCCAAACGGCAAGGCAAGGTGAGGAGAACTGGGGCGGCTATGATCCGGAGATGGATTGGATGATAAGGAGTGGCTCCTCCTATGAGAAGAATGCCTAGATGAGGGCTCCCTACGACTTTGGGAAGGGAGTGTACCAGTATAACGTCCTCGGGCATCAAGGCCAAGTCCGCTGTTGAGTGCATAATGAGCACTAGAAGTGCCCTGGAGGTCCAGGGGAGTGTTGGGGTTCATGGGAGCATCTGGGGAAAGATCACCTTCTCCCGGGTTAGCAGGATAAAGTGACCGCCTCAAATTTGGAACGGGGTGAGAGGGTGTTTGTGGCATTTGGGATACCAAGTTTCAAGTGAAACTGCCGGCCAGGGGATGAGAAATTGGAGGTACAAGTTGCTGGTGGGTGGTTTCTCAATTAGGCAGGTGGTGGTAACAGATCAAGAAGCGATGGAATAGTATATCATTGACATAGACAATGGCAATGCAGATCTTGCCAGTTTTCTTGTCTTGGTAGATATATACACCTGCATTGGATTCACATCAATCAAAGCCTAGGTCTTTCATGGAAGTTGCCATTTCCTTCCACCAGGCCAGTCTGGCTTGTTTAAGGCTGTACAATGTGTGATGTAACCTCCAGACCTTGTTCTCCTTCCCTTTCTGGATGAAACCTTCAGGTTGTTTCATATAGATTTCTTCATCCAGTTTTCCATATAAGTATGCTGTCTTTACATCGACAGCCTCAATATCCCAATCATTCAAAGTTGCTAAGCCAAGAAGGATATGAGTGGACTCATAACATACAACTGGAGAAAATAATTCATCAAAGTTGATGCCTTCGACCTGAGAGAAACCTTTTGCCATGAGACAAGCACATTTCCAGCCATCTCCTTTGACATTAAAAACCCATTGGGTTGGGGCGTTCTCCTCAGAGCCAGTCGTCCCAGTCGTAGTCTGTTCCTATTCTCATTTACTCTTGTAGTTACATTATGATTGCTGACTAATATAGTGTCTGATGTGTAGTTACTCTGGGGGTGCCTATCTCCCTATTCCATCTCCCCCCTCTCTATATGGTGGCGTCCTCGTCATCGATCTGCTACTTGGCGTGCAATCGGCTCATCATCATTACCATCACTCTCTGCCTCATCTTCATAGAACATTCTTGGCTCTTCACTACTGTTGTAAGTTTTTTCTGATTCTTCAGCCTCAGTCTTGGACTCTAACTTTGAACCTCCTTTGTCAACTGCTCCTCCTTCATGTTCTTCCTCATTCATCTCATTGTCTCCTTCCTCCAATCTCAACTTTTGCTCTTCTGCTAACTTTGTACCTTCTCTTGGATCAAATCTTCGCATTCTTCATGCATGGTACAACCCATCAAGCTCCTTCCCATCCAGGTCTTCTAGTTTGAATGAATTCAAGAGTTGCTCTTTGATTCTGCATGGTAGAGACCACATTGGTGTGAGCTTCCTATCTGCACTGTGAGTGTTGGCTAGGTCGTTCCTAAAAACCTGAACTAGGTCACCAATGTTGAATTCTGCAATTCAGCCTTTAGATTTCTTTTTTTTTTTTTTTTTTTTTTTTTTTTTTTTTTTTTAACCAACAATTTATATTCGTGGTGCTCGGACGCAGTCCGCTAGCAACCCCAGAGGGGTTGCAGTAAATACAAACAACTAGTATCTACAGTATGGTACAGAAACAGTCTGGCTAGCTGGATATGGGTGTGCCTAATGCCACACCTGGGAGATGGGTCAGTTTAACGCCTGGCCAAATAGGAAGGGGGAACAATATCTCCTGTGCATCAGGAGTTTGCAGGGCAGAGTCGCCCATACTGTATCCTTCTAGAGTTATCCAACACCTGCTGGGGGATCAGGCCTGAATGCAAATGCAGAGGGATTGTCATTCAGAAATTCAAGAAGGCCTTCAACAGAAGTTGGAAGACCTCCATGGCGGTGATACCTCCTACAAGAGGTAAATATGTGACTCCGTGTCTCCATGCGATTACCACATGGGCATGAAGTAGGAAGAGTGGGGTGGAATCTTGCCCTATATTCACCTATAGGAGCATGACCAAGGATAGCATGGCACATCTGTGTTGATAATGACACAGATGCCTTGGCAAGTGGGAGCCATGAGCCACCATGAAGGTAGCTTGGCTGGAGTGGGGTGTTTTTAGACCCCTTGAGGTCCATGAAGTGATGGCCTCGGTACTTGGATGAGCGGAACATAGTGATCCATTCGTCTGAGCAGTGTTGAGTGCAATCTTTACGAAGGCGCTCAAGAGATGTTGTGGGAACCACACCATGTGGAACCTGTAGTGATGTTGCAAGCTCATGGGCTTGTTGATGTACTTTCCATTTTGCCTTGGAAGGAACATGGACAAGGTGAATGGAAGATTCTGGTTCTTGTTGGAACCAGTCCCCAAGTGCACGTGTAATAGCCAGAGCATGGCTCTGTCCTGATTGTACAGTGGGTCTTACTGCTCGTCTTGCAACAGCAATTGAGTCAGTAAATATAAGAATATGTTTGACACCTGGCAAGGAGACAGCCTTGCAGATCCCAAGACGCATTGCAAATAACTCCCCTCCAGGGGCAGTCACTTTCCCAGCTACTTGCCACAACTGAATGCAGCGAGCTCCCTGGAACACAACAGCTGCCGAGACAGCTTGGTAGCACCCTACAAGTGGTAGACTTGCATCTACACCTGCATAAGCACCCTGTGGATCACCTTGTACATCCTCTAAGAGATGATCAAGGTGTATGATATAATTCTGGAGATGAGCTGCTGCATCTTCTCTAGGTTTGTGATATGCAGTAAACTTGATACAGTCTGGGAATTGATCAAGTAACCAAAATCCTGGGCGCGCTTCAGACACAGTGGGGTCAAAGTGTTCACCCAGTTCATGGAGGCGGTTGTTTGCCTCCATAACTGCTGACTTGACTTTCAACTGGAAGGTCTGAGTCATGCCAGTGATTGATGTAGGATGGGCATCTGCCTCTCCTTGGTATGGCCTATCAAGCAATGCTCGAAGTGGGTGTGAGGGTTGAAGAGTCCCTATACGGAAGATAGCACGTTCCAATAGTTTCTTAAGATGTAACTGTATGGGGATGAGCCCTGCAAGAGACTCAACTCCACCTGTTGGAGATGTGCGAAATGCACCTGTAACCCACAATGCAGCTTTACGTTGCATTGTGTTGAGAGATTTCAGAGCACCTTTGTATCGGGCACCCTTGAAGTACCATAGGCGATGCCCATAGGTGGCTATGGGCATCACACATGAGCGATAGAGAAGACGCTTCTGCTGTGGAAGGAGTCCTCGGGTTGAATTACCAAGCATGCCCATAGCTTTCACAGTGGACAATGCCTTAGTAGAGTAGAAGCGGACATGCTCTTTAAAAGTAAGAGCACGGTCAAAGTAAAATCCCAAGTACCTCCAATATGGTTTGGGGCGCAGAGGAGTGTCTTCAGTAAATGGAGGAAATCCCAGGTCAATGGCTGGGTTTTCTGTGTTGTTTGGCTTGCGCGCAAAGTGGAATACTTCAGACTTGTCATGTTCCATAACAAGTCCAAAAGATGTGAGGATATTATGAACAATTCCATATGCTCTTTGGAGCGTAGGTATATTGTCTGTAGGAGTCTTGGCCTGGGCCAAGATAGTACCATCATCTACATAGGAGACCATTGTGGACCTCAGATTGTGTGCCCGTAAATCAAACAACTTCATTACTGGGGACATGTAAAGTGCAGATAGTACTGGTGACAAGGCAGAGCCCTGGCCCACTCCTACTGAGGCTGCAAATGGATCTGATTGGAAGTTATTCCACAAATAGGAGGTCTCTCTCCCAACCAGATATGATGCAAAGAATCCAGCCACATGTGGTCCAAATCCTTGTTTGTGTAGTATCGCCATGAGCATGTCATGGTTCAATGAAGGAAAGAACTGAGCAATATCAAAGGCAATAATGCTTGTCTTGAGGCCTCTAGCCCATCCAGCTTGCACTATATGGGTGAGGTACATCCCTGCATCTTCAGTGGAGCGTTGGATAATGCCCCCACATTGATTTGGATGGAAAATGTTCCATTTGACACAGTCAAATTGGAGACAAGTTGAGATCATTTTCTCAATGAGTTTCCCTAAGGTGTTCAACAGCACAATAGGCCGGAATGCCTTTGGGGTAGCATATGAGGCTTTGCCTGGTTTTGGTATAATAACTGACACAGACTCCTTAAAGTGATCTGGCCAATGCCCTACATGCATGCAGGCACTAGCAAGGTCGACGAGTACTTTGCAGCAGTTGTCATCTGCTACTATGTGCTTCAGGTGAGACCATGTGATATGATCTGGGCCAGGGGCAGAGTTGGAGGCACACCCATCAAGGGCTTCCTTCAGCTCATGCTGTGAAAATGACTTCCATTCTCTTTCAGGGAGGTTAGGAAGAGCATCAAGGATATGGACATCTACAGGGCGGTTGGAAGCCGCATTGTAGGTACCATTAAGTGCACCCTAAAGGGTGTTGAGATCATGGCAGGGTCGGCCATTGTATTGAATGGCCTCACATGCTGGGAGTTTGCGAGCTTTGACCCAATCCATGAGGTCCCAAGGTTGCTTGTTGGTGGTAGCAATCTCCTTGACTTTAGCATCAAAGAAGACCCGTTTTGCAGCCCTTATTGTTCTGTGGAATGTGGCAAAGTCCTCTGGGAGTCTGCTCTCCCTATAGGTCTGAAGCGTATCTGAACATTCCTGGTTCCACCAGGATTTTGCTCTTGAAGAAAGGAAGGCATTCTTGGTACTGGTATTCCAGGCCTCAGAAAAGATTTGAGAGATAGCCGAAGCCATCCCCTTCACCTCTGCCTCTGTAGTTAGGGCTATTCCAGCTAGCTGGCTAAGGCCCTGAATGCAAGCAGTAAGAAAGGAAACCTCCTCATCAGAGTCCTTTGGTAATACTTTGCGGTGTATCCCTGTCTTGGTGACAGGGATGGGATATGTAAGGGTCAATGGGACATGATCCGATGAACCCCTCAGATCTGGACATCACTCAGGAACTAGGTTGATACTCTGAGTGATGGGGGCAAATACCAGATCTATGACTGTAGATCGTAGACCGGCTGCATGGGGAATATGGGTAGCACCTGGATTCCTTGGGAGAACCAGATCTAGGCTAATGTCTGATGCAAAATCTAAGATATTCTGCGCCATGGTATGGTGGTGGTCTACCTCAGGGTTCCAGACTGAGGAATGGCAGTTGAAGTCTCTACTCATGAATATGTGGGGAGGAAGGTATTCACCTTCTGTCATGAGATGACAGATGGCTGTGTTCTGGGCATCATTGTAAACATTCATCAGGTTCATAGTCTGGTCACCATGGAACAGTGACAAGATTAGAATATCCCGATGGTGGCACCTGGAAGGGCCAGCAGTGGTCATCCTGGGCCACTTGGAGGCAGTCGGAGGAGGAGAAGATGATGCTACCTGATTAGCAATAGTAACAATGTGTTCAGGAGGCAAAGAAGAGAATGTCTGAGCCAGGGTAGCAATAGCTTCTGGCTTAGAAGGGTTCTGGGAGGACGAGGGAGCATTCTGCTTTGTGACTTGAGCAAATGAGCACTTGGAGGGGCAAGGCTTGGTGGCAAGAGGTGGGACAGGAGGAGGGGGGACCTAGGAGGTTGGGCCTCTTTGCAGGTGGTTGTTGGGGAGGTGGAGTGTTGTTTCTGGCCCTCTTCTTCTTCTTGGGAGGGACAGGAGTGAAGTCGGAGTCTCCTAGTGGGTTGGGTGGTCTAGGAGGCGTCATAGAGACATCCTCTGGCAAAGGAGGTGTAGGAGGAGGGTGTTGAGGGGGTGGGGGAAGGGGTGGAGCACTTGAGCCATCATCAGAAGGTCCAAAGATATGTCCAAGAACATCACCTAAGGTGGTTTGGTCCTGGAGGGAGGTGCTGACTGTAGACCAGCCAGAAGTAGAGATGCTCTGGCCTAGGGAGGCCAAAGCACCAGCAAGGAGGGTAGACTGCCTGTCTAGAGAGTCCCAGTTGAAGGAGGCAGCAGAAGAATTAAGCCACTTAGCTAAAATGCCAACAGAGCTTGTAACAACCTCAATTTCCTCCTCAGATCGCTCCGGATTGCCAGATAGAGAAAGAACACGAGAGATAGAGTCCTCAGTACCTTCCATGTGGAAGGGTGAACCAAGAGGAGGTGGAATAGAGCTGTCTCTGGGGGGAGATGAGGTTGCTGATAAGGAAACAGACTTCCTGGAGTGAGTAGGGCTGCTTCTGCGACTTTGGGAGGAAATGTGGGTGGTGTAGCGGTCCCTGGCAGTGCTGGAGGGGTCTACAGGGTTGGCTGGACGACCCCTAGGGGTGTCAGTAGAGCTGGAGGAGCTGGAACCTGTGATGGGGGGGTCAGGAGGATTATTGGACTGGCGCGCGTCGCCACGGCGTCCGTTTCCCCTGAAATTTTGAGGGAGTATGGATGGTGTCTTGAACATGGGGTGTACCAAATTTCGAAAGAAACGGTCCACTCGTTGTTGAGGAATAAGCGAAATACGATGTTGGGGGTGATGATTCCAAAAAAGGCAGGTGGTGGTACTAAATCAAGAAGCGATGTCCTTGTTTACCATCCAGCTATCATCCTCACCCAGCTCTGGTGCACAAAGTCTTGCCAGGATGTAGATGAGAAGCCTATTTGTTCCTTCGACTAATCCATTGACCCAGGGTGAGTATGTGGCAACAACTAGGGTCTTTGTTCCCCATTCTCCACAGAACTCCTTAACTTCTGAGTTTACAAAGTGTGAGCCTCCATCAGTCATGAGTGTTTCGGGTGGCATGAAGTTCTGAAAAACATCTTTTATGTAAGAAGAGAAAAGTGACCACACCAGGGATTGAACCCGGGACCACCCAAATGTGCATTGGGAGCTCTAACCACTGAGCTATATGGCCTTAGGTATTGTAGGAACTGATACTAGATATATGTACCAGGGTATAGTCTTGTTTCCCAGTCACTGGCTCAAGCAGGGGCATAGGCGCTGTGTGACATAGTGTGGGAACTCAGAGGACCTGACCTGTCAGGTGACTTGTCCTGTCATCACCTGACACTTTTAGGCATTTTATGGTTGTTTTCCCACTTCCATGTGTTTTGAACATATAACCCCATCATATGTGTGTAAGCGCAGGAACGTAGAGCATGATGGGACACATAGATTAACAAAGGAACAAAGGTGATTGATTAAGAAATGAATGAGTTACACTGCAGACAATGGTATGAGACTAGAACATGATGTTATACTATAACTACTCATCTGCAGACAATGGTATGAGACTAGAAGGTCACCAAGTGTCTGCAGGACGCTTCTGCAAGCTGTGACATCACACAGTAACACCACATGATCAGAAAAGCGATCACAAGCTACAACTCCATCAACTACTGACATTGGGACTGCCTGGAGCAATCCTGACAAAGCCCTATTCTAAACCCTCTGGTGGTGCTTCTCAGCAGCCCCAACAACAACAACAGAACACTTCTGGGTCTTCTAGACCAAATCAGAACCAGAACTCCAGTTCCAGTGATGCTTCTGGGGGGGATAAGGATAAAAAGAAGAAGCATTGATGTGGAAAATGTGGAGGCAAAGGCAAACAAAGCCGAAGGAGAAGATGGTAATGTCAACATGATCTTGTCACCCGCTGTTCTGGAGTCTTTCACAACTCCCACTAACAAACCCTCTTCCACTCATTCTCTCGTCAAGAGGATGAAGACTACTGATCCACGACCCAAGGCAGTGGCTTTGAAAAAGGCTGCTGATGAAGTTGTTGTGCATGGAGTTGAGCCTTATGTTGCTCCTTGTACCACTCTTCTTCCTTCTGTCAGACATCTGGTTGGTTGTACCTGGTATCAGAAAAAGAAGGCCGAGGTCTTCGAAAGGATGGGTGCTCGCCTCAGCTTCAGCCCAGCTGAACCCTCTCCCCCGTCACCTCCACCATCGCTTGATGCAATGGTTGCTACAATCCTTCCTGAAGAGGAAGTTGATTCATCTTCAGTTTCTACACCTGGGTCCCCCACATGTTGATCAAAGTCTCCCTCTTATGTCCCACCTTCCGATGTCCCTGAAGCGATTGCAGAGGCTGATGCCTACATGAATGATCTGGACTTTGACGCAGATGCTGACTATGAGGTCGATGATGGTTGGTACAATGAGCATGTTCCTTTCTTCTCTCAAGATTTCTTCATTACTAAATGGAACTTATAGAGATGCCCCCAAGCTTGCTTGGGGGGACAAACCAATGGCTCCATCAGACCCCATGTTCTAGAGCGCCATATCAGACTGCCAGACATTAGTCAGACTATTACGAGTTCTCTTTCTACATCTACTACTGTTTGTACTCCCATTTTGAATATGATCCCTTCTCCCATTTCAACTTGTGATTGTTTTGTCTTACCAACAAAATATTTAAAAGATCCTAAAAATGGTGATGAATCAGGAAAACATCTTGATGATTGCTTATGCAACTTCTGTGAAGATAAAAGTAAACCTAATTATGCTAGAGAGTCTGCTATTTGGCTCCTTGATTCAGGTGCTAGCTTTAATTGCACACCACATATAGCCGACTTTATCAAGTTAGAGAATGGAGAATTTGGTGGTGTCAGAGATGCCAGCAACAATCTCATAACCATAAAAGGTCATGGGAAAGTTCTCTTCCAATATAAAGTAGACAGAGTCACTAGAATGACTCCACTGTATCTGGTCTATTATTTAGAGTCTCTCTCCACTAGAATCATTTCACCTGGCACCTTATGGCTGCAAGGAATGAGGAGTGAGTCAAATTTAAAGAGAACCAACATATTTTGTTCAAACAGAAAATTGTTCATGCATGCATCACACATCACAACATTCAAAGTTATGGAAGATGCCCTCCACCATGTTCACACTAGGTTGGTGCATCACTATACTGTGAACCAGCTATTTTCGATGAGGGCTGGTATCCCAAATGCAAGCCAGATCATGAAAAACGTAAGGACTCCAGTTCTTCTAAAAACCCCAAAATAAATCCTCCTCCTCTGGCGTCTGATGAAGATGACGAGGATACTACACCTGATCTTTATCCTGATGATCCTATGGACACATCTCGACAAGACGACAGTGATAGAACTCCAATGCCTAGACCGCAAGGTCTGATTCCCGGACCATCTACTTCTCAACCACCTCCTGTTCCCGGTCCAAGCAAAACTGCTCCTAGGAAAACAACAGTTGAGGAAGTCACTGATGAAGATGATGATGATGTGTTATCATACACTGATCCTGAATCACCTATTTGTCACCTGAGTCCGAGCCCTGCTCCTCAATCTGACTCCACCTGTCCCGTTTCTCCATCACCTGAGTGACCTCCTAGACCTATTGAACCTTTACCTTGCTGTTCTGGCCAAGAAAAGTTTGTTCCTTTTAGAGAAGGTAACATTTATGGGGAGAGAACACATCCATCTGAAATCCTACAAGATTATAATCACAATGAACTTCTACCACCCCAGGGGAGAGTTCGTCTCTGTGGACATGATTTTAGAATCCACAATCAACGAGATCGACCAAAAGTTGATCCACGTCCTATTTTGCCTGAGGAAGTCCAAGAACATCGCGATGAAATACGCAGACAACACGAGGATGCCTCACGGCAATATGTGAGGGAACAACAACCTGACGCTATGGAAGAAGACGCAGATTGTAAGATTCAATGGATTACTAAGGAAGGGGGGTTAGAATTGATGAACTTTTTATTGGCAAAGGCAAGTTACACATCAGTTCCTGAGCAATTCTGTGATCTTGTAAAACTGAATCCAGAGGAATGAGAACACTGGCATGAAGCTTGTCTCGAAGAACTAGCTGCACTTAAAAAGCGAGAAGTTTACAAGTTGGTGAAACTTCTGGAAGGAAGGAAAACTGTAAAAAATAGATGGGTCTTTAATAAAAAGAGCAATGGTTGCAAATGTGCTAGACTAGTTGCTAAAGGATTTTCTCAAGTTGAGGACATTGACTTTGATGAGTTATTCTCTCCAGTAGTTAGATATGAGTCCACTCAAATCCTGCTTGGGTTAGCCGCCCTTGAAAACTGGGATATTGAGTCTGTCAATGTAAAGACAGCATATCTCTATGGCAAACTGGATGAGAAAATCTACATGGATCAACCTGAAGGTTTCAAACTTAAGGGAAAGGAACATTTGGTCTGCAGGTTACAATGAGCATTGTATACCTTAAACAAGCCAGCTTGGCCTGGTGGAAGGAGATGGCATCTTCCATGAACCAACTAGGTTTCAAGCGATGTGAATCCGATGCTGGTATCTATATTTATCGTCAAAAAGATGGCAAGTTTGTCATTGCTGTCGTGTACATTGACAACGTACTTTTTATGGGAAATGACTCCGCCCTGCTTAAAAAGCTTAAAGGAGAGTTCATGAAAAAGTGGGAATGCCACAACCTTGGAGAAGTCAAAGAATTTCTCGGTATGCGCATCAGGAGAGATCAAGCTAATCAAAAGATCTATCTTGATCAATGTGCTTATTTAGAAAAGATCCTGGAAAGGTTTAAAATCACTGGCTCTGACCATGATACCAAGCCAGCGCGAACTCCGCTGCCAGAAGGGTACTATCCAGTTCCTAACGACAAGCCGATCAACTCCTCCATCCATTCTAGGTACCAACAGGTGATTGGATCACTGTTGTACATTGCTATTGGCATGGGTCTGTAAGCGCAGGAACGTAGAGCACGACGGGACGCGTAGATTAATGAAAGAACGAAGGTGATTGATTAAGAAATAAGTGAGATACACTGCAGACAATGGTATGAGACTAGAACATAAAGTTATACTATAACTACTCACCTGCAGACAATGGTATGAGACTAGAAGGTCACCAAGTGTCTGCAGGACGCTTCTACAAGCTGTGACATCACACAGTAACACCACATGATCAGAAAAGCGATTACAAGCTACAACTCCATCAACTCCTGACATTGGGACTGCCTGGAGCAATCCTGACAGGGTCCGGACATTTCGTTTGCTGTGACTAAGCTAAGTCAACATTCTCATAATCCTATGGAAGAACATTTGCGTAGAGCTCTCTATATTTGTAGATACCTATTAGTGACTCGGGAATACCAAATGACACTTGATGGTTCTGGTAATGAGGGTTTCATTGCTTATAGTGATTCTGATTGGGCTAGTGATCCTTCTACTCAAAGATCCCAAACTGGTTATCTGTCCACTGTTGCATCCTGTCCAGTAGCCTGGGTCAGTCGATCACAAAAGACTATTGCGTTATCATCCACAGAGGCTGAGTACATGGCTATTTCTGATTGTAGTCATCAGTCCATCTGGATCAGAAGCCTAATGACTGAACTTGGTTTACATAACAATGAACCAATGGATATTTGTGGAGACAATATGGGCTCTCTCTTTATCGCGCAAAATCCTGCCGTCAAAAAGAGATCAAAACACATAGATATCATTTTCTACTTCATTTGTCAAGTAATTGATGAAAAGAAGGTTTAGCTCTATTTTATCCCAGGCACTGAGAATCCTACTGATTTTCTCACGAAGAATCTCGGACGTGTGAAGTTTGAATATTTCCGTGATAACTATTACAGGTTGGAGTTTTCTAATCCCACCTATAGTGCTGCCAAGCACTCAAATAATATGTCCTCAACATAGGGCGCTTCTTAGCTGCCATGTTTGTATTCAGGGGAGTGTTGAACTATTATTAGTTCTTCCATGACATTCTCTAATGGCATTACACTAGATGAACATGTGACTCAATATGTTCTCGCACAGACCATTGCATTAATGTATATAAACCTTGTAGTAATTGCATTATATACTTAAGTTCTTTCTACCTCAACAACCACCCTCAGTAAGTCTAAGTTGTACCTACCTTAGCATACATGCTACACTCTTGTTTTAACAAAGATGAATCTTTGATCATAGATTTTATGTACTTGTATTCCCCATCATCGGTATCATACTGTGTAGAAGGAGAATTCATGATTTGTTCAAACTGTTCATCAAGAACAGAGACAGATGCTGGAGCAGACACCTGATCATGTGGAGGCTGCATGTGAACATTATTGTTTTCATCAATGGAGACAACCGAATGTGTCAGGAATGCTCTAGACAGTCCCCAAGGTCAGTACTTATTGTTGGTTGAGGTTAGAAGAGTTGTGGTTGGATATTCTCTTTAGAGTTCTGGACTTGTAGATTGTTTCCGCTTTCTGTGACATCACAATGTCACGTCACACATTACTGAAGCGTCCTGCAGACACATGAAGACTCTCTAGTCTAATACAAGTGTCTGCAGGTGAGTAGTTAAGAAGTTATTGTATCTCTCTAGTCTAATACAAGTGTCTGCAGTGTTTGTGTTTTATCTCAGTCATTTCTTATTGGTTTCCCTCCATTCCTTTGTCATCGTGCTCGTCTCGTCGTCCTCTACAATCCTGCGCTTACAGTATGCAGAGGACTAGGCTCACAGGCAGGACCAGAGGTAAGAACTAATCCATCAAGAGAAGGTAAGGCAGGGGGAGGGGTTGGCTCTATGCCAAGACAACGTTCATAGGATTTGAGTACCTGGGCCTTTGTTAAATACTGAAAATACCGAGAGGGGTGACCCTTGGCTTCAGCGTGTGTGCTGTGCCTCCGGAATTTGTACAAGGTCGATTTACGAATTTCTGGGAGACTTCCAGCAGAGTTTCCGGAAGACTGGAAAAGTAAGAGTGCAGACAGTTGAGATGATACAGAGAGTTAAGAGTATATCAAGTCGATTCTGAAACTGAGGAAATACAAACATAGCAGTGAACTATTTATACAAAATGCCGTAACGGATAAAAAAGGTAATAAGGAATAACGGAAATCTGAATCAGAGAAGAAATACAAACGGAGGTGTTACGAGTCCATCCAAACCACCAGCCCGTACCACCACCACCGAGGAAGACTTGTTCGCCATCTTCCCCGAACTCATTCCCAATGACGACATCATGGACGACTCTGCTTGACATACCATCCCCCGGTGACATCACGGTGACATCACTATGACATCGCTATGACCTAACGTCGAACTAAGTATGAGACTCCACTTATGCTTAGAAGTATACATTTCCCCAGCTCCAGTATTAGTTATCCGTTTCGTCATTTTACTCCTGTTGACTAATCTTTCATTGTATATGGAGTAAATAGTCCCCGACCCCGATGTCTCACCTACTCCTGTTGACAGTTCTAGCATTGTGTATGGAGTAGATTATAAAGCGATGACGAGTATTAGGTTATAATTAGTTAGTAGCTATTATTAGGTACATCCCTAGAATAGTATAAATACTCGATGTATTAGACGATTAAAGCCTCAAGCTTTAATCTCTTCTGTTGTAGCCCTTATACATCTCTGTCTCCATACCTCTCGGTCACTAGGTTGAAAGGCCTTGAGATTGCAGCAGAGTGTTTATTGATCGCACGTTCCTACACGACTGCACTCTAGCGTTTAAGTTCCAGGAGTGTTCAGCTTAACGGTTCGTGGTCATAACAGGAGGTAGATAAAACGGAAGATGGAAAGTAATGGCATAATATTGGAGAATTAAGAAGCATAGGAAACGCATGGAAATGCCAAACTAAACTGAATAGAATTGATAACCAAAGAATAAGCAAGATAAGAAAAACCCAGAATTTCCAGAGGACAGAAAAGTCCCTTTGAATAATTAATGAACAATGGAAATCTGGAAATTAGGAAATTCAGAAAGATCGGAAATCCGGAGATTTGCTATCTAATCGGAATTGTGATATGTGAACTTGGCAGAATTCAGGGTTAGCAGTCATGTGACGGAACAGAATATAACAGCCTTGGTCCATTGCAAATGGGTCCTTCCCACAAGTTGGTTTGGAACCATGGTAGGAGCTTTACACTCAACTACCTTCTCTGGGGTGGACTCACAAATCTCTTCTATATAAGCATGAGTAGATTTAAAGGGATGGTCAATAACAGTAGCAGCAGTTGAAGCAAAAGAGTTTAACATGATGATATTGGAAGCTGCTGCATCTACCCCAGTAGTAGAGGTATTAGTGGTGACATCAGCCGACTTGGCATTCTTACCACTGCATTTTCCATGTGTCTGCTTCTTCTTCTTATCCTCACTGGCTCCACCCTGTTGGGTCTGACTGGAACCAGAACCACTGCCAGATTGTTGAGGTTGCAGTTGCTGCCCTTGTGGGCGCAATTGCTGACCTCCACCTTGGTTTTGGTTCTGATTATGTTGTTTAGGGCCTTTAAAACCCTTAACACCCTGAGAACAAAGAGCATTAGCTTGACCACGAGAGTCAAGCCAGGTGGATTGGATTGCCTCAGCGACAATCTGGACTGTGAGTCTAGAAAACTTAGAACTTCCATATCTCACTAGGAGGGAAGCTCAAGTTGCATTCCATTGGTTTGGAATATGAGTCAACAGCATTAGAGCATGAAGAAGTCCTGGAACACAGATGGGAGGATCTGCTGTCTCGAGACAAGTGAAATAAGAGGAGAATTGAGCAATCTCAGCTGATGGATCTGAAGATCCAGAGAGTCTGAAGCCGTCCACTTTCACCCAAATTTCAAAAGCAGTTCCTGCATTGAAAGTACCATATGTGGTTTTTAAATGATTCCACAAAAGGTCGGACTGAAGGATACCATGATTCAGCATTTCATCAGAGATTTTGGAGTTAATCAATCCTAAGGCAAATGCCTCAGCTATATCGAACTTGGCTTGTTCCCCAGGAATAGTTTCCTGGTTTGTGGTAGTGTAGGCAGCTTGTGCTGGAACACCATCTGAAGCAGGAACAGTGGCCACAGTATATGTGACATCATGCTCTTTGGGAGCAACAATGTCTAGGATGATCTGTCCTACTGAATAACCATCCAGAATGATCATATTAGTGCAATTAAGCAGCTTCATAGACCACATAGAATAGTTGGCAGAGCCTTTCAATACTGGAAGGGTAGGGATAATAGCCGTCATAATAAGTGATTGGAGATATTGATCTACAACAAAACACAAATTAGCCTCATGTTGTAAGTCACACATGTGTGTGCCAGCAACAAATCTGCGAGCTTTCTGTCTAACCAAGTATGGTAGTATGGAGCAAGCATCACACCAGAGAGGGAGAGATGAAATCTCTGAGGGCCTGGAACAGGACTCAGTCTCTCCAGGTTGGTTGATGTAAACCACACATTTCCTAGAGCAAGATGACTTAACCAGCTGAGAAGCTAGGTGTCTTGTTGAACTCATGGAACCATACTGGCTAGTCAGGGCCCATAACCTGTTGAAAGCAATGTGTATACACAAAGACATAATAGTTTAAGTATATGCATGAAGTGGTAGATAGTAGTGTTTGCTGTTGGAGAGAACAGAGTGTAAAGAGAACTGGGTAGTTTGAGAACTGAAGAATACAGGAGCAAATGTAAACTACTTATACTAAATGCTGCTGGTCCATGCTACGACACTAAGGAGTCAGGTGTCAACTACATGTAACTAATTATACATGAAACAGGAGTCTAAACAGGAGTTGAAACATATAGGTGAAACACTAACTACAACCAATAGGAGCTGCCATATAATGCAAAGCAAGTATGAAATGATTAAAGTGAAACAGAATGAAAATGTCATGTGACTACCTAATAATAGTCCATATTTTCCAACAGTCACTCCATCTCTTTCCAATGTTTCCGATGTCAATCCTTGCAACTTGTCTTCTGACAACCTTGTTTCTCCTTCCATCACTCCTGTAGGGTGCTCTGCCTCTGCATCACCAATCAAGCCACTTATCAGTTTTGTGAATGCAATCACTTTTGATTGTGCTTGCTGACTGCCTGGTTCACAACAGTTCATGTTGGATCTCAAGTCTAATGTTCGAGCTGCCACTGCTGCTCTTAAATCTGCTTCACCAGAACCTCCCAACCTTTCTGCCATCCCTTCCAAATATCACGAATTCACCAACATGTTCAGCAAAGCCAAAGCCAACATGTTACCACCTCACTGACCTTACGACCTTAAGATTGATCTTGAGGAAGGTACCTCACCACCTATCAGTGTGCTCTATTCGCTGTCGCAAATTGAGCTCGAGGCCTTACATGAGTTCATTGACGAGAACTTAACTTCTAGTTTCATTCAACAATCTTCTTCTTCTCATGCGACACCTGTTCTTTTCGTAAAAAAGGACAGTTCCCTCTGACTCTGTTGATTTCCATGGTCTTAATTGCATCTCTAAAAAGGACCTTTACCCACTTCCACTCATTTCCAACCTCTTAGACTCTCCCTGAAAGGCTCATATCTACACCAAGATTGACCTCCATCATGCTTATCATCTCATTTGTATCGCCAAAGGCAATGAATGGAAAATGGCTTTCTGAACTCACTACGGTTTGTTTGAATAGCTTGTCATGCCATTTGGTCTTACCAATGCTCCTGCTGCTTTTCAACATTTTATGAATGATATCTTTTCGGATATGCTTGATGTCTGTGTAGTCATCTATCTTGACAACATTCTCATTTATTCTGATGACATTGCTTCTCATAAAAAAATGTCTGCAAAGTTCTCAAACATCTGTGCAAGCATAGTCTCTATGCTCACGCCAATAAATGTGAATTTCATTCCGAATCGGTGGAATATCTTGGCTACATTCTTAGCTCTGGAGGTCTTACTATGGCTCAGGACAAGGTTCAAATTATTCAAGACTGGCCTGAACTGAAAAAGGTAAAGGACATTCAATCTTTCTTGGGTTTTGCAAACTTCTATTAGCACTTTATCTTTGGTTATTCCAACATTCTTGTCCCTCTGACAAGGCTCACTCAAAAGGGTGTTGCTTGGTTGTTTGATGGCAAAGCTCGGGATGCTTTCAATGCTCTCAAAAAAGTGTTTACTTGTGCTCCTGTGCTTACTCATTGGGTCCCTGATGCTCAAATCATCGTTAAGACCAACACTTCTGACTATGCCCTTGCTGCTATTATTTCTTTACTTACCAATGATGGTGACATCCACCCCATTGCTTTCCACTCCTGTACCTTTTCTGCTCCTGAGCTCAACTACAACACCCATGATAAAGAACTGCTTGCCATCTTTGAAGCTTTCCAAATCTAGCGACACTACCTTGAAGGAGTTTCACTCCCTATTGATGTTGTCACTGATCACAAAAATTTGGAATACTTTTCTACTACTAAGGTTCTTACTTGTCAGCAAGCTCACTGGTCTGAGTACCTCTCTGGGTTTAATCTTGTTATTTGCTTCCAACCTGAGCAGCTTGGCACTAAGCCCAATACTCCTACTTGTCAGTGGGATGTCTACCCTAAGGAGGGGGGAGTCGGCTATACAGCCATTAATCCTCACAACTTCCAACCAGTCTTCACTCAAGACCAACTTGCGGCCTCTGTTTGTGCTATGTATCTTCTTACTTCTGCTCTTTGTGCTTCTGTTATTGCTGACATTTCTAAGCTTCATTCCAATATACTCTCTTCTCTTTCTTCTGATTCCAAGATCACCGAACACCTCATCAAACCAACAGGTTGGTAGTCTAGGGATGATCCCAGATTCCTTTGCCTTGACAGCAGGATCTACAGTAAGGGACAAAACCATTCCAATGTTTTGAAGTACTGCCAAGATTGCTTTATATCTCAGGAACCACATAGTCTACTCACTTGTAAATTTAATTGCAGATAGCCTAATCCATTGCCTATTGGTTTCCAAAGTCCCATTATGTAAGCTAAAAATGTGTGGGAGATATGAATTAATTATTATTCTATACTCATTGGAATGGTTTTGTTCCTCTCAAAAATTATATACAAAATGGATATTCTAATACTTGGTATAGGCTCCCTTAGCCTGTAAAACTGTCTGAACCCTTCTAGGCATACTCTCTATCAAATTCTGACATACTTCTGGCTTTATGTCATTCCATTCTTTTTGTACTCTTTCCTATAGAATATGCATACTATTAGGAGGAGAATCATACTCTCCTAGCTTTATTTTGAGATGATTCCAAAGATGTTCTATGGGATTAAGATCTGGTGATTGTGGGGGCCATACCATGATCTCTAATCCAGACTCTTCAAGCCAGTTTGTTACCTTTTTGCTCTTGTGTTTGGGGTCATTGTCTTGTTAAAACACCATATCCTCCACATTCTTGCCATAATACTCAATGTTCTGCTGCAGTTCATCCTCCAAAATTTGAACATATAGGTCAGCATCCATCTTACCTTCAATTCTAGTAGCATATCCAATCCCTTCCCACAACATACAACCCCAGCCCATAAGATTTCCTCCACCAAATTTTACTGTTTCTTCTACCAGCCTATTATTCAACTTCTCTCCTGCTTTTTTCCATACCCAAACTCTTCCATCTGACCCAAACCGATTGATTTTAGACTTATCTGTCCAAATTACCCTTTTCCAATCCTCCAATGTCCAATCAACATGTCTCTCTGCCCATTCCAATCTTTTTCTCCTATGAATTGCATTGAGTTTAGGTCTTTTCTGCTTCATTACAGCCTTCATTCCAACACTTTTGAGTCTCCTTCAAACTGTTTTGGTTGATATAGGTTGGGCAACAACATTTTGGAGTGATTTGATGACTTGAGATGCATTATCAGCTTTGCGAGTTGTAATAAGGCAGATAGAATAATGGATATCAGAGGAAGAAAGCTTAGATGGACAACCACCAACAGATTTAGAAAGGGTAGATCTGTGTTTGGAATGAAGTCTAGAGATAGTACTAAGTCCCAAACCAGTCATAGAAGCAATTTGATAAGCAGAGTTGCCTTTATCCAGGTAAGAAAGAACTTGGTTAATTTGGGTAGAAGAAAGAGTATGCATAATAATAGAAGTGTAGTGAGGGGTTTGTTGTATACCAGGGAATCAGTACACCTACTTATACATTATGTGGAATAGTCATGTGATTTTATTTGGATTTATTTGGATGTAATAAATGAAGTCACGTGTTCTAGAACTAAGAGGGACAAAACTGTTCCAATGAGTATAAAATAATAATTAATTCATATCTCCCACGCATTTTTAGCTTACATAATGGGACTTTGGAAACCAATAGGCAATGGATTAGGCTATCTATAATTAAATTTACAAGTGAGTAGACTATGTAGTTCCTGAGATATAAAGCAATCTTGGCAGTACTTCAAAACATTGGAATAGTTTTGTCCCTTACTGTATATACAATAACTTCTTAACTACTCACCTGCAGACACTTGTATTAGACTAGAGAGTCTTCATGTGTCTGCAGGATGCTTCAGTAACATGTGATGTCACAATGTGATGTCACAGAAAGCAGAAACAATCTACAAGTCCAGAACTCCAAAGAGAATATCCAACCATAGCTCTTCTAACCTCAACCAACATAAGTACTGACCTTGGGGACTGTCTAGAGCATTCCTGACACTTGGTTTATCTAATGGTGAACCTATGGAAATCTGTGGTGATAACATGGGCTCCCTCTTCATTGCTCAAAATCCAACTATAGAGAAGAGGTCAAAGCACATAGACATCAAATTCCATTTTATTCAGCAGTGCTTAACCAATAAAAAAGTTCTATTATTCTTTATTCCTGGAATATCAAATCCTACAGATCTTCTAACAAAGAATCTTGGTCAAGTTAAATTTGAGGACTTCAGGAACAATTACTATGGTTTAGTGTTCTCAAACCCAATGTTTGCTATTTCCAAGAGCAATTGAAAAAAATAATATGGACTAGTATACATTTGTGCTTACGTGTCAACTATGCTTACAAAAAGGGGAGTGTTGAAAAGAAGGACTATTATTAGATAGTCACATGACTCTTTTTCATTTGTTTCATTTCACTTTAGCATTAGTCTCTTGCAGCATTATATGGTAGCTCCTTATTGGTTGTAGTTAGTGTTTCACATATGTGTTTCAACTCCTATATCAATTCCTGTTTCATATATAATTACCTGACACATTGTAGACACCTGACTCCTGTTTAGTCATAGCACAGACCATTACTTTCTCCTATACAGTAAGTAGTGTATTTTTTCCTGTACTACATGTATTTCTTCAGTTCCAATAACTACATTCTCACTCACCTCTCACAAGCCCCCTACAAAACTATCTACCACTTTATGTGTATACTATTTGATATTATTATGTCTTGTATTCATACTTGCTTCAACACATGCATCCTCAACCTCCTCCTCAATGACCTCATGGAACCTGAACATGTCATTATACCATCCTCTTCAACCTCAAACTCTACCACATCCGCCACTGCTGATGAACTAGAGTTATTCTTTAATGAGAACCCTAGCCAATCCCCACTCTCAAAAGATCCACTACTCTGGTGGCATCAGAATTCTTGTCATTATCCTCATTTATTATACTAGATTATCACTTAGTACCAGGTAAGTCTCATGTGCTTTTTCTACTTTTAAGTTTTTATTGACTGTATTCCTTAGCTACATATGTGAAGGTTGATATATATTCAGTAAAGGGAAACTTCTCTCTCATACATGAAATTGACTTTCACCCTGAAATACCCAAGCTATTCTGTACATCAGGTAGTGGCTTATGAGTGGTTTCCTAACTCTAGAAGGTGTGTGTAAGATTATTGAACTGTCATTGAATTAGATTAATATTATTGTAAATTTCTTTTATATAATCTAATTAAAAACATTTTTATTGACAAGATTCAAACACTCAACCTGTGGTCGGGTCAGGTTCAGGTCACTCCTCTATGACCTTGGGTTTACCTGTGCCCACCACTAGTCCCTATGATGGACTATGGATAAATACTGAGTCCCACACTGCCTCAGGCATGTGTAAATGCATTTCCTCAGTGTGATAGTCAACCTATATCTAGCTAAACAGGGGCGCTGACCTTGTCAGCTTAATGTGCCTCATGCTCCACTAAAAAAAAAAAAAAGTGGGTACAGCACATATCAAAACCCTCTCAACCAAAATAGGCAATAAGGATGAAGCAGCAAAAGCTCACCAAAGCCACTATGAAACACTTACTTCCTTACCTAACAACCTAATCATATACACAGATGGGTCACAAATATCATTCCAAAAATGTTTCAAATGAGTTGGAGCAGCAGCAGTTGGCTACTGTTACGAGTCCATCCAAACCACCGGCCCGTACCACCACCACCGAGGAAGACTTGTTCGCCATCTTCCCCGAACTCATTCCCAATGACGACATCATGGACGACTCTGCTTGACATACCATTCCCCGGTGACATCACGATGACATCACTATGACATCGCTATGACCTAACGTCGAACTAAGTATGAGACTCCACTTATGCTTAGAAGTATACATTTCCCCAGCTCCAGTATTAGTTATCCGTTTCGTCATTTTACTCCTGTTGACTAATCTTTCATTGTATATGGAGTAAATAGTCCCCGACCCCGATGTCTCACCTACTCCTGTTGACAGTTCTAGCATTGTGTATGGAGTAGATTATAAAGCGATGACGAGTATTAGGTTATAATTAGTTAGTAGCTATTATTAGGTACATCCCTAGAATAGTATAAATACTCGATGTATTAGACGATTAAAGCCTCAAGCTTTAATCTCTTCTGTTGTAGCCCTTATACATCTCTGTCTCCATACCTCTCGGTCACTAGGTTGAAAGGCCTTGAGATTGCAGCAGAGTGTTTATTGATCGCACGTTCCTACACGACTGCACTCTAGCGTTTAAGTTCCAGGAGTGTTCAGCTTAACGGTTCGTGGTCATAACAGCTACCATGGCACAAATGAAGTGTTCCATGCACAAGTAGGTATGGGAGGCACAGCAGAAGTGTACGATGCTGAACTCAAAGGTCTGTTAATGGGTATCTGGAAAGCCATCAACTATGCATATGACAATCCTACCATCACCAACATATCCATCTTTGCAGACAATTCATCTGCTCTCACAACCATTCTAGATCCTAAGCCTTGTACAGGTCAAATCACATCCTTCGCCTTTACCAAGCTGCACTTAAATGGATAGACCTTAAAGAAGCAAATACCCTCTCTGTAGAATGGTGCCCAGGTCACTCAGACATACCAGGAAATGAACATGCTGATCAACTGGCCAAAGAAGCCACTTACCTCCACTGCCTAACTGAACCCACCACTACATATACATTATGACAAGCAAAGGAAAAACTCCTCAGCTGCTGGTCCAAAGACTGGAAAAACACACCCATGCAGGGTCAATACAGTGTCACAAACCTCCCCCCCTCCCTCAAACCCACCCCCCACTTTGAGCTGTTAAACAAACAATGAGAAATTTTCAGCCACCTCACACAATGCTGGACAGGCCATGGCTACACAGGCAAATACTACAGAAAATTCATCCCATCAGAACCAACAACATGCCAATGTGATGGGATCACTTTCCAATCCAGAGAACACATACTAAAACACTGCCCAAAATACAAATTGCATTGCCATAAATTGAAAAAAGCATCTCCCACACTATTCTTACCAGACATACTAGGTACTAAGAAGGGGATTGAGGCTCTAATCTCCTTCATAGGTGAATCTGGAGCATTCATGCATAATGGACAATATCCCCCAAAATGTAGACACCCCATACTTGACCACAACAACGAAATAATGAACCAGGTTAATGGTACTCTATGTACCCCATGGCTTCACCCGTTTACATATGCCCTTCTTTCTATTCTATGCCCTATTATTGTTTATCTATGCCTTTAATTCTTAATCCTTCGTCCCTGCCTAATCTCAACTGCCGAACATTTTATTCTCCATACAACTTATACTGAAACCAGACTCCTCCACATTTTCTCGTTGATTCACAAAAGTAGAACACCCCCAGTATACCGGTACCACAATTCCTGTGTCATAATAGTAGTTTAGGTCCACTGCGTCTTAGTACTAGTTTACTTGTAGCGGTATATAAATGTTGAATACAAAAAAAAAAAAAAAAAGAGAAAAAGGGTACGGCACGTGAGGGGGTGCGTAGGAGCCTGCCACTTTCCCAGGGTACAAATTCGGGCGTCATTTTTCACTGGGTTTTAACCAAGTTATACAACCATCCACTTGAAGTCTTCCCAATGTCCATGGCGCTAATAAGCGCAACGGCTATCATAGGCTGCTTATTTCGTGTTGCTTGTTATATTTTCTTACAAGTTGTAAGGTCGAGTCATACCCTTCCAGAGAGTCCCATGCAATAACCACTATTACTGCTCATATACAAGATCCCTACCCGTCTGGCCAAGCCCGTGATACCAGCTCTTTACCTTCTAAGTTCCATTGGCTCTTTTGTAGCATTGCGAAAGAAGAATAGCACATTCACTCAAGAGTCCAAGAAGGATGCCGATCACAAACAACCTATAGTGAGCTCTACATCTCCTAATTAATATTCATGGCCATAAGACTGAAGCTTTGTTAAAGTCTTCTGTCGTATCGTTAAGTCTGATCCTGAGTATCGTTCTATGCATTCCGAACTCCCGCCGTGCCATCTTGGGTAACTGCTTTATCAATCTCCCGCTGTTCGTAGCAGTCCTCGACTTCGCGCTCAGTCCCTATCTGGACAGTGCTGACAATGTTGTCTTCACACGGATCGGAGCAGTTTATCCAGATAGCGTCAAGATTGTTGTGCGTTACCCCTTCAACTTTCGTTCGAATGAGTCTCTACACATTCTCTGGCGCGAAGCTAGTCCAACCAAACAAAATGGTGATTGGAATGAAGGCCCTGTTGTAGTACTTGCAGAAGCTTCAGATTGGGTGGGAACTGTAAAACTGGATAATCTTTGGCCCAGCACTGTGTATGAATGTGAGCACCAGTCATTCCTCTAGCCCCAAACGTCAAAATTGAACGTCTCCAGACATGTTGTCCGACACCAATCAAACCATTCTACCTTATCCCCCCAAACCTATCCGCTTCTCAACTTTTCCCGACCCTCGACTCACTGGAGGCAGGACATTAAACTTCATAGTCTCCTCTTGCATTACTCCCAATTTCCCATATCGAGGTCCTCGGAATAGGAGACTAATTCACGGTTTTGATCTGCTCGCGGAACACATCCACGTTTCAAATGACACTACTGATGAGACTGAGATCCTTAATTCTGGCCCTCATTTCCTCTTACTTCTTGGTGATTTCATATATGCGGATGTACCAATCTATTTTGGAGATGAAAAAGAGGCATATAGAAGGCTCTATCGACGCAATTATCAGTCCCCTAGTTTCAGAAAAGTATACGAAACTCTTCGTAAGGTTTTTTCTATTAATTCAACACACATTGTTCACTCTCTTTCAAGCTATCTTTCATACCTACGATGATCATGAAGTAAAGTCGCCCTGTCCTTTTGACAAGTGCTAACCTACACGCCAGATTATTGACAACTTTGTGGGGGAAATTAAAGATGAAGCACCTTATCCCAACGCCGCTGATGCATTCAAACTGTATAACACCAATGCCAACTACGACCCTCCTCATGCAGAACAACTCTACTATGAATTCCAGAGGGGTGATGTTGCGTTCTTCGTCATGGACACCCGTCGTTATAGGTCGAGAGTGGATGGGCCTGATTTTTCCACGCGCTCCATGCTTGGCGAACGTCAGTTGTTAACTCTACTTGACTGGCTCACAAAAGTATGCAAGGTACCCTGCACCCAAGAATATAACGATTAACCCCCATATTCATTAGGTTAATAATACGGCAGCCTTCAAATTTGTTGTCAGCTCCGTCCCTTTTACCACTCTTTGGTCGCATGATGCACAATTTGATTCTTGGGCAGGGTTTCCCAAGGAACGACAATTGCTACTCGACGCTTTTCACTCTGTTCCTAATGTCGTCGTATTATCTGGTGATCGTCATGAATTCGCAGTGATTGAGTTCAGTGGAGAAGATTCCAGATCTTATCCTGTGTATGAGGTTTCAACCAGTCCTCTCAACATGTTCTATATTCCATTTGTTCGGACACTGGCATCACGGAGTCAAGAGTTTGTAATCAGAAACGTTAGCAGAGATGATCCTGGACAGGAAACTGAAATAGTCTACTTCGAGAAAGAAGTGCCAAAGGAAAAGGTGATCAAGTACATCCCTTCCGGAAACTCCAAATGGTGCGTTGTTTCATATCTGATTCTTACCTTATTTTATAGTGGCCTTTTAGGTCGAGTATATCCATCAACACCACCGATCCACTGAAGCCACTCCTCCACCTCGAAACTTTCATCGACGGAAAGTCTGCATATAAGTGAGCCTTTCTTTCCACCCACTTTACAAGATACCAAATAAAAAGTTCCAGCCTCACAGTTCAAGGCAAGCCTGCGAGAAACGCACCGTGGGCAGCAGTTGGCCTTTCTATCACAAGTAACATTATAGATGTCTTCCGCAGCTTCGGCTTCATAGCTAACAGATGGTTGTAACACCGTAGATAGTATATTTTACGTTTGTACATTTTGTGAGAATCTTCTCTGTACTTGTGCATAGTGTGCCATTTCTGCCTGGCTGACACTAGGAACCAAATTTTTGAGAGCGACAAGAAAGTCGTCTTCAATGACTTGCACTTGAATCTCTTCCAACGACGCCATTTCTGCCAGATAATACTGAGGCGTCAATGGATGAGGGTGATTTTTGTTTTCATCCCTGTTCAACTCAACTGTGGTATCTACATCAGAGGGTGCTCCACACTACTCATAGAATACACACCTATCCTTTCTTCCAACTGCTCTGCCGTTCTTGACATTGCATTGAGCATTCCATCGGAACAAAGCGCATAGAAATCGGCTCCTGTATAATTGAATGGACACATTTCTGCTATATTCTTTAAGTTGAGATCGGGATGCAACTTGAATTTGCGTGTCAAAGCTTCCAGGATATTCAGCTGCGCATCATGTGTTTCGCTCACGCCCAGGTAAAGCATACGATCAAATCTGATGTCCAGCGAGTTAGAATGTTTCAAGGCAGCGAAAGATAAAGCTACGGCGCACCGTCCGGGACGCAGGAGCGCTGGATCTAATAGATCTGGGCGATTCGTTGCACCAATAACAAATACATTCGAAGCCGAGTTTCCCCCAGCCATACCGTCAATCTCTGCCAGAAGCTGGCTCACAATTCGATCCATTACACCCCCAGAGTCACCCTGGTTACCACGTTTTGGAGCCACCGAGTCCAATTCATCAAAGAATATTACACAAGGCTTAGCATCTCGGGCACGCTGGAAAACCCTCCGAACATTGGCTTCGGACTCACCAATGTACATATTTAAGAGCTCTGGACCTTTTACAGAGAAGAAATTCAGTGAACAAGAAGTAGCAACAGCTTTTGCAACAAGTGTCTTTCCAGTTCCAGGTGGACCATAGAGGAGAATTCCTAGGGGAGAGAATTCAAAACAGTATCACTTGAAGATGAATTCGGTCTTACCAGAACGCTTTTTTAAACCATCGGAAAATAATTCTGGACGTTCTAAAGGAAGCTGTATGGTGTCAAGTATATCGGTTTTGACATGAGCTAAGCCTCCGACATCATCCCACGTAACCGAAGGAATTTTTGGTGCACCGATGTTTTCTGAATACGCTGCTCGCACTTTCTTCAGCGCCTTTTCAAAGTCTCCAGCGGTTAAGAGAATCTGAGCATTTGCCCCAGAGACACTTGGTCTGTGAATTGTAAGATTGCTATATATTTTATAAAGTTCATAAAAAAGACATACACTTGCTCATTAGCAGAGTGTTTGGCTCGGAAGATGAGATCAGAAAGGTCGATCGCTACTAATGCAGCAGTCTGTATTGCAAGTTCTTTGAGTGATACATCCGGTGCCAGTAATGTGTTGGACAGCAAGGCCTGTAGGATCTCCAGCCGTTCTTCCTCGTTTGGCGCCTACCAAATTGTTAAATAGATGTCTTGTGATATACGATGTTTGTCATACCTCAATTTCCACTTCATGCTTGAAACAAGACAAGAGCCCTAAGGGAACCCGTGTCGGATCACTTGTAGTGGCAGCAACTACCATAGGGAAACCTGTCATTTTCCAAGTCGAGTTGGATTCAGAGATACACTCCTTAATAGCACTGACGATTGCTAAGTCTTCATAAACATGAATAAGATATGTTAGTGTTCATGCTCAAATGAAATGACATTACGGTACCTTTCCCCGCTTCTAGGGCTTGCGTTGTTTGAGCAAGAGCTTCAATATTCCTCAATACTAAGATACAAGGAGAGCATGTGCTGGCCTGCTCGAATCGGGCCCTGAGGGTTCCTTCAGTCTTTGCATCGTTTTCCCCAACCATGTTGTAGCAATCCACCTATTGAATGTCAAAGTCGGATTTAAGGACATTTTGAGTCCTAGAATTCATACCTCCAAAATATGCATACCGAGTTGCTGTGCTACCCAACATGTTACAGAGAATTTACCATTTCCGCGCAAACCTTTCAATAAAACAGTTGTCTGAAGGTTGTAATCTACCGAATGACGACCGAAAGTGGCAGAGATTATCGATGAAAGTTTAGAAAAAGGTGCGTCAGGGCGCAGAAGATTGGAATAGGGTAGTTTCTTGAGGAAAGAAAGTATTCCTCTGGGGTGGTTTTTATCTTAACCTAAATGGTTGGTGCATGACCTTGACGAATAATAGAAACGCACCTGATTCTAGGTAGGATCCAATGTCGGGGATGCGCGAGTGTTCCAACCCGGTTTGAACCATACGGGTGGCAGATGAGTCGATCCAACATCCAAGTTCACCCGCAGTTGAGCCTGTGTAGATATCTTGGCCATTACTAGGTTCTAAGGTAGTGGGTATAACGTTGTGTTCGACATTGGTGATGAGAAAGTAGACCAATTCATTTACTTCCCCGGCTCTGTATCCAATCGTTTGACCACAGGTTACAAGGCGTAAGGTGAGCCACTTACTGGTCGTCTGTACTATTAGTATCCTCGACTTCGTCCTCCGGAATTATGTTGTTAGCGTCGTTATATAATGGTAGCGCAATGATGTCGCCAGACTTGACGAGGCGTTTAGATGCAGCAAAATATGATTTGAGGGAGTTTATATAAGTAGCTTGGTATCTTCTATTAATTGAAAAGGGGGTTGCTATCCGTGCAATGGTAACTGATTTTGCAATTGGTATGGCGGGTTGTCGTCGACCAAAAGACTTGGGCGTAGAGATATGCGAGGGTGATTGGCAAGATCTTGGTCGGCAGAGGCAAGTATGTTTGCCAGCAGAATGGGAGAACCACGAACAGTCCCACTATCAGTGAATTTTGAGGTCATTGTCAACTTGTCAGATCTCAAACACTTACGTAGTTGCAACTAATGTATCATTTGCTACAACTCGAACCAAACGATAATTTCTCTCAGGCAGAGACGTCGCAACAGCCTGATTCAGGTAAGAGAGACCACAGGATAACAAGATTCGGACTAACCCAGTCTTCATTTAGCAGTCCTATACGACCAAGATCGGCGGTACGTATATAGAGTGTGCAATGATCATCAGAGACGGAAACCGGAGAGGCCAAAGGTTCGACACCAAATATAACCTGGGATGTTTGATTACCGTCTACTGAACCACTAACTGATTGAGGGTCGCTGTCTCCATTCCGGCCATTGAGTTTGAGGGTTATGGGAGAGAAAGTATTAGCCAGGAATCCTTCATCTATTTCTATTCCCTCTGAATCTATTGAATCCGTTGAAGGTAGGTCACCCGAGTCGGCAGTTCCGGATTGTATTACAATGATCCTTGTGAAGCCAGGTTTTACATAACCATGGCTTGTTGGCTCGAGCATCAAAGTTCGGAATACGAGTCGTTGCTGTGGGTCATGGTCAGTGGATTGGAGTTCATGTATAGAACCGAGGTGAAGAGGGGTATCGGAGAGGGTGTTTTCGAAGAGGTTTGGATTGTCGTATGCTATCTGGAAGGCAGCGTCTGAGAGCGCATCTAGAATGAGCTCTGTGAGATGAACACGGTGTGCTGGGATGGATTCCAGGGAGGCAGAGAGCAAGCTCATGGTTTGTGATTTCCGGGTGAAATGCAAAGGTATATTCCCGAGGACCCTGGTTTCCTAACTGGGACAGGCAACAACACCAGCAAACGGACGAACGAAAAAATTACTCTTTACATATTCCACTATGAATCGTGGAGGCAGTTCGTTTCGAGGTGCTCGCGGAGGTGGCTCTTTCCGTGGGGGCAAGTCTTGCTGTTCTTCATGAAATCATTTTCTGACAATTCTCCTAGGGCGCGGTGGTTTTCAAAGTAGAGATGCAGGTCCCCCAGATCAAGTCTTGGGTATTTTTCTTCACTCCTCGAATCTACCTCCAGATATTGATAATGGCTCGCAGAGATGGGCACTTTCGTGCATGCTGTGGAAGACGAGATGCTATGTTCATCGCTACTACCAGACAAGGTACCTTACTTCAACGCCCCCATTTACCTGCAAAACAAATCGGTGGTTGGCAAGGTCGATGAAATTTTGGGCCCGATCAACGAGGTATTCTTTTCCGTAAAGATGGGTGAGGGCATGGTGGCCAGTAGTTTCAAAAAAGGAGACAAGGTGTACATTGGCGGCGATAAGCTGCTACCCCTTGAACGGTTCCTGCCAAAACCCAAGGTCGCTGGTGGTATGCTATTATTACCTCTTCATACGAAACATTATATATTGACTTGTGTATATCAGGTGTTACAAGTAGGGCCTACATTACTGTTTTCCATGAGAATCTACTAATCATTTTTACCAGAACGTGGCCGAGGACGGGGTGGTGCAGCTGGCCGAGGTGCTAGAGGTGGTTTCCAACGTGGAGGAGCAAGGGGTGGATTTGGCCGAGGCGGTGGAAGAGGTGGCCCTCCAGGAAGAGGACGAGGTGGAGGAGGTTTCCGTGGCAGCAGCAGCAGTCGCGGACGAGGTGGTTACCGGGGATCATTTTAAAATGTGGTTTCCATACTGGTTGTATATCTATTTCTTCAAGATCGCAATATAATTGTACAAGCTCTATGAGTACAAATCGGAATGTGCTGTATATCAATATTTCAGAGATTTCAGCTGGCATGTCGCCCTTTCCGCACGCTGTACACGTTCCTGCTGATCGGGTACAGTCTGCAAGATCATCTTTAATATACTTTACAGAACACTAAGTTTCTGATCATGCTCACTTGACGCAGTTCCTCCGTCATGGCAGACGTCTTTTGGAAATCTTCCAGAAGGTCTGTGGTTACCAAATTATCTGGTTCGTCTTTGTCAAGGTGAGCAAGTGTATTTGATTTCAAGGGAGAAATAGAGTCACCGTCGAGTACCTCGTCTTGGTCGTCCAATGCGTCAATGATTTCAGCGACCGTTTTATCCTGACCATGAGCTTTGGTCATGAGTTCGGACAACCGTGTTTCTATTTCTCTCGGGACTTGGCGTCTTGTAGTAGCCATTCGTTTGTGCCATTGTAGACGAGTGTCCGCAAGACTCCAGATGCGCCTGTCCAGCACCTCGTCAAAAGCCTCCATATCTATGTTCAAGTCTCAGCTTTTATGCTGAGACGCAGATTGAAGATAAGCACAAACCGTGATCAGCAGTTATTTCTTCAAAGTTGTGACCATTGACTCTGAGATTAGGTTGTGCCATAGAGAAAGTTGCTTCAATAAACTACAGAAATGAGACGTCGGATAGATGGTGGGGTGAACGGTCTGACCTGATTCAGGTGAGCAAGTGTAGCATCGTGCTCTGCGTCAAGAGCCTCTGCAGCCAACACCTTCTCGACATGGGATAGTGCAGCCTGTTTGTATCTTGTGGCTATCCGCTGCCAGTCGTGGATGGACCCAACGGACACTCTTGGAATGTCTTCCCTCGACTCCATCAAGCAGCTGCATCAACGCGTCCTGGCGCGACACCATATAATTACAATGCACGTGATCGTGGTAATTACTAATTTACTTGCCCTTTTTCACTATCTTAACTCCTAACACATTCTTGCCTCCTATCTTCTTCTTCTTTGCTGCAGGCATCAGCGTATGTGTGGGTACAGGCAACAGACTCTCTGCATCCTCTGCCTTGCGCTTCACCGTCACTACAGTCGTCTCATCTCCACCTGCCCCTGATGCAGGTACTCTCACTTTTGAGAATACCTCCCTCACTAGCTTCTCTCATCTTCTTCTTCCAACCGTCGTCGTTCCGCATCCTCTTCGTCTTCCACTTCCTCAACCTTGGCTCGAGCCAGTAAGTCTACCGACTGCCCAACCCTTTCATTCCGGGCATTTCGTGCCCGTATGTCTTGCAATGCATCAAGAATGTCCATCTCTCGTTTTGAATCAACAGTGCGATTCTCTAGGGCCTTCATTGGGTTGTTTTCCTCTTCTTCCATCTTTGTCAGGCGATCTTCTTCCTCTACGGCCCTTTCCTCTCTCCAAGGCTCAAAATTACGGGACGCGCCATGCTCTGCCGCATAGTCAGTGTTTTTGGGATCTGTCTTGAACGTAATCTCTGCAGAACACAGGGTGCTGGGGTACTTTCAGTCACTAGATATTGCTATAACATGTCAATACTTACCATTTGATATAAAAGCGGAATATTTTAATCCCATAGTAGTCTTCTCCTTCCACCGTCTCTTTACGGGCATTGAACTTCTTGCCCTTGTAGATATATTCCCCACATGTGTTACAGCGCCTGATAGAAACATCATTCTCAGAAATTACATGAAACTGATGATATATGTACATACATTGAGAATGGTGCCATGAGACGCACCACCTGTTGCGAGTTCTTGGGTACCTTCCTCCTCGGAATGAGGTCGGGATCGAAATCAGGGGGAAAATACTTGTTGAGAACTGGGCAGTAAATATGTGAGTAAGGAAACAGTATTATTCCCTGGCCTTTGGCGTACCTTTACGTTCGGACATTGTGGTTAGTGTTTAGAGTGGCAATGACTGAGCAAGGCGGTCTATACTGTGTTGACAAGTGTTTGCTCAGATCTCCCCCAGATCCATGTCTGCTGCACTCAAGTTTTGGAAGCCTGGCACTGCTGGACCAGGAAGCAGTCTCGACAGAGCTTCAGAACAAGAAGGCTCTCTGGTACAGTCCGCCCCCTTTGTGTCGTCCCTCTCCATCCAGGGTCAACGAGAACGTCTGCCTATCTTTAAACATCGTAGGTGAAAACATCCATGTATATTCAATTTGCATTCACCTCAGCAACTCTGTATAGGAGAAAAGTTGTTGTACTGTGTTGAAAAGTTTGGTGTCACTATTGTTGTTGGACAAACCGGCTGTGGAAAGACTACCCGTATGTTTTATTCTATACAGCATACGAAACATTTACCTGAAATTCTGTAGAATTGCCACAATATCTGCACGAAAGTGGATGGACAAATAATGGAATGACTGTCGCATGTACCCAACCGCGTCGTGTAGCTGCAACTTCTGTTGCCAATAGAGTAGCGGCGGAGGTTGGGTCTATACTAGGTGATGAAGTAGGCTATACCATCCGATTCGAAGACGTTAGCAGCAAGGAGAGGACTCGCATACTATATATGACAGATGGTATGCTCTTCCGGGAGACACTTATAGATCCGCTCTTGACACGATACAGTGTTATAATGGTATGACTGTTTATTGATTCATTCTGCCACTCCTAAAACTCACTTTTTGTTAGATTGACGAAGCTCACGAGAGAAGCATTTATACGGACCTCCTTCTTGGTGTTCTAAAAAAGTTGTATGAATTTCCAACAACAATGATCCGACACTTATCCTTGCAATTTTAGGATTCGTCGCAAGCGACCTTCACTTCGCCTGATTGTTTCCTCGGCTACATTAGATGCGACATCTCTCAAAGACTATTTCACATCTTCAACTTCTCCTGATGAAGCCACGATAGTCAGTCTAGAAGGACGTATGTATCCCGTAGAAGTTGCATATCTACAAGAACCCACGGCAGACTATGTCAAAAAAGCGGCAGAAGTGGCTTGGAATATTAATCTACAGGTAAAACTAAACCTTAGTCTAGCCTGTGAAGTATTTCTGAAAGCGATTACAGCAAGCCCCAGGTGATATCCTCGTATTCCTTACAGGTAGAGACGACATAGACCGCTGTCTAGAGGAATTGTCGGAAATGCTTCCATCGTAAGGTTTCGTCCAAATAGCCCTGCTATAGCACACTTATTGATTATATTAAGTCTTCCCCGCAATGCTCCTCGTCTTATACCTCTGGCTCTTCACGCTGGTCTTACAACCGAGGAACAGCTACATGTGTTTGAACCAACACAACGAGGAAGCCGCAAGCTGATCGTATCGACTAATATTGCTGAGGTAGGTCGTTTTTGTGTCTACTTGTATATCTCGTACTTTATTGTTAGGCAAGCGTCACGATAGAGGGAGTTAAATATGTCATAGACTCTGGTTTTGTCAAGGTAGTCAACTGGTTATTACTTAGTCCTATTCGAGTTTACTGACCGCTACCAAGATTCGAGTATACAACCCATCCACTGCCTTGGCCTCCCTGGTCGCTGTCTCAACCTCTGTAGCGTCAGCAACCCAACGTGCCGGTCGTGCAGGCCGAACGTCACCTGGAATCTGTTATAGGCTCTATCCGGAATCTAGTCTGGAATCTATGCCCTTTGCAACACCACCTGAAATCACTCGTACAGATATGACAACACCTATACTACAACTCAAGTCTCTCGGAATTGACGATTTAATGAAGTTTGAATGGGTTTCTTCTCCTCCAGCCGAAACTGTATTACGAGCACTGGAAGGTCTCCATGCAGCTGGCATGATCGATGAAGGTGGCCGTCTAACCCTGATGGGTGAACAAGTTGCTGAATGCCCAGTAGAAGTTGGCATAGCACGCATGGTAATAAAATCCTTGTGTAGATAGAAACCGATTTAACACTTTTCTCAGTTATTTAGATCCAAAGATTATCGATGCGGGGCAGAAATATTGACCATTGCTGCGATGACGGCAGTACAGGATGTCTTTATCATCCCCGAAGGCACCGCTGGTGCTTTGGCTGAATTGGAAAGAAGGAAGTTTACTGCAACGGAAGGAGTAAGTCCTGTATCAGAAATTGAATGTTCTACTAATGTTACCTGTGTAGGATCATTTAACGCTCCTCAACGGTATAGTCCATTCTTGCTAGTTCAGACCCGGTCTGATTATCCTTGTAGCTTATAACGCTTTTGTAAAATATGGCCGATCCTCTAGCTGGTGTAAGGCTCGTTCACTGTCTTTCCGCGCCATGTCAAGAGCAGTTTCTATACGCGGGCAGCTCAAGAAATATATGCAGCGATTCAATCTACTTCTTGAAAGCTGTGAAGGAGATTCGGAACGCCTGCGCCGTTGTCTTGTTAGTGGATATTGGAGAAATGGTGCAAAATGGGTAGCAGATGGAACCTATAGATCTGTTAGAGGTAACAGAGTAAGTCCCCCCTTGACTTCCTTCACCTATCAAATTTCTCATCACTCATGTATATTAGGTTCTACACGTTCATCCAACCTCTGTTCTATTCACCCGTAAACCCAGTTCTGGTTGGGTTATTTTCCATGAAATGGAGGAAACCAAGAAAACTCAGTAAGTCCACAAAGTTGGATGTGGGCCCTAAGAGCTCAACTTTAAATCAGGATTCGTATTCTAACAGAAATCGAACCAGACTGGTAAGATTCTTTTCACTGCCCACGTTGTAGTACATTTCCTTATCACGATCTAGGCTCCTGGATCATGGTCACCAATATCAAGGAAAACGTTAGCTAGCAACAGTTATGTGTATATAATGATACCCCTTACTATATATTTGGTTTTCAAGAAGCGTGGGAATTATCTAACTTGTCCTTCGTGTTCATGGGTGCCTCTCAGTCAAGGTCAGAAACCGATGAGAAGGTTTTCCAAAGCGAAACTCCTATTTCCGTAGGTTACATGATATTCCTCGTTTCCTTCTTACCTATGAAATCCGGGTAGTTTTCTCCAGATGTTGTAAACCAACTTTCTACCCGACTTGAGTCTGCGGATACAAGCCCAGAACGTCAGACTGTCCTTGACTCCCATATTCGCGCTCGGATACAAGATGAACTCGAACATTTGAAGAGGGAAGAAGAGGAGGTTCAAAGAGATATTGAACGCGCGCTAGAGAAGGAGAACTTGGACAAGGAACGTGCCATGGCTGGTGAAGCTTCGGAGGGAGACGGAAGTGGTGCGGGAGAGGTTAAGAGTAGTGCAGCTCTCCAAGGTGACCTAGAAGAGATACGAGGCAAGGTCAGCAAGTATCAATCGAGGAAGGAATTGTCGGAGTACCCGGAAGTAAGAGACGTTGGTGCTGCCGTTGTAGAATGTTATAGGTCCGATTGCCTGTGTTAGGTTTACCTCTGCTAACTTTTTCTTTAGACAAAATCCTACGAGGACATTAGATTGTTGGAAGGAAGTTGAACAATTCAAACTTTCTGTCGGGAAATTAGAGCAGGTATTTCAGAGTCCGTTGCAGTGGGTGGTACATCGTACTAAGCAACATACAGGCATATTTCAAATCATTGCAATAATATACTATAGAGCAATATGCACTACAGATGCATCGACAACTAGGAGAATATCATCTTAGGCGTCGAGTAAGACGTGGGTTTTAAAGTGCAGTCCCAACAGGATAGCCCGCCTGATCCTCAGGTGGTTGATATGCATTCTCAGTACTGTGGTGTGAACCCCTCCCACCAGGCACTGCTTTAAACAGGTAACTCCAAAGGGAGGATGTAGATTGACGGTCGCCGGCATGCAAAGAATTTTTGGAATTTTTGCTTCCGAGCGCAGCGATGATAAGATTCGACGGCACCCTCCCTAGACGCGGTTCGCCACTTGTTTCGGAAAGATGTGAGGTTACACTGACATTTGAGGGCTTGTGCGGGATAGCCTTGTCGTTATCATGAGAACCCTGTAGCTGGGATGATGAGCCTTGACCAACTTCTCCATTGCCTTGGGTTTGGATTGAATTTTGGGACAACTTTTTTAGCGGCTTGGGCCAAATGACCGAACCTGTTCTCCGCAATCGTTGTTCAAGAGTCCAAGCTGGGCGAGGAAGGGGGGTCGTTGGGTCGTCGAAGAGCATGTGTTTGGCCCTTTCTGGGTCTACGTTATTTGTCGGTAATGTTGCAGTTGCTCTGACATCGCCCACAAACTTGACCCGTTTATCATCTTGTGGTCTCTTGAGTAATGGTTTATGTGAGTGCTGCTTTGGGCCGCTGATGCGGGCGTTACGGATTGTGTTGACCATCGTCTTGCGGTGTTTCTCCTATCCTCCGATGAGAACGATGTAGAAGCCGTTTAAATACACACATATATATATACTGTACCTTCTCCTGCTGTTGTTTCTCTTTGGTTTTCTTAATCGCCTTTCCCCAGCAAATCCATAACAGAGTGACTGCCACCGCGAGAAGTACACCTGCGACGACACCGCCGGCTATCGCTGGTACTGGGAGGGATGATTTGGTGCCAGCATCGACGTCCGTGGTGGGGCGGGCAGCGAAGAGGGTGGTGGTGACAACGTCGACGAGAAAGAGTGGAGAAGATGAAGGTTTGATTAATGGCATTGCGACCACGGCATTTTCAGGAGGACGGGAGGATAATCGGAAGCACTGGTCTTCGCATGAGAACGAGGCTGCCTCGTGTTCTTATTAATAGCAATATCTACATACAAAATCATACATTCTACGTCTCCATCGCCGCCAACTGCGCTTCGTTCAGTGCCTCTGCCTCTGCCATCACCTGTTCTTCCATCGTTGCTATTCTCGCCTCGGCCTCCCGTTTCTCCAGCTCAAGCTCACCATATCGTTGTTGCAGTAGCCTTTCTCTGCGTTCCAAAATTTCAACTTCATCCTTGAGCATCGTCACCCGACGAGGTCCTGCAGCAGACTCCATCGCTCGTAGACGTGTAAAGCTCTCACGTTCAAGTTCTGTCTGTTCCATTTCCTCAAATGCATTGACAATGCGTTTTGACAACGCTTGAGAACGTGCTTGATAACCACCAAGTGTCACTCCAAGCTTCTTCTCTGCCTTTGATGCTTTATTTGCTTCTTTCGTCATCTGCTCCCGTTTGTCCGTGAGAAGCTGTGTGTACCCAGCTATGCGCTGTTCTATTGATAGCGTACTAGATTCTACCCATGTGTTAGTAACAACATCGTAGCTCAGCGTCTGGCGAAGCGCATCCCAAGATATTGAATCCAGGTCATCTGTTGCATTCGCCTCCGCAATTACTAGCAGGCCTTCACGAAGTTGCTCTGGTGTTGTATTCTGGAAACCAACCGCGGCTGCCAATTCAAGATGGATGGTGTGTTTGGCAGCCTCAACATCTTCATCCGAAGGAGTTTCATAAGAGGATTGTGTTGACCCAGGAAGGGTGGTACCAGGCAATGGGTGTACGATGGCATCATGATTGACCAGACGAACAAGTTCCTCGTCGATCAATCGTTGAGCAGATCTTGACACAGGGTCTTGTTCCTCCTCATCAACCTGCAACCTTGCCATAAGTTTTGTTAGGTCGGCATTGGCTGGTCGGGGGAGATTTTTCTGCACAGCTTGAGATCGACGTGCAAGTTCTTTTCGGTGTTCCTCTTCCCGTAACCGTTTTATACGTGCATCCCGTTCGGCTGCATCCTCTTCACTGAGAACCCCGGTTCCTGTCTCTTCTTCTTCATCTTCTTCTGGAACAATCAATTCAAAATTATTCTCTGGTTTGGGTAGATTTTCAAATCCTAATTGTAACGCCCGTTTTGCAGAATTGACACGTAGTCTCTGGTCCCGAGGTGTGGAAGCTACGGTCGAAAAGCCTTCGGGGTTGATAGCCAAATTATCGCGCAAGGGAGTGCGTAAGGGAGTCGCAGCGTCACGAGGCGTTGCTGATACGTCGGCGAGAGGGTTAGGAGTGAATGCTGGCTGATGGCGAGGAGTGGCACCCTCAAAGCCGGTGCCACCATTTGTCGAGGCATGAAGGGGCGTATTTTCTTCCCCCAGTAAGGGAGTTTGTGCCATTGTCATATTGCGTAAATTGCGCGCTTCCAGTAAGATAGTGTCCTCTGGAGTTTGTTAGATGGCGAAGAGAAAGGTGGATTGGTGGGTCAACTTACGTTGAGGAGCCGTGCGGGGAGTCCGTGCCATCTTTGCAGATTCTAAACCCTCATAGTCGCTAAGGAGCCTGCCACTGGCATCGCTGCCACCTCCAACCAAGGCCCTGGCACTCTCCCCTGCTTGACCAATTTTAACAATTTCTTCCAGCTCTCGTTCCCCGACTTGAGCGGCAGGAAGTACGAGCTTCTGTCGGCGCCAATAGACTCTGCTTCCTTCAATTTTTGAATCTGAGCGTCGCGAGCAGCAACAAATTTCGTTTGATGAGGGCCGCTGTCTCCCTTGTCGTTCTTCCGTTGTCGTTTCTTTCTTTCTGCTTCTTCTTCTTCCGGTTTCCGTTTATTCTCAAGCCTCCTTAACGTATGGCCGACTGGGGCAGCAGCGACACGAGCTTGCTCATCAGAGGTATCATAAAAACCAGGTGCCGGCTTCTTTTCAAAGGGTATATCTGCGTTATACTAAAGTAACAAAAACGTGAATGGTAGTAACAGAGACAATAAGGGATGAACACATACATCCATTCCCTTTCTCTTGACCTTGGAGCGTACACTATAAAAATGTTAGCTATGTTCCTCACCATGTAGCAGAAAGACGCACATAATGCCTGCATTCTTAAGTTCTCTCTTCTTTTGCAAGACAGCCAATCTGCGGGCCTCCTCCAGTTGACGTTCTCGAGCCTTGCGCTTTGCCTTTTTGCCTTGGGTGTTGGCTAATCGAGCACGAGCCTCGGACAACATTTCCTTTTCTACAATTCGAGTTAGGGATATATACGAAAAGGAAGGAGAGTAACACACCATCCTCGTCCATGTCTATTGGATCTGGGCGGGCAGGTTTTGTTTCTGGGTCAGGATCAATTTCACCCGGTCTTAGCTTTCGTACATCCTCTGCACCAGGCCCTGTGTCTTCAGGCCCTGCGAGACCGAGCTCCTCGTTTTCCTTTGCCTCTGCTTCATCGAGAAGTTTCTGATAGCGCTCCAAACACTGGGTTGCTGTGCGTCCGACTAGAGGAGCTATTGTGCGCCATTGTGTTGGCATGAGCTTTGCGAGATGCAGCAGTTTTTCATCCTCTGTCTGCAAAGGTGTGAGAGGGGTAGTGAAGGAAAAGTGAATGGAGATACGGACCTTTGACCACTCAGTCTTCTTGATTGAAGGATCCAACCACTCGTACCAACGAGCCTTGCATTGTTTGGGAGTTTTTCTTACGAGAAGCGAAGATATACGTGCCCTATATGTGATGAGAGCGGGACGAAGGAGTGGGTGGATGAACGTACCATTGGTTCTTGCCATACTTTGCAATTGCGGCCTTGAGGACCTCGTCTTCTGTGTTCTGTGGCTGTTTGTCAGAGTATGCAGTGAAGGGTAAGAGAGACATGTACCTTCCAAACACCTGAGGAGTAGGAGTAAGCACTTGAAAGTGAGTGAGGAGAGGGGAAAGGGACTGACCTCCTTTGATAATGATTCTGACCATGACTGTGGACTTGCGAATGGCGAGTTGGATATGAGAGAAGGGGAGGGGAGGGGCGTGGGAGAGCTACGTAATCCGGTGATTTGTGCGGTGACTAATTGCCGGATAAGGATGAAGGCCGGGGATTACTGGCAAGGAGGCAAGACACCTGGACGTCTCTTGGCTGCTCTCATCGTTGGACTTGGGCTGCGTCGTCTGATTTGCTGCAGAATGGACGGACAATCAGAGCCATCCTCAGACTCAAAGCCTCCGTCAGTCATGCCCCCCACCCTGCCCATTCACACTCTGATCTCTCTCCCACAGCGCTAAGCAACAGGTCGTACGCGGTGCTCGCGCCTGCACTGTATGCCGCGCTGCAAAGGTATTTCTATTCCTGTCTCCACCGTTCCTCTCCTCATTCTGCCCACCAGATGAAGTGTGTTGGCGCAGAGGACGGCCAGAAACAATGTCAGCGCTGCAAACGCGCAAACGTAGAGCAAGTCTCCTTTTCTGCCGCTCATCTACAAATCCTCATTTCTGTCCAGATGTATATTTGAAAAACACCGCAGAGGGCGTAAACCCGGCTCAAAGTATTATATGCCCTGCATTCTATGCCAGCTGTGCATTGATTTCGAATTGTTACTACAGGTTGTCCGAAGCCTCCAAAATGCTTCGAAGACTCGAAAAGGGCCTCAACTCTGCAAAACTAAAGACTCAGCCCGTAGAGCCTGGGATGTCGGTTCCTTTCCAGTCGTCAGACGCTCACAGCATGTCCCAGGACAGCATGTACATGGTTCCCCCAGAGCCTTCCTACGTCCCTGCGACCCATTTCCAGTCAAACAGTCTTCCCTCCCTCAACGAACCTCCTCTTCCGCCACCACCGCCCCCTCCCCCCCCTGCTCCCGCTGTCACCGTCAATGCATACCCGCCACCGCAAGACAATCCTCGTGTTATGGACATGGACGACGAGGACGAGGACCCCGACAAAAGTGACACTCCTCCATTCCCTGCAAAGTTAATCAAGCAGAACCAACGCAACTCTTTCTTCCGCATTATCCTCAACGCGGAAGAACCTCCCGTTACCACTTCCTCCTCTTCCAACCGTGGTCCATCACACACTCCTCCACAGCTTCCTGTCGCTCCCGTCAAGCCCACCGTCCCCGATCCCATCTTCCTCGGACTTATCACCGAGAAAGAGGCAAGCAATCTCTTTGAAGCCGTCTTCATACGTCTCAACCCCTTTATCAACCTCTTCGACCCCCAACTACACACACATACCTATGTCCGCAAACGATGCCCATTTTTATTCACTACTTTAATTATGGCCGGCGCCAAATTCTTCAAGCCAGAGATATTCACACAATGTCAAAAACTTGCCAATGAACTCGCCTTCCGCGCATTCCAGGAAGCATGGAAAAGTGTCGAGGTTGTACAAGCATTTGCATGTCTAACCTATTGGCGAGATCCTGAAGATAACGTACGTCTGGGCAATGTTACTTTCCTATGTGCTTTCTAACTCGATCTCCAGCGTACATGGACTTATATCGGCTATGTAAGTCGACCTACACCTCTTATTTCTGACACTTAACATCGCCCAGGCTTGTCGCATGGCCGTCGAGCTGGGATTGAATCAATATGTCGCTACACCTCCACCCGAAACAACTCTACAGAAGCTTGAGCGTCGCAATCGGGAGCGAACCTACCTTGTGCTTTTCGTTCATGATCGAAGTCTTAGCACTCAGACTGGTCGCCACTGGATGCTTCCCGAAAATGATGATCTTATCGAGAATTCTGGCAGCTGGCATTGCCACGGAGTAGACAACAAAGTTCGACCCGAGGACGTTATAATTGCTGCTTTTGTGGAGTTGCGTCGTATCGCGGTAGGACACCTCATGCATTTCGTGACACTTGTTGGCGCTGATGGGGCCTTGGCAGGCTGACATAACGGACGTCTTTAGCTCCTCTAAAGGTTCTGGCTCAAACGATATCAACTATGAAGTCGTTTTACGCAACTGTAATGCCAAACTGAGCAAATGGAATGAAACCTGGCGATTGGCTATGGAGCGTGGTGCGTTTTCTTCCATCGATTTGTGCACGAAAGTTCACACTGACAACATTCCAGCCAACGGGGGCACTTTCCACTATTCCTTCCTCAGCTTTTTCCGTTTGTATGTCAGAGTTTTCCTCAACTATTTCGGCATTGCCTCGGTGTCATCTGTGAGTTCCTTTTTTTTTTTTTTACCGCGGATCACCGTGTATGTGTAATTGAGTGCTCTTCTGAACTTAGGGTGGCAAACATCATCATAGTGTGCAAGCACATTCGGTGTGCTTCAGTAGCGCTATAGAATCGCTGCGGATTGTAACCAACGACTTTACGAGTTTGTCGATGCTGGTGAGCATTACAATATCTATCATGAGCGGACAAACGTTAAAGTCAATCGCAGCGGTATGGCCAAGAAACTATCACAGTGATGACCGCCTATGCTGCGATCATACTCCTCAAGGTAAGTTAATTAACTTCTTGGCGTTTTGTCAATGCTTAAGCTAGCTGCTATCCTTGGAAGCTTCTTCGCAGTCCCACTTCACCACCAGAAGTGGTTACAACAGACGAAGTTTATTCGCTTATATTGAGGGCAGCAGAGGCATATGACGGTGTCAATAATCAATATAATAATGCCTCCGTACACGCTCGATTCCTGCGTAGCCTTGTCGAGAACGACAAGCATCGGCACCAACAAAGGAGCGGCGGTCTACAAATTGATCCCCGACTTCAAGGTATGAACCCCGTCGTTCTCCACAGGCCTTCTATTTTTACCGTCGTTGTTCATTTGCTGATAATGTCCGATTCTTTTCCAGAGTCAACCAATCCGAATGGTTCTACAGAGAATTCACCGACACAGTCGTTTCCCCATCAGGCTCCGCAGAATAACCGCGAAGCTTATTTGCCCGCTTCCCATTTACAACACCAAACTCAACTTCCACAAAATGAATATTATACTACGGAAACAGTGCGCAATGACGTTGTAAGTCCAACTAGTGGAACTGGAGGCATGAATACGGCCTACTATGATCAAAATTCCTACTACCTCCCGGGGACTATGCATGCAACCGAACAGGATCATCGCTACTACAAGGCCATGTTTATGGAGTTGGGCCTGGACAACCCGCAAACGATGCAACACCCACATCAAGGTTCAATGGCCTACCAACATCAGATGCACCACAGTTATGGTCATTAACAGTTGTGTTGTACTGTTTTTTTCTCACCCACTTGGCGCACCATATATCTTGCTATATTTTACTTGCTTGTACACTCTTCTTCGTTCGTGAACGACAATTAATCACATTTTTAGATAATATTTTGTAGTTAATGCCATGTCAATATTCAATGTTCATTCCATACTCTTGTAACAACATGTCTTCCCATCCAAATTACTCAGTAGTGTCTTGATAGTAACCGATAATCCCATGAAGTATAGTATACCAAGCGTGTATTAAAGCCCATATGCCGAATACGAAAAAAGAACGAGCCATAAATACCAGCCAATACCTGATCGGGCTTACTTCAATAGAAGGAAGGTAATATTGTTGCCGGCGGCGGTATTATGAATCAACACCAATGGCGAAAACATGGAGGTTGGATCCGACAGCTGCGGCAATGCGTGGAATTCCTCGCATAGACATGAAATCAAAATCTTCTGTTAGGTGTGGATGAGGATTCATGGTGAAAACGGTGGGCTGTGCGTGGACGTAATTGATGTTGTGGACATGAATAACAGCGCCTTTCGCCGGAGAGCGTGTGGAAATAGCAAAATATTCCGGATAGACTGGAGACCATCTGATTTTGCAGACAAAGTTAGATAAGTGTGAGAAGCCAGCCTCATAAGGATGAAAAGGAAAATAAAGCTGTACATACCGGAAACGGTGGCCGCCTTCTGGGAAAGTATGGCCGTTAACAAAGGGCTTGCCACCTCGGAGGTTTGCAATATCCCAGATTGAAAATCTAGTACCGTAAACAGCACCTACGCTGATGAAAGAAGGTTGTGTCACAAAGGCTTTGGAAAAGACTTGAATAGACATACACGTCAGCGCTATCGTTCCTCCATGAGACCGAGCCAGACCAAGGAACTGGTTGACCTAAGGAAGCAGCGGCTGCAACATGTGGATCAACGAGTTCAACAAGTGTTGAATGACGAAGATGAGATTTGTCTTCCTCTTCGGGATCAGAACGCCAGTCTGTAATAAAGATAGAACCTTTGCAATCTGCAACGAGGAATTGTTTACTCGTAGATGGGTGTGCAGTGACAGATGTCAGGGAGCACGAGAACGGAATAACATAGGCTGTAGGTTCTGGACGTGATGGACTGGGTGCTCGTCCTTCCGTAAGTTTACTATGCGACGGGATGTCGACGGTTGGATGAAGATCCCAGACCATGAGCATTTTATCATCTGTAGGTGGGTTGAGAAGGTGTATGAAAGGATAGAAAGTACCTACCTGATACAGTTGCAACATAGCGGGTGCTGTCCTCACCCCAGCCCCCGCAAAAGGTCATATCATTGATTTTGCCATGGTGGCCACTAAGACCTCCACCAAAGGGGAAGATGTTTTCTTCAGTGTCTGCAGATTTGCTAAGAAGATGCAGTTTAAAGTCGTCGGTTGCTGCGACAAGTCTAGAAGGAGATTGGCTGAGTAAAGAAGACGAGTTGAAAGCAAGGGCCATACTCGACATGCCAGTTGTCGGTGGATGATGGAGTAACGGAGCTGGACGACCATGCAATTGCTGTAGTTCTTGAGCCTGTATGGAAGGAGGCTATTGAACGTAGGCCAGAGTCGGTCTGTGGAGGAATGAGAATTAAAGTGAGCTAGAGATGGAAGGGGACGTACGACGAGGATGACATCTACGGAGTGGTCACCGCCGATGGCGACGAGATCTGGAGCGTCGTTGTAGGGACAGGCGCGGAGGACGTGAATTGTAGTTGTGTTTTTGTACTTTTGGTCCATGGCGGAGTAAGGTTGGACGTTGACCACGACACATGCCACCACAAAAAGGCCCAAATCCCTGGCTACTCGTTCTCCTCTCAGCCTCCTCCTTTGCCATCTTCTACTCCGTCGTAAAGCAACGCGAACTTACTAATCCTGCCTCATCCCAGCCTCGCCAAGCAGATCATCCCCTCGTTCCTCCTCGCCACAAAGACAACTAATCACATCGATAACAGATTCTCCTGCTCTTTTCTTTTAGCCACCCATGTCTTCTTCAACTCAACCCGCTTTTCAAAATTCAACAGTCACCGTCATCTTTGTTCTCGGAGGCCCCGGCGCAGGCATGTCTTTCCCTACTCGGCCTTTCCACCCACTCATATAGAAAAACACCAGGCAAGGGCACCCAATGCAGTAAATTAGTCGACGAATACCAGTTCTGCCATCTTTCGGGTACGTATCACCCGTTCCAACAACACTCACCTTCTAACTCACAAACCCACAGCCGGAGATCTCCTTCGCGCAGAACAGAATCGTGAAGGTTCGCAGTATGGTGAAATGATTCGCACAAATATCCGTGAGGGCAAGATCGTACCCTCCTTCGTAACTCTCAAGCTCCTCGAAAATGCTATGAACGAAGCATTACAAGCAAGGTCTGGCAAAGATGGCTGGACTGACGGCTACGGTCGTTTTCTCATTGACGGCTTTCCTCGCAAGATGGACCAGGCACTCCTCTTTGATCAAGATGTGCGTCACATCTACTAAACTTCAGTCCTCTTAATAATAACATCTAACAGGTCTGCCTTTCATCGATGGTCATCTACTTCTCAACGACCGAAGAGGTTATGCTGGAGCGTTTGATCGAACGATCAAAGACCAGTGGACGTGAAGACGATAATGTAGAAAGCATCAAGAAGCGTTTCAGGACTTACAAGGAGGAAACCATGCCAGTCATTGAGCATTATGCTAGCCTGAACAAGGTGGCCGAGGTGAGCATTTGTAAATTAATCAAGGGGATTCGTCCATCTCACATTTTCATAGATTGACAGCACCACTTCGATCGATCAAGTCTACAAGGCCACTACAGCAGTAATAGAGAATGTCTTATCTTCCAAGCCCTTCGCTGCCAAAGTCATTGCATAAATTACTTTGTAGGATAATGTGAATCATCTAATATCAACCATAAACTGTAAATGTCGCTCTACCATTCGTTGTGACAGCCTTGGACAGAACGCGGCCTCCCTTCTCCACTTGAAAGATTGTTCCGTCCGAACACAACAAATGTGCCGCTGCGTCCACTTGGTCCTATAGTACACAAAAGAGGATGTGAGTGGTCAAATCGCGGAAGTAACTCGTGCTCGAAACACACAGGTACCCACTCCCATCCACCGCAGCGGAAGTATTCAACCACACATGCGCCATCTCCCTCGGCTGTGATTTCACCATTTATATCGTATCTTAGGTTTATGTGAGATCCGTCTGAATATGCACCTCCCAAAACCCTCCATATCTTTCCCACATATCGTTCTCTAGCCAAATTATCGTCGAGTACATTCGATGGGTCTCGCATGGGTCGGACAATGACAAGATCGCAAGTTGCCTCTGGCGGCGGAATTGATCGCACCAAGGGCGTAATTCTAAACTCTGGTTCTAAGCGATCGACATTGACTGTAGATAGAAAGTAGAAAAACGGTCCAGTCAAGCCTATGACAGGGTTTTCAGGCTTGGAATCAGGATGATCCATAAATTGTCCTAGTCGCGAGTCATAACACTGCACAGCACCCAAGGAAGGACATGGTAACAACTTGGCAGAAGCTTGATACCATCGTTTACTGTTCTGTTGAGCAGCCACTTTGAACCTACATTGAATAAATTAAGAACTCCATGACATATTACATTTAAACACCCCCCAAAAAACTAACCTTTCAATCCTAGGTATTTCCTTTCTCAACTCTTCCGAGTCATGCAAGATCGAAGCGTGAAGTGATGTAGAAGTGACTACAGCAGAAAATGCAACAGTTGGTTTCCTCGCATCCGATCCAGCAAGCAGATTGGTGATAGAGAGAGTCAGAGGCTTTGGTGCTCTTTTGTCGATATAGAAGCGGAGGGACTGGAGCTTGTAATCAATTGTTGATAAATGATCCGTGCTTTTGGGCACAAAGAGAGTGGAATACAGCGCATTCGCTGTTCCAGCGGGGACCAAAACGAATGAAATGTTGGGAAGGGAATCGCTGGGTGACTGGGACCCAAGATAGTTGACGATTTCGTGTACCGTTCCATCGCCAGAGACCATGATCACATTTAGATCAACCCTTCCTGGTGGGCATTCCTTGAGATAATCCGCGACAATGATCCCTGCATGACCTGGATACTCAGTAGCAAAAACTTTCTGGGTAGATAACCCCTGCTCCTGTAGAAGTGGGAGAATATCATTATCAACGAGCTTCTTCGCCGATCCTGAACCACTGACGGGGTTGTATACGAGTATAAGGGGCATCTTATATTCCGTTATGTCGTCATCTCATACTTGCATGGGAATTCCTCCGCATATCCCGGAACGAACACAACAGATGATGTAGAGACCATTCAACATCGACCAATCAACTCAAGTTTATATGTAAGAGGTGAGTAAGCCTGGCAAGCCCAAGAAAGTCATCAAGCATTACTTTGGTTGGAGTTGATGATTCAGTTTTTCATTTATAATCCCAGCATACAGAATGGCGTTTGATAGGACAAAACTATGAGCGTGTGGAAATTGGGCGTCGATGTTGGGGGAACTTTTACTGATGCAGTCTTGTGCAACGAACTCACAGGCGATATTTTCAAAGCCAAAGTAAGTTCCTCTCTAACCTTTATGTAAACATTTAATGAAGAGTTGCTGTTAAAGGTGCCGAGTACTCCCCATGATCAGAGTGAAGGTGTCCTAAGTGCCGTAGAAGCATTGAGGTGGTTGTTTTTGATACCTGTAACTAGTATTATATAGGCTCACTACCCATGGCAGAGTTCAAATTCCTCACGGGGCTGATCTGAAGATCGCTTTTCTCAATCATGGTATAAGCTTATTATATCTATCCCCGCTTTCAAGTTCAACTCATTCTTATTCATTTCGTAATAGGCACTACCGTAGCTACAAACGCCGTCTTAGAAGGCAAAGGGGCCAATGTAGCCCTCCTCGTCACGGAAGGTTATAAGGACATTCTTCAGGTACGGCGATCTCATGTTCCAGGTGGACTTGCAGGATGGTGAGACGAACGTTATGTTTTTATCTTTATCCACGTCTAATCCGCGCAGGATTACATGGCCTAAGCCGGAACCACTTGCTCCCCTGGAATTGGTCAGTAACCGACATTATTATAAACTGTAAGATTTGAAGCTGATTTCTCACCAGACAATCGAAGTTCCTGGACGTATATCTTCTTCCGGGGAAATCATTCGTCCCTTTGATGAGGAGCTTCTTCGTTCTCGCCTTCAGAAACTCAAACATTCTGATCCAAGACCAGAATCCATCACAATATCTTTGATCAACTCCTTTGCAAATGCTCAACATGAATATGAAGTTGCCAAGGTCGTTCGCTCGGAATTTCCTGATTTACCTCTCTCTCTCAGTAGCGATGTTTTACCAGAGATAATGGAATACGAACGAACAGTAACTACGGTGGCCAATGCCTATGTCAAGCCAATAGTTCAACGTTACCTGATTGGTCTAGAAGAAAAGATGAAAGGTATAGGCATAAAGGTTCTACGAAGTGATGGCGGTCTTGCCAGTGCTAGCTTTGCGAAAGAAAATTGCGCTACCCTGTTATATTCTGTAAGTGAACTAGTTTTTAACACTACAGGTAAGTTGAACAACATTGATTTAGGGACCAGCTGGAGGTGTCGCAGGAGTTGTAAATCAAGTTGCTCGAAAAACACCATATAAGGTACAGTACAGCTAACGACCTGTCTGGTTGGAACTTTCGATGACAACTAATTGTAGAACTTGCTGACATTCGACATGGGAGGAACGAGTACCGATGTCTGTTTGATAGAAGACGGTAAACCGGGCTTGCGTCATGAAAGTACTGTGGGGGACCTTACCAGTCAGTCTCAATGACTCCAGCCATATCGCACTGGATTGAAATTAGTACAATTTTAGTTCGAGCTCCTTCGGTGGATGTTTGTACGGTCGGCGCTGGAGGAGGATCAATTGCTACTGTTACCGAAATCACAGGCGCACTTCGTGTTGGACCTGAAAGTGCTGGAGCTGTTCCTGGACCAGTATGCTATAGCAAAAATGGTACACAACCTACTGTCACAGATGCCTTTGCTGTCTTGGGATATCTCCCCACCACCCTCCTAGGAGGTTCTTTCCATATTGATGCTCAAGCAGCACACAGATCCATTTATGAAAACATTGTAAAACCAATGAAATTATCGGATGTGGTAGAAGCAGCGGAAGGTATTATTCGTATCACCCTGGAAAAAATGTATGGGAGCATGCGCAGTGCGAGCTTAGAAAAAGGCAAAGACCCTAAAGACTATCATCTGGTCAGTTTTGGAGGTGCAGGGGGTCTTGTTGCTTGCGAACTAGCTAAGTTATGCGGTACCAAATATCCCATCATCGTTCCACCATCCCCTGGAGGTACAGTCGATTCTTTACTGTTGTAAATACTCTCTATTGACATAAGACATGACTCAGTGCTCTGTGCATTCGGTGATGCCTGTACTGGCATTCGACATGAGGTTACAGTTACGTTGATTAAAAAGCTTGGTGGACTTGACGCACAAGTCTTTCGTATCGACTGTATAGACATTCAAAAACGGACCTCTGAATCAATGTTGATTCAGGGTGTCTTCGATTTTACAATCAGTATGGAAGCGGATCTTAGATATTATGGGCAAGCCGCCAACTTAGCCGTTCCATTTACTATGGAAGATATACACCATGGGATCTATAATATCGAGAAACGGCAAGTTTACACTACTATTTTGGATTTCACGCTAATTGTATCTCTATGTGTGTAGCTTCAAGGAACAACACCTTGCATTATTCACTTTCTCGCATGACCTAGATATTGAAATCGTCAATTTGAGGGCAATTGCACAAGAAAGAGTAAAAGATTTTAAGGCCATGCCTTTCGCACGGGGGGAAGGGGTTCCTTCCAAAGTAGCCTTGCAATCCTCTACTACTATTGTTAGTCATACTCGGGAATCAAGTTTTCAGTTTATTAACTTTAGCTCAGTATCATGGTGGAAAAAGCTACGAAGAGGTTCCTGTTTTTGACAGGTATTTCTTGCGCGCAGGCGATATTCTTTCAGGGCCCTGTATTATAACAGAGGTAGGTTTATGTTTTGGGAACTGGTGGAACTAAAGAGCAACTTTTCATTTAGAAAGACAGCACAACATTACTCACTCCTGGACATTCTGGTGAGGTCGATGACATCGGCAGCATTCTTATTTGGCCCGATAAAATGAAGGATTCCGGTGCTGTTGGTGTTGAAGTAGTTCTTCGCTCTCCGACTTCGGATCCCATCATGGTACAACTTGTTGAAGGTTTATCATACCTGGTTATTGATACTGGTTACTAAAATGTCTTCTATAGCTGCCCTGCAGAATATACGAGCTGAAATGGATGCTCTGATACAACGAGTAGCGATGTCACCTGCCATGAGAGATCAGGTCAGTTACGTAAATCCAAGAGTTGGACGATATATTCAATTACACATTTATAGCTCGATTATTTCCCAATGATTGCAGTAGGTGATGGTCCACATTCGGGAAAGATGATATGCGGCCAGTTCGGGAGCTTCATACCTGGTATTGTAAATTACTTGGACCCAGTCTTGGAAGCTAAATATCTACTCAGGTTTCCTGGCATCTTGGGACGATACCATTGACGAGGGTAAGATACATACTTCGTTGAGCCGCATTTTAACACTCAATCATCCGGATTTCTAGGTGACATTTTCTTGACAAATGATCCCTACTCTTGCAGTAACGCAATATCGCATTTAAATGATTTTCTTGTCGTCACTCCGATCCACTACCGAGGGAAATTAGTGGCCTGGGCAGCCAATCTAGGACACTTCACAGATATTGGATCATCTGTTCCAGGAAGTATGCCAAGTAAGTACTAAAATTCACTTCTTAAACTTCGTGTATTTTGATTTTATAAATGATATATTAGACTGTGCACATAGCATATACGAAGAAGGTATACAAATACCACTTTGCAAGCTTTATTCACGCAATGTCCCCAACAAAGCTATTTTCAAGGTATAGTATATGTCAGTACAGCATGAGTACATAGCGTTTTCATCTTCAATGTATAGATCATCCAACGCAATAGTCGCAAGTCGGACTTCGCAGAGAGTGACCTAAAAGCCTTGGTGGCTGCGACAATGATCGCTACTAAGCGTATTACTGAAATGTGTGATCGTTTTGGGGTAGATGCCTATTACACTGCGGTGGACATTCTGTTGTCAAGAAATAAACTTGCAATTGGGAAAATCATAAAGAACACGGTCTCCTCAGAGAAAGTCTATTTCGAGGATTATATTGATGATGACGGTTTCGGAACTGGTCCTTGGAAGGTCGCTTGGTGAGTTTCACCTAGTTTGGGCGACTCAAATTTGAATTGGCACCTTTTGATATATAGCACTTTGTGGAAGGAACGCAATGAGCAAGGAGAAGACGCCGTAGTACTCGATTTCGACGGAACAGATCCACAGTCTGAAAAATCTATCAACTTCGCCCTTTCTCATCCAATGCTCAAGATGTTTGTGGTTTTCTATCTTCTTACCGTTTTTGTTAGTTTTTTTTTTACATTTCAGGGAGCTTCAGAAGTCTAAGCAATTTTCAGGACCCAGCCACCGTTGTTAATGATGGTGCTTTCGAGCTGATTAGTGTAAAAATCCCTTTGGGTACAATTCTTAATCCTATACGACCAGCTGCTTTATCCTGTAGAACACATCTCCTTGGTCGCTTATTTGATGTTTTGGGTGCTCTTTTTGGTCAGAAGACACCTGAGCTCCTATGTGCAGCTGGGTACAGTGACTCCCCTCACTTCTTCTACAGTGGCTGGAATAATTCAGGTGAATGGTTTCAGGTACGCATGTACTTCTGGTTATTGTCTGATTCTTAGGAGCTAACTTTTTTTGTGCAGCTTTATCAGATTGGCTTTGGGGTAAGTATTCTGCAATTGCATAACACTCAACTCATGCATATTGTACATATTAAAAGGGTATTCCGGCAAGGCCTCATGGAGATGGCCCTGACGGACACAGTATGTGGCCTTCGATGCGATCTGTCTCAAACGAATTTCTGGAAAGTTACCTACCACTCAGAGTTGACAAATATGAAGTAAATCTTGATTACCGAGCTTGTCGTGATCAACTCTTGACGTATTTCCTAGACAGTGGTGGATTCTGGTGGACCGGGTTTCTTTCGTGGGGGAAATGCTATGCGTATTGGTATGCTCGTTTCCCATTTTTCATGACAATGGACAATCAGTCGGACGCTATTCTGATTCTAGCCAGATTACGCTTTCCTTGAACATGGAAGTATTTCCATTCATGATGACCGTTGGTATACTAAACCATGGGGTGTAAATGGTGGTGGTGTAGGAGCCAGATCTTCAAAGACCCTTGTACAATATTCTATCAATTCACAGGCGCCCCCGACCCAAGTGCTGCAATCTAAAGAAGATAACATCAAGGTGACTATAAAACGATCGTGATGGATCCACGCAAGGTTAATCCTCCAATAGGTTGCACCTGGCGATATCCTGCAGTGGGTGACTTGGGGTGGTAAGTACAGCCTTTTCCCTGCAACAACTCTTCGTTAACATCAAAATATAGGTGGTGGATAGTATGTCTTAAAATTTCCCTAAAAGAAAGGACTGATCGCTATTCAAGTGGAGATCCGTTAGCCCGAGATCCAAGCATTGTTGCCAAAGAAGTTCGAAGAGGTCTTGTGAGAGATACCAACCGTTATGGAGTTTGCTTGACAAGCTCTGGGGAAGTAGATCATGAAGCAACAGATTTACTGAGGTCATCTATCGCTCCTTCAGGAAATGGTTGCGAGGAAATATTCAATCGAGGTGGATCTCTTAAGGAGCTCAGAGAAAAGTGTCTGGAGGAGACAGGTTTGCCACCCCCTAAACCTCCCTCGGAACGAATTCTTCGTGGGCAGCTTGCTCATTTCGAGCATATCAACAAGTTGCATGCCCGTCGAGTGATAGAGGATGAGTTGTTGTACAACGGCAATTAGATTCCTTATATGTAATAACAAAATGAATGAATGAAGCTACATTGCCACAGAATGCGGAATCCCAGGATGTCGCGTGGGATCTATCAGGGGCACACAGTCTACACCTCTCTTCCGCAAATTTATCCATCTCATCATGTCTGTCAGACAAGCAGTGTTCAAGCCATTCACACTAGCATTGGTTCAGCTTGGAGAAATTGGTGCTAACAAGGGCGATAATCTACGACATGCCCGGGAAATGATTCTGAAAGCGGCAACGAGTCAAACCCACCACAAGAAACCCGACTTGATTGTCCTTCCTGTTCGGCTATTCTTTGACGATTTTACTGACAATAGCTGACTGAACGAGAGTAGGAATGCTTCAATTCGCCATATGGACACACCCATTTTCCTGTATACGCTGAAGACATTGGCTTTGTTCACGGGACACCTTATGATGTCAATTCAACCCCAAGCGAGAGTGTGAAGATGCTATCCTCTGCTGCAAAGGAGTCATCTACATGGTTGATCGGAGGTATGTGAAGAAAAAGTGATAGATGATCGGTTTTAATCGTTGATAGGTTCAATCCCGGAACGAGACCTTCAAGATGGGAAAATCTACAATACATGTACTGTCTATAATCCAAAAGGTATGCAGTATTCGAGCCACTTTCCCGTTACGCAGAAGGAGAGCGTTATGTAGGTGAACTGGTGGCAATGCATCGTAAGGTTCATCTTTTTGACATCGATATTCCCGGAAAAATCAAATTCAAGGTGCAGTCTCCCCGGGGTCAAATCATTTTTTTTAATACGGAGTAATAGGAAAGCGAAACCCTCACTGGGGGAAAGGTTATAAGTTATTTTGATACTGGTATTATTCTTGTGCAAAGTACATCAGCTCTTTCGCTGACATCCTTGTCAGAGTTTGCTCGTATTGGCCTTGGCATTTGTTACGATGTTAGGTTCCCTGAACTGGCTATGATCGCTGCAAGAAAGGGTAGGTAAATGCTGTGATGGACCATCCAACATCAACTCAGATTTTTTGTTAAATCATGCAGGATGTCAGGTCCTTGTATACCCTGGGGCATTCAACATGACTACCGGACCTTTGCACTGGGAATTGTTACAAAGGGCCAGGTGAAGCACTTTAGTACAGGAGCTGATGTTCTGGGACTAATTTCTATCACATAGGGCTGTTGATAATCAAGTCTTCGTGAGCATGTGCAGCCCAGCTAGGGATCTCTCGGCAGACTACCACGCTGTAAGTGCATTTCAATACATGAGGTGGTGGACATGTTTTAATTTGACATAGTGGGGACATTCCATGGTTGTTGATCCGATGTAGGCTAATTATTGAGTACGCATACACAGTTATGCTAATAATCCATAACAGGGCAAAAGTCATAATAGAAGCATCAGAGAAGGAGGAAATTGTATTTGCCGATATTGGTAGGTGGAGAGTTGGCAAGCTCGAGTACAGCATGCTGAGTGTGTATCAGATACAGAAGTATTGAAGAGCGCCCGCAGCGGGATTCCTGTGACCACACAGAGGCGGTTCGACGTGTACAAGGATGTTGCAGCATAGATATAATTAATAGATTTATTGATAATGATTACCTAATGTGGATGAAGTGTGGTAGAAGGTTGTAGAATGATCGAAACCAAAGAACTAAAATTGGCCAAAGGTGTCGCAACAGCTTAACAGCACTCTCTTCATCTCTTCCTCCCCACTTCCTCTTTCCCTTCCGTCATGGTCAAAGAAACGTATGTCAGTCCTGCCAATACTCACTGCCCCACTTTTGACGTCTCTTGTTCAGAAAATATTATGACCTGCTCGATGCCCCGCCCGATGCCACAGAAAGCGACCTGAAAAAGGCTTATCGCAAAAAGTAACCATCTCGTCCTCCTTCCATTGACCTCATTTCATCGTTCAATTTCCCTAGGGCTCTCAAGTTACACCCCGATAAGGGTGGTGACCCAGAATTGTTCAAGGAGGTGACACACGCGTCAGTACATCGAAAATTTCGATTATGGCCAGACTGCTCATCCGTATTTCCATCACAGCTACGAAGTTCTTTCAGATCCTCAAAAACGTAGTATCTACGATGCAAGAGGAGAGGCTGGCCTATCAGAACAAGGCGGTATGGGTGGTATGGATCCCCAGGTATGTTTCGCCTCAGACCTATATGTGGTTGTTGACTCATCTTTCACAGGATCTGTTCAGTCAGCTCTTCGGTGGTGGTGGTGGTGGTGGATTCTTTGGGGGCGGTGGTCGCCCACAAGGCCCCCGAAAGACCAAGGATCTCGTCCACCGCGTGCATGTTACTCTTGAAGAGTTATACCGTGGCAAGACCACAAAGCTAGCGCTAACGCGGAACGTCCTTTGTACTAAGTGCAAGGGTAAAGGTGGCAAAGATGGTGCAGTTCGTACTTGTCCCGGCTGTCATGGCCGTGGTGTCAAAGTCATCATGCGTCAAATGGGACCCATGATTCAGCAAATCCAAACGGCCTGTGACGATTGCTCTGGGACTGGTGAATTTATCAACCAAAAGGATCGTTGCTCGTCCTGCAAAGGCAAGAAGGTTACCCCGGAAAAGAAGATGCTTGAAGTCCACATCGACAAGGGCATGAAGAGTGGTCAGACAGTTGTTTTCCGTGGGGAATCCGACCAGTCACCAACATCGGAGCCTGGTGATGTTGTTATTGTAATTGAGGAAAAACCACACGACAGGTTCCGTCGCCAAGAAAACGACCTTGTCATTGAAGTTGAGATCGATCTCTTGACAGCACTTGCCGGCGGCCAATTTGCCATCAAGCACCTTGATGATCGCGTACTTATGGTACAAGTTCATCCTGGTGAAGTCACAAAGCATGGTATGTGTTCTCTGAGTATGAACCATGATACTGTAACTCAGTGCATCCATTCGAACAGGTGATCTCAAAGTCATTCATGGGCAAGGCATGCCCTCACAAAGACACCACGAACCTGGTGACTTGTTTGTCAAAATCAACGTCAAATTCCCCGAAACTGTCGATGCGACTTCAATCCCTCTTCTCGAACGTGCTTTGCCGCCTCGCAAGCCCATGGAGAAGTTTGGAAAAGACACAATCACAGAGGAAGTCAATCTCAGTGACGCGGAAACGCGATCAAAGAGTAACTTCAGATCTGGTTCCGCCTCCGATGATGCCATGGATGAGGATGAGGGTGAACCTCGCGTACAGTGCGCGAACCAGTAGAACTCTTTGCTAGGATATATCTCTGTATTAGTCTACTTGTATTCTTCGCATTCTAGATCATCTTCTGTCCTTCAGTAATACCTTCATTTCATCACTCCCAGCTAGTCTGCACGCCGTTGGTGAATATATATACCTAGCTCCAGTTTGCGACAGACGCTTACCTGAGGATTGAGTTTGAACTGTTCGTAGAGTTCGCTGTGGAAGAAGCTAACCTCGGTTTCATTCTCTACAAAAATGGTTAGCTAGTGTTGACATCATAGGGGGTCCAAGGGAATATACCAAAACCAAGGCCTGCTAGAATTTGACTATCGTCTTCGAGTAACCAGTCATCGTGATCCAGATTTATGATTAGATTTGACGTCTGCAGAAGAGGTTCAGAGCTTTGGAAGGGCACAACATTTCCGATGAAAAAAACATACCTTGGATCCGTGAGCTTTAGTATATAGTTTCAGAGTATCTAAGACAAATTGAGGACTTTAACAGGTTGATGACAAAACTGAGCGCTACGCTTACCAAGGACGACGTTCCGATAAGGCTTCCATCCTGCCTGTGTTTGAACAGCTGTCGATCGAAGAGATTCGGGATTACAGTCCTTAGTTTATATCTTGGAGCAGTGTACCTTGGCGCGCAATTTCCTTCAATTGACCCACTGTGGTGGTCTCCAGGTTAATGTTGTGTAGTACAAGGCTTTTCTCCGTCCGGAATTCAAACGATTTGATGATCCGTATAGTAAGTGTTGCGGATGTCTTTGGCCGTACGAGATTAGTGGTCACTAGCGAGGATTCTTCTTCGGACATGTTGGAGTTGCGTAAAGGGGAGAAGATCATTTCTGATCCCTTAACATCATCACCTGGCCCCCTTGAGCACCGAGGATCTTCCGCCCTAATAAGTACAGACGATGAGGGAATCGTCCTTCAGAAAATGGCACACCCTTTTCTTGAATCTTCAATTCCCGACTTGGTCAAGCGTCTCAAGGTAGACGAGAAGATATCATTACTTGGAGCCCCCAATTGGTGGAATACCACTGCAATACCGAGGTTGAACATACCTTCTGTGCGCATGAGCGATGGCCCCAATGTAATATGTTCTCCTCTACGTTCATACTCGCACTTTGGCTTATCAATCACTTAGGGTGTTCGGGGATCTTCTCATTTTGTTTCCACTCCAACGCAATGTCTTCCAGTATGTTGGGTAGATCAATCCACCACGAATGAAAGTTAACTCAATTCATTCGCCAGTGTGCTACCTCGTTGGCCTCGACATTCGATCCGGAACTAATCTTCAAAGTTGGGGCTTTCTTAGGACAAGAAGCCAAGGCCAAATCATCAGTAATATTACTGGCACCAACATGTAACATACAGAGAACTCCTCTTGGAGGGCGCGCATTTGAATCTTTTTCGGAGGATCCGCATCTCTCTGGTACTATCGCTTTCTCATTCATAAACGTACACCCGCTTAACGTGTATTTAGGTACGATAGCAGCGGCATATGTAAATGGACTCCAGTCCGAAGGAGTTGCTGCAGGTAAGATACAAGCTTACACAGCGAGGTGTCTGATATGAAGGAATGACAATCTAGCCATTAAGCATTTTGTTGCCAATGATCAAGAAGATGAGCGTCTCGCAGCCAACTCAGTCATATCTGAGAGGGCGCTACGTGAAGTCTACCTCTATCCGTGAGTCAAAGTATCCTAGGATAAAAATTTTATAGTGATGTGTAGGACTATAGTTTCATGCTTGCACAAAGAGATGCCCGTCCAGGAGCATTCATGACATCGTGGGTCATCACAGAAACTTTTCCTAAATTACCAAATATAACTAGAGATCAGTTACGGGCGTATCAAGGGCGTACATTGCTCTGAGAATCCGGAACTGCTGCAGGGAGTCCTTCGCCGCGAATGGGGCTTCGATGGCATTGTGATGAGCGACTGGTTAGTAATCAAGTTCGGTGCTTAATTATCACCGGCAGGTGCATTAATGCTTCACGTAGGTTTGGGACATATGGTGTTTCTGAAGCTATTAATGCTGGGTTGGATCTGGAAATGCCAGGCCCGCCAAGATGGAGAACGAATCCCCTCGTTCTCCAAAACCTATCTGCTAGAAAGATTCTTCTACGGACCATCGATGAGCGTGTAACTAGTCTCTTGACTTTCGTGCAAAAGCAAGCAAGAAGAAATCCGGAGTTAGTTTTTGGGGACGGTATTGAGAGGACAAGGGATTCTCCTGCGGCTCGACTATTTTGTCGTACCTTGGCTGCAGATGGCATGGTCCTATTGAAAAACGAGCATGATGTCTTGCCAATTGACCATAAGAGGGTCAGAAATATCGCAATAATAGGGCCCAATGCGAAAGGAACCGTAATATCTGGTGGCGGTTCTGCGGCATTGAAACCGAGTTATGTTATAACACCATGGGCCGGATTGATTGGCAATGCACCTGAAGGGATCCAGTTTACATATCATGTAGGCTGTTACGGTTAGTATCTCCTTTGCTAGTACGGAATATTCCGGAGGTGAATTTTGTATAATTTAGCACACAAGTATTTGCCAACGCTGGAGAACAACCTTACAACTCACGATGGTCAAAAGGGTTGGACGTGTACATTCCATGGACACAAAGACGGAGAATTAACTGAACCAGTTGCTGAATTTGTTGTTAATGATACAAGAATAAAACTGAACGATTTCATACCCGACGGCCTGGGATCGGAATGGTCCATCAAATTGGCTGGGAAGCTTGTATTCGACAAGACGGGAGAGTACACATTGGGGTTAACCGTAGCTGGTTAGTTGGGTTCTATTTTGTTTACCAGAAATTACCATGACGTTGGTTTTCTAGGAAGGGCTAAGTTGTGGATTGACGGTGAGCTAGTAATTGATAATTGGACAAAACAAACCCCCGGCGATTTCTTCTATGGGTAATTTAAAAACCAACCTTACCTCATTTTGTGGCACTCATTTCTTGCAGCCAGGGAACCATTGAAGAACAAGCGACTGTGAACCTCACGGCTGGTCGTCCCGTCGATGTGTTGGTCTTATACACAAATACCACAACCTCTAGCAAAGACGATGAGCATGGCGAAGGGCGGATATCACAACCTGCTCTAATGCGAGGAGTGGTGCGTAATTTCCCTGACGTTAGATAAACATGTAGTTAATTTCCTCGTTGTTCATAGCGTCTAGGTGGTTGTGAAAAGTTCGACCCGGAACATGCGATTGGAGAAGCTGTCGAGTTAGCCGCAAAATCAGACGCTGTGATTTTCGTGGGCGGGCTGACACCCGAATGGGAGAGTGAAGGATTCGACAGACCATCACTCAATATGCCTGGTCTACAAGACAAAACAATTGCCTGTGTAGCTAAGGCCAATTCAAACACGGTCGTGGTTATTCAAGCCGTGAGTGGCCTGGTATTTTTGATGAATGTAGGCTAATGATGGAATACAAGGGATCTGCTGTATCCATGCCCTGGATTAATGCGGTAAAGGGTGTTGTTCAGGCGTGGTACTCAGGAAACGAAGTCGGAAATGCACTTGCAGATATACTTTTCGGACGTGTGAATCCAGGAGGAAAGTTACCGCTGACGTTGCCTGTACGTATAGAGGATACTCCAGCTTTCTTAAACAGCAGATGTGAAAATGGAGCTATACAGTCAGTATGCCATATATATTAGGCAGGGAATGAATAATACTCACTAAAATATCAGTTATCGAGAGGATCTCTTTGTAGGTTATAAGCATTACCAAGCTCGTTTAATCGAACCCCTATTTCCTTTCGGGTGAGTAAACTCTGTCTTGAAATGATTCTATAAATTTGATTTGCATTAGACATGGGTTATCGTATACCAAATTCTCCTTGTCAGGCCTTGAGGTTTCATCTACAGATGACATTGGCCCTTTTTCTCAGGTCACAGTTTCTGCTGTTATAAACAATATTGGCAGCCGAGAAGGTTCAACCGTGGTGCAGATATACGTATCATATCCTGAAGTAGGACTAGCTACACCAAGTCACCAACTCCGCGGTTTCTGTAAAGTGCGTGGCTTGGTAGCTGGCGCAACTCGTCGAGTGGAAGTCAAACTCGACAAATATGCATTTTCATTGTGGGATGATGTAAACTCGTCATGGAGAGTTACTGAAGGCGTGTATAAGATTCATGCAGGTTTTGATAGTTCAAGTTTTGTCGAATCTGGTGTTGTCAAGATTTTGGAGACGTTCTATTGGAATGGTGTATAAGAAAGTTGTGTTTGTACTTTCAAACGTAAATGATCAATTGATACAATCATATCCATATATTCTTCTACTTTCACTACCCAACTTTGATATATGTGCAATGGCAATTCCAGAACCTCAGAAGGGTTCCAGAGAAGGCACCACTCTTCCCAGTAGATCCGGTCGACGCGACCCAAGATCATTGACGAACCTGACAGATATCCTGTCTTGCCTGTCAGCACTACAATCTGAAGAGGCCGAGGTTTCAAACACTCTCACTGAACTGCTTAATGCACGCGAACCTATTCTAGAATCGCTGGATCGCCTACGGAATCTTGTACCTGAACTTAATGATTTGCATAATGAAGCACAAGGGTTTTCTGACAAAGTCTCGCGAACAGCTACCACAGCGGATCGAATTGGTAGTAAAGTGAGGGCTCTGGACGAGGAGATGAATAGAGTGAAGGAAGCTGGAGAAAGAGTGAATGTTGTTATTGAGTTAAAGGTTCGTACTTCAGTTCAAAATTGCAACGGCTTTCAAATGTTTCGTCAGTCTTCCCTAGAAGCTTTGCATGCATCTATTGACAGTCAAGACTGGGAATCTGCTACGCTTCATTGCGCCAGAGCAATGGAACTTCCATTGGATGTAATCTCGGGTCCTTTTGCAGAAAAAATAGTGGTGAGTTAATACGCAATAAAACATTATGATCATTGTCTGCAATTATTTTGAAGCCCACAGCCGAAAGCCACCTACCACCTTCAGAAAACCTTCAGGAGGCACGAGAATATCTATTATCAGTTTTTCGTCGCAAATTCGAAGAGGCATCTCGTTTGCGAGACTCAGCAGCTACCAGTCGTTTCTTCAAACTATTTCCGTCTATTGGTTGGGAGGCAGAAGGACTACAAGCTTACGCCGATTTTGTGATAGACCTTGTCCGCATAAGAGCTCCTGCTTCTGCCAAAAGTATGTACCCCCCTATGTACCGACTAATTTACTTATGTATTGAGTTTTGTAGCATCTTCCCCACTCTATTACATTACATCACTCACATCGCTTTTTGAAAGCATTGCCATGATTGTTGACCAACACCAGCCTGTTGTGGAAAAGTATTATGGATCGGGGAAGATGAGAAAGGTTGTTCTGCGACTCTTAGAAGAGTGTGATAGAGTCACGGAAGGTCTCCTTTCGGGATGGGAAGAAGAAAGGTCAATGAAACGCAAGGTCTCAGGAATTTCACTTAATACAGTGACCTCTTTCTCACATTTAGCTAGTTAACAGATGTTCATAACAACCCTCCGATTCCAATGTTTGCTATAAACAATAGGAGACAGCAAACCGCTACAGGAAATGATGAGAGTGCAGTTGACCCTCGAGAGATAGACAAAGCGTTGGTTGAGATTGCCGGTATGCTTGGAAGGTGGAGTTTGTTTAAGAAGTTCTTGCTTGAGACATTAAGTGGTGTAAGTTACTGAATCGTCCAGAATTCTATTGACTTGAGCACTGAATTTCTCGCAGTCTAATGACCAAGCCGTTGGCGAAGAGCAACCTTCGTTGGAACGCACAGAAGCTGCTAAACAGGAAGAAGTACCATTAGATATGGAGAAAACAAAATCCCAGAAGCTTTTCGATGGTATCATCTTCAATTATTACATACCCCTTGAAATTTGGTATACCCGCACTATCATTGATAAGGTATGTAATTATTATCTCACCTTCAACCCATTTGATGATATTTTACAGGCACACAGGATGTCAAGTCCTGACTTTTCACAATCACCAGTTATTACAACTACGCCCGATGACGTGTTCTATATCCTTAAATTGGTGATCACTCGCGTATTGAATACTGGTTCCGTAACTGCTCTCCGGCGGACGTTCGAGCATCTAAGAGAAACTCTCGAGAAGGATTATATTGGAGTTCTTAAGAAGAGACTCGACGATGTTTACCGAAATTCTAATCCACAGGGAAACAGTATGCGTGGTGATAAGGCTGAGAGGGAAAACCGCACATCTTTCATTGTGAGTTTTCATGGATATCACATAAAGAGAAAGTGGTTGACGTTCCTTGTTCACCATATAGATTCTTCTCAACGATCTTGACGTATCATCTTCTCACTTGGAGCGTTTGACACGAGATTTAGCAGAGGGCAGCTTGATTCCCCAGAATTTTACAGATGTGGAAGGAGAACAAGCTAAGGTGCACATATTGAGCTTCCAGTCACTTATAGGGAAGTTCAAGACAACTCTGCGCGTAAGCAGCTCGTTCATCTTTCATATATGTTAATTGTTAACCTTTCCCCCAAGTCTGGCATTGAACAACTTTTCAACCAGCTTCTACGCCCCAAATTTCGCACCTTCGTAACCGAGATTTATAACGGTGTCTCTTATCAACTAGACGAAGATAGTTATACTGCTTCCGAATATCAGGATATTGTCCGAAAACGATTCGTCAAAACCTGGGAGGCACTGGTAGAAAATTATAAAGATACCTTTACAGATAACAACTACCTTTTATTCTTTGGTCTTGCTCTCGACGTTCTTATTCGACCTTGGGAAAAGTTCATACTTGGCCTCAAGTACTCAGAGGTAATTGACCTTTTTAATCAAGATGTTCACAAAATGGCTAATTGGTGGCTTAAGCTGGGAGCTATACGATTCGACCGAGACTTACGCGCAATCACTACATATCTCAGCTCGCAAACACTTTTTGGTGATGTTAGAGAAAAGTTCACTCGATTGCAGCAAATATCCACTATCTTGAATTTGGATGCAGTAGGTGGTAACTCTATTCGGGAGAATGTGCACTCACAGCTATGCAACAGGAAGAAGACGTGGATGAATTCTACAATAGCTCTGGTGTTACATGGAAATTGACGGTTCAAGAGGCAAAAGCGGTTGCCAACCTCAAGATGTAAAGAAGGTATATAGATTATCGTAGTTTATCAGATCCACGATATGCAAAGAAAAAGCATCATCTCTTAGCCTCGTCTTAAAGCGTCAAGTCTAGCTTGTAAGGCGTCTTCATCTGACATAGCTGTTCCCCCACTCCCTGCATCGTTACTTGTACTAGTAGTATTCCCTGCCGAGGACCCACCTCCATGTTCACCGAGGGCGACAGGTTGTCGTTCCGCTGGTGTTTTAGAGGCTGAGGCAATACCAGTGGGAGTTTCCGCGAGCTGTAGGTGTAAGATTGGAAACAGGATGATTTGATGCAGCAGAGACATACCTGTTGCGAAAGGTCAATGCCTATCTCATCCAGAACCTCTCTAAGGATCTTATCACCCTCTTCTTCTTCATCTTCATCTTCGTCCATTACATCGTCGACAGCATCCGACATCATTTCCTCTTTCATGTCCATCATTGAACTCTCCTTTTCGAATTCGTTCATGATGTGTTGAATTTGTGGCAAATTAAGGCCACGGTTCATAGATGACATTGCCTATGTGTCGTGTATAGTTTCGAGTCAACTCAGGTGGCGAATTGCAATGTAAAGACTTGGCGTACACGGGTTGCCCCCTTCATAGCGTCTGCCATTTGTTGATTACTTCGCAGCGTTTGTATCCGTAGACCGACAGCCTGTAGTTGTGTACGCATTTGATAGAACTTTTGAACGTATCGCCGTGTTCTAACAAGATCTTTGGCCATAACCTTACAAGCATTCTACGAGAGTCTGTCAGTGAGGGAACGGATAAGTTGGAATGGATGGAAAACAGGACCATTTGTCCGGACTTTGCGCTTTTCTTGATATCTGCGACCAGTTTCTTCTCACTTTGCTCCAGTTTAGTGCGTTCACGGTCCAATTCGCGCTGGGCTTTGGCGAGGGCACGTTGATGTTGCCGCAGCCGTTCTGCAGGAGTGACTGTGCGGCCGAAGAGGGTTTCCTGGACGAGGTGTTAGTGGAATAGTGAAGGAGAACGATTAAAGAGGACTTGCGATAATGTTCATGTGGGAGTTGCAGTCAGAGTTTGCGACTTGCCATTCATGGACAACTCTCTTCTTGACGTCGGCGCCCAATGTTCTCTGCCCTCCTGCAACAACCACGACTTCCTTCCCATCCGTTGCCCCGCCTGTTCCCACATATTCTGTAACACACATATTCTCTCAGATCTTCACCATTGTCCTGTTCTACCGCCCGCTGAACAGTCCAACCACGACAAACTCCAGCGCTGTGCATTTCTCAACTGCAATAAACTCACTCTCAACGCCTATAATCCATCTGCTGCTACAACGTGCCCTGGCTGCGAAAAGTCTTACTGTGCAGAGTCAGCATTAACTTGCAATCCTCTCATAGCTATTGCTCATACACTTCTTATCCTAGGCACCAGCATTCAAATTCTCATAATTGTGTACCATCCACCACACCAACAACCCTAAAAAATGATGCAGCTCGAGCTCTCCTGTCCAAGATAGCATCTTCAGCTTCAACTAAACCAAAACCAGGTAGCAAATTCACAAAGCAGCCAACCGATCCCGTAAAACTCTCTGCTTATCGCAAGGTGGAGGCCATGAAAATGCGACATCGTGCTATCCCACTGGATCCCAAAGACAAGAATACAGCACCTCCAGTAGACAGGAGATTACATATCAAAATAGTCCACGACGATAAAGAACGAGCATTTTGGACACACAAGGTGTGTATAACCATCAAACGTCGTTCTGTTCATGTTAAGATGGGGGCTCTCTAGGACATCATCACGGGCAAGGTCCTGGATCTCCTTTGTGATCAACTCAAAATCAAGACAACCGAGTCTTCAGTGTGTACCTATATACCAAATCCACTTCGATCCGTGTTAGCTAAACCTCACGCAGCCGTTACGATTGTTCAAGCAAGGTTACCCCGACCCCCTAAAAAACGACAAGTCCGTCTTCGAACAGGTTGAAGATGGATCAACACTTTCCATTTCTCCTCTTGAGCTATAAATTGCCAAAAAGATTTTTTTTCGTAGGCCTTTCAATACAAACATCGCAGGTAAGGCTATACGAACCCAGCAATGTGAGGTATACTATATGTATGTCGTAAAAAGAAACAGAATTGGGTGACTCGGGACTCCACTATGCAAAGCGAAAAGAAACAAAACCGACAAGAAATCATTACACTAATTATGAGACAAGCGCAGCCAGGCGCCTGAGATGCGAAACGTTGAGATAAGCAGGAACGTATGTCTCTAAACCCGAAACTTCGCGTGGAAGAGGGTTTTCATAAGGTCCTACTTCTTCTGTTTCTGGAGATAGCAGGAGATGGTCGGTACGGTCATTGGCTTGTACTCGTGAAGCGACAACGCGAAGAATTTCAGGTGAAATTGGGTTCTGTTTAATTCGTCAGAATATTGTACAAGTCGCACAAGATCATGTAGCCTCACTTCGTAATCTGCGACGTAATAGTTGGTGCACATTCGTTGAATTTGCATTGGACTCAGCATCCAGCAAACGTCGTAAATTATTTCAATATCAGCTGCTGTTGCCTGAAATATTTAGTTAGATTGTTTGATATACTTGCACGTTAAAATAGCTGTCGCTCACCTTCTTTAGCTGTAAAAGTTTCGTGGCTTGCATCAAATGCTCTAGTTGCAACGTGCCCTCTGGCATGTCGTGTGATTTACACCATTCCTCTATCCTAGTAATATTGTACTGAATTTGCATGGCTATCGGAATAAATGAGATCCCGAATTATAAATACCCTGAATGCAGAACATACCTCGTTTCCATGATGAAAAGTTTCGTCGCATGAGCAGATCGTTGAAACTCGTAACACCGATCAACTTGAGTAATTCGGTGATAACTTGTTGGACCACAGATTCCTCCATGTAGTAGCTCTTCAAGCTCTTCCAAACCTTGTTCAGTAGGTTCAAAATATCATCCATACTAAATGCAGGTTGGGTGTTCGTGTTAAGGAGCCGATTAAAAAGTCTTCCACCCCCATCGCTGGTAGTAAATCCAGGTAATGATTGACTCTCGATCAGTGCGGGAATGACCATCTTTGACAACTTCTTCTTCGTCTCTGACATCCATGTATGGTATATGTTATATTCCAAGCTATCCAAGTCATGTTTGACAACAGAGACCAGGCGCTCGTAGTCCGTCCAATCAAATGGTCGAACAGCATTCTCTTCTCCCGGACCTATGCCTTGATTCATGTCACTCTCGGCAACACAAATAAAAGATAACATCTCATGAACATTAGAAAGCCAGAAGATGCCAGGAATAATGGCGTCTTCTCCTTGGAAAGACTGAACGTCGAGTGTCATTTTCATTTTGACTGACATGATGAAGAAAACATACCATAACATGAGCTTGAATTGTTTGCATAACATTGGCGAGGAAGCGTTCGCTCTCTGCAATTAATCCATATTTCCACATCTCATTCGTTACTAAGCTAATAAGATTTGCAGGAAAGAGGATTTCCTTAACTGCGGATGGATTTGTCAAACTTGGAGCCGGAATCTTCAAACCGCGAACTAAACCCTCCAAAACATCCGAGTCCAACCTTTTAGCATCCGTCATTAGTCGAATCTTCTCTTCAGCGGGGTCCTCATAGTCACGAATACCCGGTAGGCCATTAACACCACGGAAACGCATAAAGTTGTCCTCTCCGTTGAAAGCAACGGAAACAGCACGAGGATTAGTGGCTTGGGATCTCTTAACATCTATCATAACTTCGTCTGTTGAGGTGCGATTTTCTTGTGTGACCAAACCAAAGACTCCAGCCGAGCTGTGTCTACGCTGATGGCGATTTCCAAACACACCACCCCCACCTCCATTAGCGGCATTACCGTTAGGCTCTATCGTCCGCAGAGTAGGAGCAAATGTTGGAGATAGTGGGGGTTCAGCTCTAGAACCTCTTGTAAGAGCATTGAGGGCATTTGAACGATTTAGTTGTTCTCGCAAGCTACTGACTTCATTCTTGAGTGTTGCTATGACGGAACTATCTTCATGGTTGCGAACAGGGGCGGCTTCCAGAGCCTTCTGTTGAGTTTCAATATGAGCAGATTGTCGAGTAATCTGATCGGTCAACTTGAGTATCAATTCCTCCTTCTCAGCAAGACGTGCATCGACCTCCTCCAGTTTTTTCTCGGCTTCAAGTTTCGATTGAAGAAGTTCCTCTTTACGAGCAAGTTCCCCTTCGGCAGTTTGCAGGTTGACGAGTACCTGTTTTAGACGTGCATCTGACTCTTCATGCCTATTAACCCACTGTTGTAATTGCTGTTTGAGTTCAACGAGCTGTGATTCAACCTTCTTCTTCTCCTCTGTCCTGTGTTGTAAGGCTTGTGTAAGCTCAACAACCTTATTCTCCAATTTGTAGGATATTTCTTTGATCTTGGAAAGTGATCGGGCTTCTTCTTTGAGAACCTTTAATTCACGACCAGCCAGTCGCCGACGCATGCACGATTGGATGTATATCACGCGTTTGACATCCGAGCGGAAGTTACGGCGGGAAGCACTGCATATAAATCAGTTTAGCTTATTTGTGGAAAGAGATGAAGGCTTACACTCCACGTAATATACTCTGTAGTAAAGTTGCGGCTTGGTACCTTCTCTCACCGATGAACCTTTGGCGAGTTTGTATGCCGCGTATACCTAAGTTAAAATGAGAAAAAAAGCTGACGATTCTAACCAGAGGTTCACGTACGACTTTGCAGAAGGATGATACCGTGTCTAATACTCTTAAAGTGTCTCCGTTGAATAAATGCGCGTATTCCCGTTTGGAGTCTTCGAGCAGAAACATTTCGTCGAATCCTTTCAACCAGTCTTCGTGCAAGAAGGCCACGCCACCAGATCTGAATTCGAATAGTCGCCTGGCGTAGTTGTTGATATCTCTTCACGGCCATTCTTCTACGCATATTCTTTTGTACTACAGTAACCATAGCATTCAGACGACCGGAACGCAAAGACTCGAGAGCAGCAAGCATGCCGGCTCGGAAGAAGAGCTTAGTCAATCCGCTTTGATACATATCGGGGTCTGCGATGGTTTTGTCCAGGATTGTAGAACAAAGTTTTCGGAGCTCCATCGACTGTATCAAAGGCTGCCAATCTGAAGAGGGCACAAGCATGTAATATCTGGACGGAGATGAGCTTTAGAAACTAGAAACTGTAATGTTCTCACCGTTCAGCAAATTCTTCATACGTCCAACGCGTAGGATACCCAGCACAGCTGATTCGAATAGTTTCGAGAACACCACAAGCTCGTAATTGGCCAAGCACTTGTTGAGGTTGGAATTCCCAAGGACGTTTTGCCTCGTTAGGTTTGATGCATCGAATGTAATGTACATTGGTTACTTTGAGGGTTTCCATCAATGTGATCAACGAAGCTTTGAATATTGATCCTTGGGTAGGTTTCTTTGGAGCAAGTCCACGCTTCAAACCCGACACGACGTTGCTTGATTGTGTACTCTGTGCAACAAATGATTGGCGACCAGGATCTGGGATAACAGATGAACGGCGCGAGCCAGCACTACCCGAATCAGAGCCAGGTCCAGTAGGTGTACTGCCCCCGTCTGCTGCCTTGACAGAGCTCAAAGCGGAGTCCAGAACTTCCTTCAAGAAAGAATTTTTGGTTGAGGCCAAAAGAGCCATCTGTTCATCGGGAACAGTGTCACGGTTTTTCTCCAGGAAACCGTCAACCTCATACGTGACATCCAAGGCATAATGGGCAATAGTGAACGACGTATTTCCAAACCTCGGCTTCTTGTAAACATTCTTGAAATCAGGCTTGCTGAGTATCTGAGTGTTTAATTTTTGGAGTAAAGAGGCATCTGTTCCTGCTGGCAGTCGAGATTCTTCGTCCAATAGAGCAAGTACACCCAATTTGCTCTCAATGACATCAATACAAGGCTGATTGTCCGAAAAATCAATAAAAGTCCAGTTGATCTCTTCCTTGACGTATTCTTCTTGTTCCAGTTTGAAGACATGCGAGTTAAACTACCAGAGGATCAGCGTCGCATCGTGAATCGAACGTCGAAATTCGTACCTCTTGTTGCAACTTCTCATTGGCATAATTGATACTGAATTGTTCAAAAGAATTCTTAAAAATGTGTTAGTATATAACTTGCAGTTAACTTTCCATGAGCATACCTTTTGGAAATGCTCAAACCCATAGATATCCAATACACCTATGAACATCTCAGCTCTCTCTGCTGCATCACCATTCTCCCCTGCCAAACTTTCATTCACAATAGCTACCAACCATTCAAACATGCAAGCATATACGAACTTGGCAACCGAGTCCCGGACAACCGTGGCCTGCGCGGCATTGAGAGCAGTAACAATCTTTTCGGATCGTGTTATGATCTGCTTCTTGACTGTCCATTTCTTGAAATCGGCCAAATTGACACCAAGAAACCTTGTTGACAATTGGAGGGCCGGGTCATTGTCGTCTATGTTGCAGTCATTCCGCGTAGGTGTAATTTTTATGTTGCCAAGATGAAGTAAAGCAGCCAATAAACGGAAGACGGCCCATTGCTTCTCGACTGAAACACCGACAGTGGACAGGGCTTGCTGTGTCGCACGGAATTCTTCTGCGTCATCAACGCCATTGATAGGGGAGGACAATGGACCGCCTTGTTTCAGATAATCGAATTTTGTGGTATCGGTGTCGAGGCCCAAATCCTTACGCTCCTTTGACGGAGCACCGGCACATAACTGGTAGAAGATGTGATAATTTCGTTCAGTCAAAGGTTGAAAAACAACTCTAGACCGTTCAAGAAGATATGTTCGAATACGCGCGCCAACAATTTCTTGTTTTCCGTCGAAAAGAATCTGAAGTAAAAGTGAGAATCAGTGTCCCATCTATGCTATTAATTGTGAGCGAACCTGGATATACTTTCCGAAACGGGACGAGTTATCGTTGCGAGTTGTCTTTGCATTTCCGAAAGCTTCGAGGATTGGGTTGGTTGCGAGGATTTGCTTCTCGATCTCACTAGATTCGTCCAGGGAGAACTTGGATTTTGTTTTGGAGTTGGAATCGGGCGGATTTACTGAAGCGAGATATCGCATAATGAATTTAGCCTAGACATGAAGATATCAGTACCTAGCCAAAAACACCATTTAGGATACTCACCGATTCTGTTTTTCCGGCACCACTGCAAGGGTATGAGCATTGTTATATGAAAATATGGATTTACATACCTCTCCCCTGAAACGATTATAGTCTGACCCATGCCCTCTTTGCGCATTGCAGTGTATGCGTCCTCAGCAATGGCGAACAGATGAGGTTCCAATTCTCCTCTTCTCCTTCCACTATATGCTTGTATTATTTCCGGACCATAGAGCGTAACCCGTTGGAAGGGATTAACGGCAATAAGCACGATTCCGCTGTATGTGTATATACTATGTTGGGCATAACGATTGCGAATAGTATGTAGAACTGCTGGATATCAACAAGAAAAAATCTAATGTGCTAGATAGGGAACATACCAGATGGTTCATTGAGATGGGACAAAGTGGCCAAGTCATCTGCTGTTTCCAGCAATGGGGGATTACGTAGGGGCGGGAGACCCTCTTTGCCGTCCTTGATTTCTTTCCCGGTGGTGCCTAGGGTAAATTCCTAAGGAGATGAAGATGAGGCAAGGGTTAGGGGAGGTTGGATGAATGCAGACCTTGCCGCGTTCGTCTACAAATACGAGCTTGATCGAGTCGTCAGCACCTTTGGAAACGGAAGATACTTCTGCGGAGATCCAGGCATGATCTTTGTCTTCTACCCAGACACGGGTTCCTTTACTGTATATATTCTCCGCCATGGAGGCGAAAAAGTCAAGTGTGTGGCTGTGGAACGGTACGCGTGAGGAGGAATGTTGATGTGTGTTTAGCCAACGGACTGTGTAACGATCAAGAGTAACACCTGTCAAAACAACCCAACAATACACCATTTTATTTATATTCCAGCGTCATATGCAGTACATCCCCCTCCATGTCCCTTCCTCTCCTCTGGGCATTTCTGTCCCGACGCCGTTTCCGTGCTCGTCTGCTGTCCACTCTTCTGTGCACCATTCTTCTTGTCCTACGGCCCTTCTCACATTTTGGCGGGACATCAGCCTACCTTGTTCTCACGGTTAACCAACTTGTCTTCTCCGCTCAAGAAAATCTACCCCAACAGATTGAAGCTACCATTCTTCATCTTCTAGGTGGACTCGCCGGCGTTGCCCTCTCCACCGCTGGCCAATCGCTAGCATATCTAAGCTATGGCTCGACTGGACTTTCCCCATTATCTCGTTTCATTCCAGCCGTCACTCTGGCCCTCATCTGTTTTGTCGGTTAGTTACATGCTTCCAGTACTTCCGTTGATCTGATTGATGGCTGCGTATTTTTGATCATATCCAATTACATAGCTGGTTGGCTCAAAAGTCGACTTCCTCGCCTAACGCTTGCTAGTCGCATTGCGTGTTTCGTCTCCATATGGCTCCTTACCTATGACGTCGGCCCTTTATATGTATGGTTTTTGATACTATATTTATGGGAATCCCCTCTAATCATACCCCACTTTCCTAGCACACTCGCAACCATGCGATTCATTTTGTCTGGATGGTGATGACTGCCTCCGTAATCTCTTTATTCTCCTGTATGATTGTTTTGAAATGGTCATCAACACAGTTTGCCACGGAAATGGCAAAGGCATTTTCCGAGATGCGGTTATGTCTACACAGCAGCCTACAAAACTCATACCCCCCCGATGAAAAGTTGGATAAAGAAAAAGATAAAGATAAAGATAAAGTACAATCCTTGACCTACATACACCCCACAGAATTACTCAAGAGGTCTATATCCCTTGATGCATTGTACCAACAAGCTTCATTTGAACTACGCATAGGACGTGTAAGCGGTACGTGCGTGTTCATTATCAAGTCTGCAGTTTTTTTCAACAAAATGCAGTGAAATCTCTTAAACCGCTAATCACAACAGTAGAGGTAAATTATCACATCTAAATTTTCAACGTTTAATTAAGCATTCCTAAACTATACCAGCACCTGCGGCGGATTTTGTCTCGCCGTATTACTATACCCCAACCTTGCACGTCGGATGAAGCCGAAGATGCAAGCGTTGTCGAAGCTTTTCATACTCCGGCGTTGGAACTCGGCATTGTAATCCTTCAAATTCTCGAAGTCATTGAGCATGAAATTCTATTGTGTTATGAGAACTCGATTATGCTAAAGAAAGACAACGGCTCAAGAGCGACGGATTTGCAATTGCGACTTGTTAAATTCATGAAGATTGCAAGAGAGCACCTACAAGAGATTTGTGATGATCTGGATGGTCAGAAGCGGCTATCTTCCGGTGAAGTAGAGCTTCCCAGCAAAGTCTTCGACTCTTGTACATGTATGATACATTTACTCCAGGTGTGCTCTACATATTTAACTACCGATTGACGGATCATATTGATCCAGTTCTCCCCCCTTTTCCAAGTTGGCACAAGAAGTTCAGTTAGGACTGCAGACAATACAAGAGATTAGAACGTGTTATAATACCTCTAAAGCTCGTCTGTGGTACCCTCATTTTTCTCTAGCATGGCTTGGTATTGCCCCTACTATGGTCTCCATGGATGAAGGCAGCACTTTTCTCGATGAAGGGAATGCCTCAGAGACGACTGCTTTGTCGGAGCGAGAAGCGCTTCAAGGAATAGCCGAAAAGACTCATGAAATTGATGAGGACGGTGAAGACTACGTTAATACAGTGGTAAAAAGAACTCGGTTGGTAGGACGACCCCTGTCCAGACGATGGTCCAAATCACTCTTCTATTACTTATGGAATCACCCCAAATCCTTAAGAGCACGGCTGCGACTGTCAAAAGCTCTGAAATCTTTAGAGCACTCTCCACATTTACGGCATGCGTTTAAAAATGCCGCCGGTGTGGCTTTGTTGAGTGTGCCTGCGTTTTTACCATACTACTCTGAAGGTAGTTACAAACACACCCGCCACATCCGCGCGACTGAGTTAACTTGGTATTTCAGGCAATCAGTGGTTCAAAACATTCTACGGCCAATGGATGATAATATCTTATGTTTGGGTGCTGGAAACAAACACTGGTGCAACGGTTCGTTCTTTGCCAATATCGATATTAAGTGTTCGTCTGATGGCTGGCTCAGTGGCGGGTTGCATATCTGCGATTGGTATTAGTTCTTAATTATATCATATCTGTCGCGGTTTCTCAAGGATCGTTGTTTCAGTGCGGGACTATCATTGGGGCAATCTACGCATATATTGTATGATTTTATTCAAGCGCGATCTTTGCAACAGATGCGAATTTTTTCCAGATGTCTTTAATTTGTCGGTCAAACCCGTACGCGTTGGTTGTTGCAATGACGGTAGGCTGGTTTCAGTATTGATAATTTACTTCTTCTCAACATAATTTCTTAGGTTGCGGAACTACCTATTAGTTGGGTTATCATAAACACTTCTTTCTCCCCTTTGGGAACCGTTGCGTGAGTTGCTTTCTGTTTCTCTTGAGTATTAGGATGGATCTAAGTATATGTTACATTCTCAACTCCTTCAGGGCCGTTACCATACCACCTATATTATTCACCCCATATTTTCTTGAAGACGTGTCTACATGGAGTGGGTTACTTGTTCCGCTCACCGACCACGTATACACGCTAACGGTTTGCCAAATAATTCAGGACTTGCATTGCTTCGCAGTCTCTTGATTTCCGGTGGTATTATTGCCGCATTGCTTGCTAATAGTCTATTATTTCCTCGACATTGTAGGGTATGACTACATAGGACCCCCATTCTTTGCCAAATATTGATTTATCCGTTGTTTCCAGGTCTTATTCTTGAATAATGCTTGCCAAACAATTGGATTATCTAACCAACTTTTTATGAATATCAGTCGGTAAGTAGCAGCTGGGATCAAGTGGTGCAAGAATTAACACACATATTGCTAGTAACCTCTTTCATCATAATCATGCATCTGCGGTGCATCGAAAACGAACTCATAAAATGGAACGTGAAATACGGACCTCTTTGTACCGTGCGTTTGTTACATCTATTCTCCTTTAACTCTTATTTTATAGTTACAAATAGGGCTTGCGGTACTACTAAAAACAATGAATGATGAAATTAGCCTTGTTCCAGCAAGTATTATGTTATGCCTCACATCCCAAAAACTTCTTGCTGAAAAGTAAAAAAAAAAATAGAAGCCAATGAAGCGGTATCGACAAATATTGAATGTTTTGCATCAACTTTCTAACTTGCTGACTGGTTTACGGAAAATGGGTCAACATATACCAAAGAAAGAGTTGCTTGCGGCTGTTGCTCCTCAGCGACGTGAATTGGTTTGTCTTTCTTTCTTAATCCACTTTTAATCATTGATTACGAATATACCCACCATAAGGTATCTTGTTTATGCCTTAGCCTTTTCGCTTCTGAGCAAGTTTTCAGAGCCAGGCAGCCACTTCCACAATTTCTGCCATCCTCCCGAATGGCATATATTGCACTGGAAAGAGAAGTAGAAGAACAGGTCTTACAGTCAGAACAGTCAGAACATGAGTCATCGGGTCTCTCGTTGATCTATGTTTTTGCTGAATTAGATCTGTTGGCAGAGTTGGTTGATTGTGTTGATGAGTTGTTGGAGTCAACGCGACACCTGTTTGGCACATCCTCATGGCTGAACCAGATAAACACGACACCTATGCATTCGACAGTTGTAGCGAGTATGTATGAGGAGGTTGGACATGTTTCCACAATACATGTATGATCTAATAGCTACTTGTATACATTTGTTTGGTTATATACCAAATTGTGTGACAACCAAGGTCTACTAATCACCAACGACACGACGAACTCGACGACAACGACACCCACTCCGGGTCTTGTACATTAGCTCACTAGCCTCTCTGAGGCATTTATAACACAATAAACGCAATGGAAAGCATATTTGGCCGCAAGAAGACTCGTCAACGCCAGTCTTCTGTTTCCGGTCAGGATTTGGGTGAACGATCCGTACCCTACGACCAGCTTGCAGCCCCTGCCCGCTCTCCTATACCCGTAACCACCGTCAACCAAGGGCTGCGGGGCATCTCGGCTCCAAACACTAATCCAGCTCTTACCGATGCAGGCACCGAATTCAACCTCTACACGGCTCAAAGACATATGCGGGAACGAGAACGACTCTATGAACAGCATCCATCTCGTAGACCCGCATCTTCATCACAGAACTCCTTATCCACAGACTCATCAACGCTGTACGAAGAATCGAATACTCCAACCCCTTCCTCTCGGTATGCCCGTACTCAGGGCGGACACACACATCGCAGTGAATCTTCATTTTCAACTCCAACTCGTAGTCCCGCCACAGTCGACTTTGGACAATACGCTACCAACGAACCTTTCTCTGGGACAAGTACACCTGCTAGACCACTATCTGGAATGACGACCAAGTCCGATAACCGCAACTCTCGCTACGCTCCATCACTTTCATCCGACACAGGTTCTCATCACTCTACCCTATCCCATCTATACCACCGACATAACAGTCATAATGATGCCTTCCATTTCCCTCGACCAGAAACAGATGCAGAGATTGAAGCTTTGTTTGAGAACGTTAAACGCACGCGAGACCTCGCAGACCTCCCTGACATGCTGACTATCGATCAGAAATGGCATATGGTTTATAATGACGAACAGATCCGGTGGAAAATTGAGCGTACAAAGGAAGAACAGTCGAAGAGGCAGAAGGAGTCAGGTCAATGGACAAATGTTACACCAGATTCACCACAATGGTATCTGACGAAGCTACTCGAAAAGACGATAACAGCGAAGCAGGTAATCAGCCTGGGTGTTTCATTGCGTAGCAATGAATTAAGGTATATCTAATATTGGATGTTTTTGTGTTTTGTCTGATGGCCTCTTTAGCTGGGCCAAGTCCTTTGTGGCCATGAAAGGAACTTCCGTACTCGCTCAGACTCTCTCTCAAATCAGTAGAAAGGGTACTACCAGGTATTTCTAGTTACTCCTACTCCCGACAACTTTTTTGAAACAGTTATCTTAGGCGGGAAATAGATATTAATCTGGAATATGAAATTGCCAAAGTTCTAAGAACCATTTTCAACCAATCAGTATGATTTTGAATTCATATCTATAACTCAGCTAACTTGGATCGCAGTTTGCCGCAGACGAAGCTCTCACACACCCCCAGATAGTTACACAGATTGCCTCTTCATTGAGCACACCACATATACCCACACGCAAAGTCATTCTCGACCTTCTCACTTTTGTTGCCTATACGCAAGAAGGACAGTGTATTCCTCTTGTTATCGCAGGTCTTGAATCTCTAAGTCAGACGAATAATGAAGGAACCAGTTGTTATGATTACTGGTTTAGATCCCTACAATTGTCGTTGTCTGGTAGAGGAAAGATGGGCAGTCTGGTGGGTGCAAGTGAGGACGTGAAAAGGGCAGGCATCGATAGCTCGCTCAACGAATATGCTGTGAGCGGCTAATATTCTATTTATCTAATATCTCTTACTAACCGATACAAGTTAACCAACCTCTTTTTAATTAATGTTATTCTGAAATCTTCCGATGATTTGGATCTACGCGTACACTACAGAGCCCAGATGGAAGCAGCAGGCCTCAAAGAAATCCTCAAAGCATGTGAAAGCTTTGGCGTACCGGATGTTAACAAGCAAGTGCAATACCTCCAAGAGGCTTTAGCAGAGGATGAACAGCGACTTCGAGAGCGTCTGGACGAGAAAGTTATGGGTAGTTTCACCGACCCACAAGATGTCTATAATGCAATTTACGATAGGATCAAGAGTACAAGGGCCAAGGACTATTTCCTGTCAATGATGCAACATCTCTTGCTCATCCGGGAGGAAGGTCAACCTATGGTTCACTACTTTCAATTCCTGGATTCTCTTGTCACCGATGTGGTTATGGATAAACAGATGCTCGGCGCCGAAGCTCGTTTCGGTTTATCAGTTGACCGGATTATTGCACAATTCAACGAAGCTGACCGTCTACAAGCTGTTGAGCTTGAAGCCGCAGAGAGCAAGGCTTTAGCCGTACGGCTAAAGTTGGAGAAGGAGGTATTAGAGGACGAGGTCGCTCAAGGACATGATGGTCTCGTTGGTAATTTGAAGATTCAATTGATTCAAATGGAGGAAAAGTTGAAGAACTCCAGGGAAACAGCTGGCCGGCTTCAAGGTCAACTAGTGTCTTCTAGAACTGCTTACGAGGACCAGATTAGCCAGCTACAAGCACAGATAATGGAACTCTTCCGGATGCTGAAGGAAGCTGGAGTCGGTGTAGATACTATCCTTGATAATGGCACAATGGACCGTAGGTCTCTTGTCGAGGCCCTGGAAAAGACGTTCCAGAGAAATAAGACTATCAGTATACTGGAAGGACGCAATAGGTCAAAGAAAGCACCGAATGGCATTGCCGAGATGGTTGATGAAGAGGTAGAAGAGGATGATCTCGACAGTACTCCGGGGAAGTCTAGTTTACGGCGTTCCCGTCCCCCGGGAAGTACGAAGCGTAAGCCTTCGAAGAATATCAAACAGATGACTAAAGTTGTCGACGAGACCGGTAGAGTCTCACAATTCATGGACGCAGAAGAAGGTGACGCAGAGGAACAGGTCCAACAGCAGATGGTAGCTGGCGCAAAAATGGTGAGCTTTATTATTGTGGATTGGATATCTCTGGTGTTGAAATGTCGAAGTTTTCCCCACAGGCTGGAGTAAACAATAGTTTGCGAAGTATTCGAGGGTCCCCTCGACGGACAGATCGGCCTATTTTGGAGACACCCTCCAAAACCCCCACTCTTTTGCCTCCTCGTAACGGTGATATTCAGGGTAATGAATCGCTAGATGCCCACGACGACGATAGCGACTTCGCTCGGTCTAATAAGAGTAGTATTACCAATGGATCGGATGATACAATCGCAACATCCGCAGAATCGTTTGATATGACTCAAGCACCACCCGGGTCGTTTACCGCACAGTTGCAAGAAAAACTGCGAGCAAGAGGCAAACCTCTACCTCCTATCAATGCTAGTCTAACATCTGCCTCTCCAGAGCTCATACCTCTTGATCATGGTTTCTCTGCCAGTCCCCCTCCCCCGCCTCCGCCTCCACCACCGCCTCCACCACCGCCCTACGGACGTGTGAACCTTGCTCCTCCTCCTCCTCCTCCTCCTCCTCCTCCTCCGCCACCACCTCCACCCGGAGGAATGGGCTTCCCTCCGCCGCCGCCACCACCACCACCACCGCCACCTCCAGGATTTGGGAATATTATATTACCAACATCTCTTAATACACCATCACCTCCTCCGCCACCACCTCCACCACCTATGTCCCGCGGGGGATCAAACCCAAGTACAGCTCCAAGTTCGGCTCGCGGATCATTGCTTGGTAGCAACCTTCAATCTATATTGGCCGCTCGTAAAGAAATGTCTATCTCACCGAGCATTAAGATGAAGCAACTACAATGGGATAAACTACCTCAACAGCAAGTTGGGAAGACACTATGGAACCAAGAAGCGCCAGAAAAAGAGCTTGAGATAATAGAGAAACTGAGGTCAGATGGCGTTTGGTCTGCGATGGAGGAAGATTTCAAGGCGAAACAACTCGTTAAAAAGTTAATGGACAAGCAGAAGCGTGCAGAGTTGAAGAGCTTCTTGGATCCGCAGACTAAGAAGCGAGTCGGTAAGATTATTCAGATTACACCTATTTCATAACTTCTCATCATCCATGAACAGAAATCTTAATTCAACGCAACAAGAAATTCGAACCTGAAGAAATAGCCTACCGAATACAGCAGTTCGATCAGGAAATATGCACTCCTGTTTTCCTCAGCGAACTCAAGTCTGTTTTGCCTTCACCTGAACACAAAGGAAAACTCAATACGTACTCGAAAGCAACGCCAGAAGAGCTTCTTGAGTTACATCCCTCCGACCGTCTAATTGTCAGACTTATGCAAATCGATCATCTTAAACCACGTATCAATAGTATGTTATACAAAGTTGGTTTTGATGATGCTTGGGCACTCTTGGACGATGTTCGTATCACCTTTAGCCGAAGTTAGGGCAACTACTAAAATATCTGCACATATAGGGTGCTAAGAAATTGGCTGATGCAGGCAAGGCCCTTTTGGAGGCTAAACACTTCAAGGAGTTGCTGAGCGTAGGTGGTCTCCGTATTCAAGCATCACTCGCGCTGACTGCTTTGTTGTAGCTTATACTACTTGTTGGTAATTATATGAATGGCACAGGTATTAAGGGTGGTGCCTTTGGCTTCAGAGTCAGCAGTATCAACAAAGTTCGTGTCCAACCGCTCTTATATAATGTGTCGCTAACAGCAAGCTTCAGCTGGTTGATACCAAATCAGTTCATAATACAACATTATTACACTTCTTGGAGAGGACAGTGTCAAAGCATTTCCCTGACATGGAAGAATTTTTGAACGAGCTTGAAAAGCCCGCTGAGGCTTACCGAGGTGAGAGAATGGTATATCATACTTAGAACAGCACTTACTTGTAGTGACCAGTCAATCTCCAAGATGTTCGGAAAGGGTTAACCGAATTGAGAGAAGGTTTGAAAGAGATCCGCGAAAATTTAACCAACAATTTTGCGGACTTGGAGCAGAACGACCAGTATGGAAAACAATTGTGGGCTTTTCTTGGGAAGGCCACCGAAAAGATCGAGGATTTGACTGATGACGTCCGCAATGCCGACACAGTATTCACCGACGTTGTCAGCTACTATGGTGAAGAGGATAAAAACATGTCATCTTCTGAGTTTTATGCAGTTTTCAAGACATTTGTTACTTCTTATAAGGTGCGTGTGATTTATTAATACCGGACCAAAAACTTATGTGTTGTTTAGAAATGCAAACTTGAAAATCAATCCGCCTTAGAAGAGAAACAGGCATACGAAAGACGGAAACAGGCCATGGAAGAAAACAAAGCACAACGTCAAAAGGCAATGGACTCCTTTGCTCCGGATGAGGAGTCGAAAACTGTCCTTGACACTCTACTACAAAAATTACGTGACGGCGAATCTGTGCGTCGAGGAAAAGGGACAAACAAGACGAGTCGTACAAATAAACCGCGGCCATCTATACCGGTCACTCTCAACCTTGAAACTGGAAATCAAATCGGAGACGCTGCAGACGTTGCGCGAGATATGTTGGCTCGGCTTCAGTCCGACGGTTTTGTCATGCCACCCTCACCGTTACCGCCCTCAGGCTCTTCTAGGAGACGAACGGGACGCCGAAAGGATAGACCTTCCATCCACGGTGACAGAGAGGTTCCCCCCTCCCCTCTGTCCACCGAAGTACTGGATATAAACGAAGAATCCGCATCAGAAGCACAGGCTTCCGATGTGCCAATACCGTCATTATAAGCCACCGGTTGGCATCTGGAGAGGCTGGACCTTTGGGTTGTTATGTAGAATAATCTTATTGTATCACATTTGTTCTCTCTTCATCTACGCACTAGTCACTACGCTACACTGGCATTATACTTTTAAGTCACAAATTACTTACTATCTACCGGATTTTGACACGGTATTGATGTGTTTTGTGACCAATATAAGGCTTGGCATCTTCAGTGTTTCGATTTCAGCCCTTATTTCCAACTCCCAACTTGGTTGAATTTTTCTACACCCTCATTCTCTTCTACATTCCTTCCAATGCTTACCTGGACTGTCTTGGTCTCCGTCCTTCTGCCCACCGTCATTGCCCAGGCCAGTGGTGACCTCGACCTCTCTCTGAAAGCCATCTCCGCCCACTTTAACCAATCGCATATTGTCCCCAATTTCTTGCCTTCTTTCCAACCCACAGCCATTCTTAACGTCAACTTCAATGGTAAGTTTTCCTGTTACCCTTCACAGAATATCTTACCCACGATATGCATAGGAAACGTTGTACCCGGCCAACTATTCGCGAAGGAAGGTGAGGTCGTTTCACCTTATATATGCGCGTATTCTGACACTCTACCTGTTTATACAGCGGTCAACTCAGCTCCTGTACTCAGTGTCCAATCTTCCTCTGCCTTGTCCGGTCAATACACTCTTGCTATGATGGACGCTGACATCGTGGATGCCGATCTCAACGGTGGAACCAATCGTCACTGGCTCTTGAACGGCGTAACCGTCCAAGGTGAGCTTCATGAAATACACACGTGGAGGTCTCGCCCTAAAATTTGTTATTATAGATTCGACTGTGAGCAATAGTTCTGCCACTGTCATCACACGTTATTGGGGCCCATGGCCCGCACCCGGCTCTGGCCCTCACCGGTAAATATGATTATAGTTAGGAGAGACTCGCACCATAACTCACAATACAACATAGCTATGTGATTGCCTTATACGAGCAGACCCCAGCCTTCACAGCTCCCGCCGAGTTCACCGAGAATGATCTCCCTGTCGCCCTCATGGACTGGAATGCCTATGTGACTGTATGTTCTCCATCAGTCTGAAATTATAAGATACTCATTCTATCTATAGAACTCGAACCTCGGCCCATTGGTTGCAGTAAGCAATACACTTCATTTTGACTGAGAACCGCTTTTTACCATCTCTGCAGGCCAACTACATTCTAGTCGAAGAAGGCACAGCCACCGTTCAGGTTCCATCTACCCAGCCCGTTATTACATCGACATTGGTCCCTGCTGCTTCTACGGGAACTAGTGCTGGCACCTCAGCTCCCGCATCCTCAACTACCAATACGGCGACGAACAACAATAGTAATACCAACGGGGCTAGAGGCACTCTTGTGCCCATGTCCGTCGTAATGGCTTTGGTTCTTTCCGCGACTTTAGTACTTGCCTAAGCTTTTAACTTCGATATTACAATACTAGGCTGTTAACACTATCGATTCCGGATCTTAGTTTGGTTGATTTGTTTGAGCGAGGAATTTATATATGCAAAAAAGATGATATTTTGGAACATAAATATGATGCCCATAGAAATCGAAAATAAGAAAGCATGACAAGATGTGCCAATACGCGCGAGATGAAACGGCAAGTAGGATGTTCAGTTTCCATAGCGTTCGCGTGCCTGATAGTGAGGATGATTTGAGAATGATTTCGAGGGCTAATCGCAAGTTTCGTGAAGCATTTTTGTCTATATCACTCACCGCTTCTTGGGCCTGCTGCACATACCCGGAATAACCTTCAGAAAACTTGCCGATTTCCCTGCCTTTGGCTGCACCTAAACCAACGCCCTGTGCATAGATAGCCGTGATTCTGGAGCAAGTGGTTAGGTAATTGACTGTCCAAAGCAGATAACTGCCATACATAGGTTCTCTTCTACCATCTTCGTCTGTCCCAAGACCCATTCCTTCCGTCCAGCCCATCATTTTCAATAATTTGTTGCCAACATTGTTTGAATCTTCGCCTGGATTCAGGACAGGTGGCGGAGGAGATGGTGGTGGTGGTGGACCATCTGCAAATCGTTTCTTGGCGGGTTTACTGTTGGATTCTTTTTCAGGTAGCGGTGTTTCAGGTTGGTTGAACAATGTTCGACGTTCTGATGCCCGGTCACGGTATTTTGGTTGCTCAGTGGCCGATTTTCGTGCTTGCAATTTTGCCTTGGCAACCTCTCGCAGGTTTGCATCCTTGTAGTTTTTCTAGATAGAATGAAGACATCATGTGAAATTTAGTCGAATCAGAAACAAAGTGAGCAAAAGACAATGTCAGCTTGAACCGATCGATTACGGAGACAACACGAAGAGTGCGAGCCTTATGCAAGTCGGATTCCTTATTATGCCGCTTTAATACATCGAGTGTCTTGAATTGTCGTGCACAGAGCACACACATAAGTGTAGAAACGTCAGCGAATTCGAATTCGGGTTCTGACTCCGGAGGTGGAGTGGAAGCAGCCTTTGGAGTCACAGTAGGAACAGGAACAGAAGCAGCCTGCATATACAAGGATATAAATCGTAAGAAACAAAATCACATATTTGTTCAGAGGACTCAAAGAGATATGTTACCAGGTTAGTCGAACTTTCTCCCTCATGTGACAAACCTTCCTGTATTTGGTTCCACTTGTTTATGTTGTTGAAAGTCTGGATTGATTTGTGAGACAAACGAGTGTAGCAGTTGAAAACGTGAGGTATGAACCTTTTTACTGGCGATCAGGGGTGCAACCTTCTTGACTTGGTGTGCTGGAATGGTTGTCAGGATGCATAAAACAACAAATAGAAACGGACCCACCTTTGCTTGGATTTGTGGTAGGCTCTTCGGTACTGTCAGGCAACTCGTTGTTCGAGCCATCATCCATAGATATTAATGCAGGTTTCACTGGCCCTGTTATAACTTCGTTGCATCCGATACCATTTAAACGATAACACGAGAGCCTACCAGCATTTAGTCTCAAAGGGCCTTTGCTGAAGCTCAGTGTGACAGGTTTGTCCGAAACAGGAAGAGTTGAAGGGGCAAGAGGATCTTTGGATGCTTCACCGTTCACTGTTCATCATCAGTATTTAACAATAAACGCAATGAAACACTTACGCTTTGTTTTCTTCTTTCTTTCCTTCTCTTTGTCTTTCACAGATGCGGCGGCTGAACTCGAAGATGGGGCGGGCTCTTCGACCTGAAATTCCAGAACAGCCACAGTTGCATGCTCATCCCAATATCGCACCCAAGTTCCCTCTACGCCTCCTAGATTAAGTGAAGATGGTATGCATGCATCATCGCGAGAAAGAAACTCAGTGACAGGTTGGAAGGAGTATGGATGCGCAAAAGAGGCAGCAACAGGTCGATCAGATATCCGGAAACCATTGGGGTGTACCTGTGGAGACATAGTTGCTGCAAGAACGGCCGACGCTGACTGGGGTGCTATGAGCATTTTACAATGCTAGATGAAGGTTTCACATACCTGGATATCTACGAACTCCACGAAGGTAAAACCAAAGCTAGCCATGGTGACTTTGTCCTTGATGAGGATGATCCGTTTCATACCCTTGGCACCTTGTTTATTTGGACCTGAAGAGTACAGCATCGCTTGGTAAATTGCCTGAGGTCCAGAAAGTGGGTCAAGGCCTCTAAAAAGGAGAACTGGGGCTTGAGAGTTCCCTATATCACGGGTACCATCGTTCGCATTGGCACGGTTGAATCGTCGGTCATGATGGCTTGCGCTCTGCGAATAGTCAATCTTGACTCGCCGACCGTTATGAGGAGCTCCCGTCTCAAGGGCCTTGTAGAATGCAGTGGTCGCTGAGGCGCCATGAGAAGCGGGGGGTGGCACCTGGATGAACGGGAACAATGGGTCGACGAATGCACGGGCGTGATCAACGGTGGTGAACTGGGCAAAGCCAAAGCCTTTCGATGAACCTTTGAAAATCCACGACGAAGAACGTCAATTTAATGCGCGAAAGCAGATGATAATGTGCAAGTGCCTGATGTTCTGTCTCGAATAATCGTCACTGTCTCGATGCTACATGATTGCGATGTGAGATAGGCTTGAAGCTAATTTAAGTCAGAAACAATGTCAAAAGACGACAGAAGGAATACACACGTCTGCTTCGGTGAAGTCTGGGTCCAAACCAAGGAATATGACATGGGGACTTGGTTCAGATGGTACAAGACGTTTCTTTGGAAAACTGCCCTGACGCTGGTCCTGGCCATACTCCTGAGGTTCATTCTTGTGATAGTACGCAGAGTTGTCGTCGTATGCCTGAGCGCTGTCGTAATTCTGGAACATGATATTGAGCCTGGCGTGTTGTCACGGGTATATGCATGTGCGTACTCCATTGTTATGCTTTCGTCGCTTTCCTTCTCCGTAGCAATCGTCGTCTCTGTTTCCCCCATGGGAAGATCCTCTGGAGTCGTAGCCCCAAGAATTATCGTTCCAGTTGTCTTTGCCTCTGTCCCATTCGCGGTTGTATGCCATGGTGGACGTTAAGTGGAAAGGGTGATACAAACAAAACACAACACAACACCTTGCCTTCTCCAACCATGGCCCATGGTGAGTATCCTTCTCCAGCCTGCTCGTCTTTCCTGCTGAAATGTTTTCTTAGGACCAATAAAGGTAAATGCCAGTTGCTATAATGCTAAATAAACCACCTACACTTATTCTGCAGGACGATCCCGCCATTGAGCGGTTCAACATTATGGTAAATACCTGGCATTTACTTTGTACCCCCTGCTCACTCCCATTACAGCGCGAGACAGCCTATCTTAGGTTCAAGTGGACCCCGGCAACTATCCGCGTAGGAGTGTTGGGCTTTATCGTTGTACCAGGCATCATTTACTACTTTGCAGACAGGTACCAGGTCTGTGTCCCGCCTACTTCCGAGCCTGTACAGTGTAGTATACTCACATTTCTTTTAGGGTCGTTGGGATTGGGTAGGGAAGCGCCGAGGAGACCCCATTACCGTTCGCGCTAGCCAGTGAACACAAAATATGGATAATTCACTGTTTGTCACCTTTGCACACTTAGACCTCCCAAACAATCAATTGAGTATGTATACATTTACATGCTAGCATCAAACACGTTTGCATAATTCTATGGCCACTTTGCATCCAGCACCAATGACACTGCTCAAGAGAGCATGTGCGGGTGCTCGTTGTGAATAATTCTCAACTGCAATATCTAGATGTTCCAGTTCGTCGTCCCTGAATTCTTTTATGACGTCGCGTAGTAATGGTACACTCGGATGGTTGTTGGGTAAGGACTCCATCTCCTTCAGTTGACTTGCAATCCGAATCGTAAATAGAATAAATGGCATCATAAAATGATACTCACTCATCATAATGTTCTCCGATCACAGTTTCAACGGCTTCAGTACAGGCCATAGCAGCTTCACGGCCCATGAGTGCAGTCACTGCTCCCAGACCAAACCCTGCAACTTTAGCTATGTCCGTAAGCAAAGTCGGCCGAACTCGGTGCTGAATCTGAAGCATGTTCATCACTGCCAGATGTTTCTTTTCTTGATCCCACATCTCCTATGCACCAACGTCAAGTCAAATACCAATTCGCTATCTTCTGAACCACGTACTTGAATGAGCTCCCCTGTTTTAGGATCCTTGCCAAGTATAGCTAGTTGCCCCTGGTATATCCAGTTTGCAGCTACCTCTCCAGCCTGGTCTATACGCAAAGCCGCATCCAATGAATCCCGTTGTTCTGCAGTTATCCCCGACGGCGTTGAGTTTATGGCAGGATTATTGATGTTTGTTTTGTTCAAATATGTTGACGAGGGTAAAGTTCGAGCATTTGTAGTCAGTCTACGAATATAAACAAGGCGAGGGATGCACCGAGGAGACATTTGAACAGTTGTAGAGCATGCGGCTTTGGAAATGTCTCGATCACGTGGCAGATATAATCCACAACCATTACACAACCACAATGGTTGATATTGCTTTCGTGGTTGTCACTATCTACAATGTCTGGAACGTATGTGCGACAATATTGTCCTTCAATCGCGCATTTTTAATGAGTGTGCTAGGTTTACCCCTTCAAATGCAATTGATATGTCTAATGAAAAGACTTGGCCATCCAGCGTTGGTATGAAGTTCTATATCATATCATCCAATATCGCAACCGTTGACCAAACTTGAACAGGCTTACTAGACTGGGACTCGACTAACATTGTTTTTACCAAACGGTCTCTAATTGAATTTCTCAAGAATGTCTTCTAATTTATTGTTGTGTCGCGCTTATTTACCATGGATTACAGGTACACCGGGACTACTGTTGATCCCAACTTCATGGCAATCGCTAAACTTCCTCGTATGTTTCCCGCGTTTTTTTATAAATAAAGATTTAATGATTAAAAGAGGCCCACTCATAAATACTACAGGATATGCCAAGTTCGGTACGATCAAGGAAACCGAAACCACAGAGTGCCTCGCACCAGAGCCAACGTCTTCTCACTCCAATATCTTTGGTCACGAAAACCAAGAGGATGATGCACAAGCAAACGCGCCTTCCAAAACATCATATCCTCATGTAAACATGATTTTTCCTTTTTCATATTAAGCTTAAAATCATATCCCTCGTCATAATATAGCAACCTACCAAACAAGAAACCGAACAAGATAGTGAGCCTTCCGATGCACCAACCTCAGGATTCAAACCTACCAGGTTCGTACAAAAAAAAAATGGTCAGACAACAGTCTTTACCGAAATAACAGGAGAGTGCGGACCAACCCTGGTGGTCATAGTACAATAGGCGATCTGTTTTCTGACGATACCCAAGAAAACTTCAAGCCAACCCGCAGGTAAGTTGAATGGATATTTAAACAAAGTTTCCGCGTAGACTAATTAGTTGTTTAGGGTCAGACAAGGTCCCGGAGGACAAGACAGTGTTGGAAATGTAAGTATAATACACCCCTTTCGAAACTGAACACTCCATCTCATATTTTGTTGCTAATAGCTTTTCTGAACAAATGATTTGAGAATAATAAATCAAGTACGATACTCTATAAAATGATTTTGTATTATGTAAGGTAAATGGTACAAGGGGAGTGAATCATTTATAAGGATGAAACTTGAAAGCGGCTACAGACTTTTACAGTAGTGCAACTGTGACATGTGAATGCCAAGCAAAAAAAGACAATCTGGTAGCGGCGAGGTTCGAACTCGCGCGGACTTGCGCCCATTGGGAATCAAGAATAACTTAAATCCAACGCCTTAGACCAACTCGGCCACGCTACCTCATGATGTTTGAACACATTAATAAAATTATAATACGAAGACACACATAAGGTTGTGCCTGAAAGCTATAAATATTTTTCCATATCTTTGTTATACATAATTGACATCACAGGTCATATGAAGAACAAATATTGCGTAGCCATGCACAGCTGTCAGATAAAAGGAGCAGCTATTTATCTAGAAAGAGTCATGATAGTCTGATTGATGTTTATTACCCTGACTCTCAGCTATACAGCACGTTGTGGCCCCTGCCCTCACTACAACTAACCCACACCTACATCTATGGAAGGGAACCTTATCGAACTTGCTGGTGCACCGGGACTTGGAATTGCATTGGCAATACGTACGCCCTTCATTTTCCACTCCCAAACCGACCGCTCAAGTTTCTGTTAGTTTCTCGTACGTATAATGCGGTTGAGAATGTGAAGGTACACAAGGTTGGGGTTACATCAATACGATGAGCACACCGCTTCTCTAACACTTATTCTTAGCAAAGATGCAAATATATCGTCAAGCGTTGTAGAGAACTCTTAATCGCGCTTCAAGATGGATCCGAGGGACTTGAAGGCGAAAGATCTTTGCTTATAACAGATGAAATATCTAGGCATGCCACTTTATTTATGTCATTAATGTTAATACCATGCTTATATTGATATGCAGCATAATAAATCATGTAGAGAAGAAAGTATTCGAGTGGTCGAACCTCAACTATGTCAAGAGCTTCGTGTCTCAAGGCGACATCCGCTTAGGGCTAGACGAGATGTGTAGCGAGATTGATACAGCTATGATGAAATTTCAAGTGAGATATTCATTATTACTGTAAGGAAATGCTGCAGTCTTATCAACCTTGCGCAGTTCAAAATACAGCTAGACATGGCGCGGCAAAATTTGGAAACTAGAACTGCACAGGAGACTGACAAAGCTCAATTTCGTGACCTCTTAGCAAGAATTGTGGAAAACGTGGAAGATGTGAAGAACTTGATTGTCATGGACTCTTCTGCGACACGCCCAGTTGTACAACAGGTCATGGCCAGTCTACAGACTGTAAGTTCTCCTAATTTTGTTAGATTGGTCAAGAAATCTTCAACGTGAGATCATAGGAATTAATGGCACACGACCTACAACCAGCACACGAAGAGACTTTTAAGAATGGCTTGTGGATGCTACATGAAAAGACTCGGAAACTACCTCCGATGACTGATCGTACGTTCTAGCGACTATCTTCTGTCTATCTGGTGCTTACTTATGACAGTGAGCGGTCAAGTTGAATTAACAACTAAACACCCAGTCGCCAGGGGTACATTCAATGATGTCTACAGTGGGATATGGCTCGGCAAGGAGAAAGTTGCTTTACGTTTACCTCGACTGCTGCCGGGGACACGCGGGGTGCACCAGGTATTTTCCTAAGTGTTGGGATATGACGAGTGACTCTTATTGACTCTTTCGGCTTCCAGCGATTTGAAAAGGATCTCACCATCTGGCGAAAGCTTGACCACACGAATGTCGTTCCATTATACGGAATTGTGCATTTTGGGGAAGCAGATATATACTCTGTATCTCCGTGGATGGATAATGGGACTGCCATTGAATATGTTGTCAATCACCCAAATATTGATCGTTTCAAAATCATCTACCAAGCAGCTACAGGTGATTTTTAGTCTTTCTTAGTCATGCATAGCACTGACGGATGTAGGGCTGGAGTATTTACATCACAAAAATATCGTCCATGGAGACCTTCGGGCGGTATGTATCATATCAACACTTTTATTTATTCTTTCAATGAACCTTTTGATAGGGTAACATCCTCATAGACAGAAGCGGCACTGCTCGCCTCAGCGACTTCGGTATGTCCAAGGTCTTGGAAGATGTAAGTAACCTAATATATGCCATCTCTGGAGCTTTATTGATAGTATGGTCAGTGTGGGCATGGGATGACAACCGCACCTGGTCTTAATCCACGCTGGTACGCACCGGAATTACTCCTTCAGAACGCTTCATCCTCGAAAGAAACCGACATTTGGTCTTTTGGTATGACTTGCTTGGAACTACTAAGTGGTCAACCCCCCTTTTCGGCTATAAGGAACGATCTTGCTGTCATCCAAGAACTACAAAATGGGAAACATCCACAGCGACCTAACACGCCTCCAATCCCTGATCCGTTCTGGTCCTTGCTCAAGAAATGTTGGGAGAAGAAACCCAAAAACAGACCCACTGCTGCCGAAGTGACGAAGCAAACTGCAATTCTCAGTGGGATGCCTTTACCATCGCCAGGTAGTCTAATACTACGAGCTTACGCATAATTTAACATTTGCTGACTGCCATTCAAAAAGTTGCGGGTTCTCCAAACCGGGCTGTTCCACTAAGCTACGCTACCTCAAAGCGAAGATCCTCCCTACTAGGCTTTCGCAAGTCCAATAAGAAAACACAAGATACGTTGCCCTCACCAAGTGGCACAGAACCTGTATTTCCCTCTCTGCTACGGGTGGCGGAACCGGAGACCGGTTCCAACCCTAATAATACAATCTCGTTCAGCGGTTTCAATGGAGATGCCTTGTCACCGGATGGAATAGCCCCGCCACAACTAGAAATCACATTTGATACTGATGGTGATGAATGGAAATTGGTAACGGAGACCAACTTCAACAAGCTGAGAATAGCAGATAATCCCAACACCAATGATTACCTGCCTCCCCTCCTATCCTCTAGTCCTGGCACTTCGGCGTCCGCCAGTGATTTCCTACCTTCTCCTTCTGTACCACTTAGAAGCGAATTTACAGCTGATTCTTCTAGTCGGTATAGCGTTTCCACTCGCTCGGCTGTGATTGATGCGAGTATCATTGTCAATGTTGATAAGGATGGGATCATTACTTCAGGGACCTTGGAGGGTTTTGTGGAACGACTAATTAAGAACTTTAGTAAGTTTACATTGTAAGCACCTTCCAAAGGAAGAAAAAAATTATTGACAAGAAAATGTATAGACCTTCCTCAAGACCTAGAGTTTCGCGACATTCTCTTATCGAGCACTGGGGATTTTATAACATCGGAAGAATTCTTCTGTATAATCGAACGTAGGTTTCATGAAGCGGAACATGTAACAGTTCATCATCCACAAGACCGCATTGCAATACAATATAAGTGAGTTCCCCGCGATCACATTTTAATACAACCTTTACTTATAATTTTAGTATTCTCTCGGTTATTGATTACTGGATTGTAACACCCCATCTTCCTTTTGATTCCCAGCTAGTGTGGCAAGTGAAGAACTTTTGTGAAAATGCGAAAAGCAAGATCCGTAGTCCAATGATGAGAGAAAAGATAGATAAAATACTGCAATCACTGAATCAAGATGTAAGTGTAAATCAAACTTCAAACCTTCAAGTGAATAAATACTGAAACACACTCTTATAGGTCCGGTCTATGTCATTTCCACCGGAAACTATAGGAGCTGCTCTAACAGCTTCCGAAATGTTACCCAATGATCTTGCGATTGGTTTAACATTACTCGAAAGTGATAAATTCAAACAAATACACGTATTCGATTATCTTTCGCGTCTTGGAGAATATCCTATCGCGAGCGCTGTTGGTGTAGCTCAAGAAATTAACAAAAAGATTATAATTTGGGTGCAAAAATCTACTTTACATTTCGATGATGTGATACAACGGAAAGAAGTGATGACTTTCTTTCTTCATACCGCTAAGGTACTGTACTTCAAGTGTTTTTGAAATATCAAAATCACTCATGCCTCACGATTTTTTTTTTTTTGGATTACAGGAATGCTTGCAACGACATAATTATGCCTCAGCAGCAGCCATTTCAAATGCTCTCAACTCTCCCGCAATAGAAGCTTTAGGTTACACAAGAGACCAATTGGACCAACCCCTGAAACATATTCTTACCGAACTTAACCAATTATTCGATCCAACCTATAACTATTTGAATTACCGTACCACTATATCTCGAATCCTAATCAATCCCAAGAACGTTGGTATACCTTGGCTAGGTATGTCTTTTCTTGGATATCAAACCAAAAGGCAAAACCTCAATGACATTGTAATATTAACAGATGCACATCTCAAAGACCTTGAAAACGAACTCGAGCGTCATCAACCAATCATCGATATACATGGTCATAATTTAATAAACTTCGAACGATACACCTATTTCCGTGATCATCTTCGCGAAACCCTGCAACGTTTCTCTGGAGCAACAGATAGCCTAGAACAATATCGAAACCAAGGTCAATTGGCTTACGTGGAATTTAAAGTACGAAGCATCGCTCTGGACGACGATGTACTAGCGCAGTTACAAGCACGAGCAGATCAACACAGAATCACTGAAAAGAGAGAGAAACGTGCCAAAACCGTGGAGAGAAGGGTTCTTGGATTTAGGGAGGTGAAGAAGAGGACAGCCAGATCATAAATTTTACATAAATGAGATACCCTTGCATATATCAATTTTTACCCGCATGTTTAAAAAAAAATCTATTAAACAGTAAAAATTATCAAAACAATCAGACAGGTTCAGGGTAACAGTGCATAAAGATCGTGCGGACGGACGAAGGTGAAAGGTGTGGATGGTAATATACATAGAGCAACAAAAAAGGATTCTAAATTAAACACAAAAAATGGGGATAAAAAATCCCGATGGTAACGGAAAAACCCTGAGTGTTGGGTGGATTTGTAAAGTAAAGACCACGGAGAACCGCCAAGAAGAGGATTACGGAGAAAATGAGTAATCATACGCGTTCTTCAACCGCTGAAGCTCCATATTTTAATGTCGTTGTCATCGCTTCCTGATACAATCTTGTCTTCCCCAAGTGCTAGGCAACTCACAGCAGCTTGATGACCTACAAGAGTTGTTGTACACTTTCCTTCCTCTTTCGACCAGACCTATAGGCGTATTATCAGTCAGGCTGAATAGTATAAACAAAGGTATGGACACAAACCTTGATTGTACGGTCATGACTACCACTAACCAACCTCAATTTGTCACTGGCGACAGCCCATACACCTTCGATATGCCCAAAGAAAGTGCGTATAGTCTTGCCAGTGTCAATATCCCAGATTTTTATAGTATTATCAAGGCTTCCGGAAATCAACATAGGCTTCTTTCGTTTTGTCTGCTTTCCATCAGATTCAGTGAATTTGGTGTTGGCCGATCGCGATCGCGAACCCACGCATACGTCAGTGGGGTCAATACTTGAAGATAACACTTCCTTGTCCGCTTCTCCTTCCTCTTCCTCTTCGCTATCGCATAAACCCACCAGCAACTTCATGCTCTGGACTTGTCCAACATGCCCGGTAAATTGTCGAACACAGGCCCTTTGGGTCAAATCCCAGAGTCTAATAGCTCCATCGTCCGATGCCGAAAAAAGCATTTTCCCAGGGTCAATCTGGAGAGAGGAATGGTTACTTGAAGCAGAAACAGCACATCCGTCCAGTAGAGATGATGTTGAGCTTGTAGTAGCAGGTCTGTTTGGATTTGAATCCCAAAGTTGCACAGCATTTACCCAGTCTGAATGTCCCCTCAGTGTAAATGCACCTCCTGTTCTCAAATTCCACACTTTAATGGTCGAATCGACACTTCCAGACGCCAGTACATTCGAGTCAAAGTTCAGACATACGACACCTTCCGTATGTCCTGTAAGTGTTTTGATACACCTTCCCCTCCTCCAGTCCCAGACCTTGATTGTGTTATCCATGCTACCTGTGATTAATTTGACCTCGTCGAACTGTAACGCACGGACAGCTCTTGTATGGCCCTTGAGGCAATGAAGCTCCACGCCCGTCTCCATATTCCACACTCGAACGGTGCGGTCATATGATCCAGTTATAAGGACAGGGAAAGCAGGATGTGAAAGTGTTTCCGAGAACTGCAAGCACATTACACCATCGGTGTGGCCCTTCAAAGTTCGGACGGTACACCTTCCTCTTCGCCAGTTGCGCTCGACAGTCATACGCTCACTATAGACGTCTTTCCACGGTCGGGTAAGGGAAGATACAGTCTGATCTGGGTCAGAAGGCGGGGGTGTGATGAGGGAGCATGGGCTATCGGTTAAAGGGTCCTCAGACCTTTGGCGCTTCACAATAGGAGCCAAATCATCTTCTGAACGTCGTTTCAATGGATTTGTAGAGGTCGAGGGGAGGGGCAACAAAAGTGCAGAGGGAGACGAGGGACCAGGGTGAGGAGGAGACTGAGGGAAAGGTGAGGGTAAACGGACTCGTTTCTTTTCCAGGATTGGTAATCCCCAGCCACATTTTGCGCATTTTTGTCCGATATGTTGTTCGCAGATCCCCCGCCATAGAATGTCGTCGTCGGCAAGCATCTTCCAGCGACTCGAAACCTGGGCTGCTCTACAGAGCGAGGTGGCGTCGAGATACTTGAGAATGTTGAGGCAAACTTCGCGGGGAAGGACTGTGAAGGGATCTATGCGGATCAGATGGGCCAGATGCTCAGTTAGAAGGGAGAGTTGGGAGAAGCAACACATTGTGAGCAGGCCTTGAAGAATGAGTGCCCGCCTGGGGTGCGACGACGAAGAGAATGCCGACCAGATGGCATTAACCTGTTCTCGTTCCTCAAGAGGCAGCGCATCAAGAGACTGAGCGCATATAGTCAGTAAAAAAAAAAAAAATCAAGGGACAGGACAAGGACATGCCTGCTGTAGCTTAAGATTTGTGCCCTCGTCTGCCATGCGCTGGTGGCGAACGCAGAGCTTGCGCGGGGGTGGCTGTTGAAATGCTAGCGGAGTTGATTCACGACTCTCTGGAAGTGGATCTGGGGAGTTTGGGGACGGAGGGGGCTCGTCGGGGACGATGTGGACAAAGGGTGGGTCGTCATCGTTGGGGGCACGGAAGGCAGGGATGGTGTCGCAGACGTATGTGGAGGAAGGCATGGGAATGTTGGGGGGGAGGGAGGGAGGGAGGATGACTATATAAGGCAGCACGCGAAATGTCGCCATCATCAATCATTCTTGCCATAAAGTTATAAGTATTCACAGCATATTTGTATTTCCACACAAGATATATAAAACTAAGGAGAATCAACAATATTCAGTCCAGCGTAATCTTCATGTCTTCAAGTGGTATGGGCACAAAGTTGTCCAGCATAATCGACCGTGAGGCCAGCTCCCGTTCGCAGTGTGGTGGAACAAGCTTTCCAATCAGGTCTGGTCTTACAGACAGTTCTGCGCATTCTTGCGTCAGCACACACCATTATGTCTCTATAATAAAAACATTCACCCTCGCGTGTAAAATCGAAGAGTAGCGGGAACTCTCGCCCATTTGGCATTCTTGCTCCTTCGACCCGTAGCTCGTCAAAGAATGGATGGACCATGGCCTCGACCGCACTAAAGCGTGCACCAGGGGTGTACTCCAACAACTTTGAAACGAGGTCGATGGCTTCGGGGGCGGTGCGGGGTCGGAAAACCTGAAACGGGCATGTTAGGCAGGATGCCAAGGTCTGAAAATTCCCGCGCTTACTTTTGAGAACGGATGGGGCTTGATTTGAGGGAACTTGTGCTCCATGTAGTTGGGGTTCATCGTCTTGATCTGCTCTCGCGAAGGGGTTCCTAGGACTTTGATGATTTCTACCAGCTGGTCGATGCCACTCTCTCCTGGGAACAATGGCTGGCCTAGCATCAGCTCTGCCATGACACAGCCCGTCGACCAAATGTCTAAAAGTGGGCCCTTCAATCAGCATTGTATTGCCAAATGTAGCTAGAACTGGGACTTGCCGATGTTGGTGGTATAGTTCGTGGCACCGAAAATGAGCTCAGGCGCCCGGTAGTATCGCGAACAGATATAGCTGACGTTGGGCTCGCCGGCGACGAGAATCTTTGCGGATCCAAAGTCGCAGAGTTTGAGGACACCGGTGGCAGGATTGAGCAAGAGGTTCTGGGGCTTGATATCGCGGTGGCAGATTCCAACCGAGTGGATGTAGGCTAGGGAACGCAGGAGTTGGTACATGTACAATTTAATCTGGAGCATAGGCATGGGTTGTTTGAGTTTGGCATAGTGACGGCTGGCGCGGTAAACAGTTTCTGGGACATATTCCAACACGAGATTCAGATATACTTCGTCTTTCTGTCGCGGGCGCGGTCAGGTGGGACGCGAAAGGGGGAGGAAAAAACCAACCTTGTCACCATTCGAGTAGAAAAACGCTTTGAGATCCACAACGTTTGGGTGAGAAACGAGCCTCATGATTTGAAGTTCGCGGTTCTAGGACGAGTTGGAGAGTTGCGATGGATGGCAAAGGGAAGACAGACCTTGAAACGCTTGTCCTGCAGCACCTTCTTTATGGCAATGTCCTCGTCCTCACCCTGTGGTTGGATAAGTCTTGCCTGGAAGACGACTCCAAACGAGCCATTTCCGACTACTTTGCAATTTGTGTAGGAAATCTCCTTTGTGTCGCCAGACTTTCCGTCTGAAGCGATGACCTTTACTACCTTGTGGGGGTCGTCGATGGCTATGGTGTTGAGGGAGGGGTTGGAGAGGGGGTGGGGTGAGCTGGGGAAGGGAGGGAGGGAGGGTTGGACTCACGGGAGATCTTGACGCCATTGATTGGGCCGTGAGTTGCCATTGTGTGGGGAGATGGGTGGAAGGCACCAGAGAGGGCCGAAGGAGTTGTGATTTGATTTGATTTGATGGACTCGATAACTCTGCCAACACAACAACGGTCAACCCCACCTCATCAAGTGACCCCAACTCAGACACACAAACACATGCAAACACCTTCTCATTATTCCTGGTTTATTAATATCCTCTCCCCAGCCTGCTCTCTTGCATGTCCTCCCCCTCCAGCTGCCAATCTGCTTCGGCAGTACCACCCCACACACTCAGCCTACACAATCCTCTGGCCCAACAAGTCTTCCCTCTAGTCCTCATCCAAATCCCAGCACACATACCCGGACTCATATTTACACCCCTCCCTATCCAGGTGCAGGTACAGTCCACCACCCATATATTGTCGACTGGGCCCTACAAGACCCGGAGAATCCGTACAACTGGTCTAAGCCCAGGCGCTGGTTTATTACTGCTCAAGTACTATCCCTCTGCCCCCAGCTCCTGTCAATATGCTCAACTGCCGTAGCTTGCCCTTACCACCTTCACCGTCTCGTTCAGCAGCTCCGCATATACCGGTGGTCTGCAGTACACTATGCACGACCTGAACATCTCGGCCGATATCGCCGTCCTAGGCATTTCTCTCTATGTCCTTGGCTTTGCATTGGGGTCCGTATTTCTTGCCTGACAGCCACAGTGGTATTCTAATCGTAACACATGCCATGCCAGTCCTCTGCTATTTGCTCCGTTGGGTGAGGTAGGTGTATTCTCCACGTCATGAATCTTAGCCACTAACAATCTTTGCTTAGATGTACGGAAGGGTACGTAAATTTAACTTTTCTCAAAGTGCCTCACTTACCATGACCCTTAGCGCATAGTCTTTCTTGTGACGCTATCTGTCTACGCACTCTTTCAACTACAGGGTGCTCTCAGCCGCAACTTTGCCACCCTTCTATCCTGCCGTCTTTTGACCGGCATATGCGGCTCGTCACGTAAGTTCTCGCTTGTTGTCCTCATGGCCGTATGTCTTCCTCCGTTTATTTATTTCCGAAATAGCATTAACCAATGCAGGTGGAACTGTCTCCGACATCTGGAACTTCCGCGAGCGTGGGTTGGCATCTGCGATCTACGCTACCGTCCCATTTTTAGGACCAGGTACGTCAAAAACTTATAAATAGAACACTGTTCAAACGGATGCCAGTAATCGGTCCCCTCGTCGGTGGCTTCGTGGCACAAAACCAAAAACTGGGCTGGCACTTCAATTTCTGGATTATGTTCACGTTCTCTGTTATCACCCTAGTCTTGGGCTACTTCATCACTCCTGAAACGGCACGCGATATTCTCTTGTTATTGCCCTGAAAGACCGGCTGAACGTTTCTTCCACAGTATGCCCCTGTATTACTGCGACGGCGAGCACAGAAACTTCAGAGCGCATCAGGTGGCATGGTCTACTATTCTTCTTTTTATGACCGCGATCGCTCCAAATCATTAACCCAGATCATGGTCATCAATCTAAGACGGCCGTTTCGTACGTTTCTCGAGTTATCCCCAAGATGAACAGCTTCTAATACATTTATACAGTCTTCGTTGTTACAGAACCTATTGTGCTTCTACTAGCCATCTATATCTCCATCGTTTATGGTATTCTTTACGCCCTATTCTCCGCCTTTCCGATCGTTTTTCAGCACCACAGAGGATTCACGCCCGGTCAAGGTGGTCTTGCTTTCCTTGGAGTTGGCTTCGGTATAATATTAGGAACCGCCTCACAGTCTATTCAAAACAAGATCTATTGGCGAAGCATGGATAAGAGTGAGACGGGACGGGCACCTCCTGAAGCGTAGGTTTCTACTCTTCCATAGACGGTGTCCAGTCAAATCTAACATTTCTTCCTTGATAGCCGACTGCATATGGCCATGATCGGAAGTGTCCTTGCCCCACTAGGCCTTTGGTGGTTCGCCTGGTAAATCTCTACGTCTACAGCCGTTGGCAACAAGTCTAATCATTAATCAAATGTTCTTCTAGGACATCCCAACCTAACATCCACTTCTTAGTTCCTATCTTCGCAGGAATTCCGTTTGGCATTGGTGTAGCCCAAATCTTACAAAGTTTAACGGCTTATTTGATGGATACGTACAACGTCTATTTTGCAAGCGCTATTGCCGCCACTGTCGTCTTAAGATCATGTTGTGGGGCGGTGTTTCCTTTATTCAGTCCTAGCATGTTCGACGCACTTGGAGATCAGTGGGCTATGAGCCTGTTCGCAGGATTGGCGACATTATGTATGCCCATTCCAATGCTGTTTTGGGTACGTACAAGTATTTTAAAAAATTATGAGGCATACATACTAACATTAGATGTTAGAAATATGGATGGTGGATCCGCAGTAAATCGCGTGTGGCTTACAAGGACACAGATACCCAACAGTCAACTCAATCACACACAGGTCCAAGTGCAGGATTTTCTTCACAACTTGAAACAATTCATGAAAAAGAAATGACTGTTACTGCTGTACCATCAGTGATTAGTCCAACAGAAGACACTACGCATGTTGATCATTTATCTCAATCGCATTCTCCAACCACGAATAACTCACGATTGAAGAAGGTTGATGCTAAAATATACATTGAAGATGTTCCAACTTTGCGTTTTTCATAGGGGGTATAAAGACATACAAAGTTTTCTTAGAGATGAGAGAGTTTTTTTCTTTTCTTTTTTTTTTGTGGTCTTTTTTTTGCGTACTTTCGTTTTCTTTTCTTCGAATCTTGGAGACATTTCACAACAATAACAATCTCACTAATACCTTTTTTTGTAGATCGCCTCTCTTCGTTTTTCCATTTTCCTTTCTTTTTTGGTTTAGGGATGTCATCCCTATTGTATGTACACTATGTACATTATATTACTTTTATTACCCGTCATAGAAATTAGAGAGATACATAGATAAATAATAGAGACAACGTGCACACGAACTTTTACGTACCTGTCATTGGATCCTACCCATAAGTTCATGAGAAATAAGATTTATCTCCCATTCAGTGATACTAATTTCACAAGCTAGAAGGTTTAGAATTGATTAGGTTTCTCCGTGATGATACCGGTGTATGCGTTTTTTTTTGGTCTTGTCCGAGGTAACAACCACGTGGAAAGAACATTTACTAGTGTTCCAACAGAATTAAATTCCATATTGATATACTATACATCCATATAAAGCAATAAAAAAGCATGAGATGCTAATAAAAATCCCGATATTTATCGGACTCGGACAATCTCCCGAAAAAAAAAAAATGGTTTACTTATCATTCCTATCACCATCTTTCATTCATCTCTCGATTCCGAATCCTACTGTCTAGGATGATTATCACGAGGATAATTACGTCGCCTTTTTCTTGAACCAGTACCAGTATTAGATCGATTATAGTCTCTCTTATTGACTCGATCTTGTTGTTGTTGATCATGATCCTGGTGTTGTGGGTTTGAATGTATAGTTGCGCTAATGTTACTCGTGCTCGCCTCTACTTCTATTTGTCCATTTTCCATTATAACCTCTACCTCTGTCATCTCTATGGTCTAATAAAAAAAAATGAGGTTATTATCATTTTTTTTTTTTCAAGAAAAGAGTTTAAAGTTCAGTTTCTAATATTCAGTATCATTCGAGGAAAGTTTTTACATACGCCTCTTCGACCTTGACCTGTTTGATAGCCCGGATGTGCATCAGGATTTGGTGCATAAGGTGAATGCATCATATTTATTGGGAAAGATGTTGATGATGTTGGTGTTCCTTGTATTGGTAGTGAGTTTGGATTTGGATTTGGATTTGGATTTGAATCTTGTTTAGGTAGGGGACTAGAACGTTCATAAAATCAAGAGCGACAACTGCTTCAGTTCCATAAGGTGATCCCCAAGCTATAGTTGCTTGATTTTGTAAATCTGCAATAACACGATCTGCAAAGCCCCAATTTCTTCCTCCTACACGGGGTGCGGGGAATCTAAGAATCATGTAAAACGCTGAGTGGACGAGTGAGTTAAGAGTAGAACTTTTACCTTCCACCAATATGATTTAAAACCAACTTTTGTGCACCGATACGTCTAGCGAATTCTCCGGCCATAGTTGGTGTAGAATGTCCTCTTGTAAAGGCTGCTTCCTGAACTGTTTGATGGCTTCTCTTGGAAAGGTAACCGTTGTTGTCAGTACTAGGAGAGATTGTTGCATCAGTAGCTTCATGAATTAGTAAACATGGGTTATGACATAGTGATTCAATGGGTGAAGCATCATAAGTATCTCCCAGAACAACAACCTTTCGTTGTGGGTGTGTTTGTTCCTCAAAGACATATCCAAGACATGGGTCTAGGGGATATCAGATTCACGGTTTATATGTGATTAATAAAAGGTAGATACCTCGGTGATGAATTGGTCCAGCATGGACAATGACATTACATCCATACTTTCCCTCAGAAGAATATATTGAGCGCCATAAACCATTCTCATCTGCACAAATATCATCTCCTGGAACTTCATTACAGTGTAATACATTCCAATTTTGGATATCAAATTCGCTTGAGTTTGTAGCTGGGGGATCACATGGTGTAACAGCATCGTGGGCAGTGAGTAATTCATGAACGGTATAATTGTCTTTGCTACGTGTGAATGTCATTTTCAAGTTTTGTCGAATAAAGGAGCGGATTCCAGCTGGTCCATATATTTCGAACTTTGGCTAGGAAAATACGAAAAATATCAACAACCAAGTGGCAATCAACTATTCTGGCCATACTGACTGGAGCTCTTTGTGAAATGTCATGTATTAGGGGTATCTCTTCATTGACTCGAGGTGCTGCGAGCCTGTTCCGCAGTAGAGTAGGTATACCCATGATGTGATCGGCTGAAGTTGGTTTTGCTCAATGTGGGGTCCAAAGGCTGTGCAAGATACGAGTGCTGACCATGCATATGAGTAACGAAGAGTCTGTTGACTTGGCTGATTTTGACACGCTTAGATGGGATCGTCTCAGGTTGTAACTGGAACTGACGAGTTGTGCCCTCAGCACAATCAACCACTGAATAATTTATGAGAGATTTGAATTGAATTTGAAATATTACATACTCCATAGATCTCCAGAAGGTAGCAAGTTGCAGACGAGAGAAGAGCAGTTGCGGTTTTCCGTAGGCCCTCCGCCGCTCGAGGTTCCCAGAAAGGTGACCGACATCGGATGTACTTTGCTGTATGCCATCGGGGTGCGATGAAAGTACCGAACACAGCCTAGGACGGCTTGGACGGGTGAACGGATGGAACGAAGCATGCACGTGATCTGAGGGCTGACAATGGTCAGTAAACAGGTTTGAACTGAACTAGCAAACCACCTGTCTTTTTACTCCCATGCGTCACTCCTTTCTACACCCAGACTACTCCTATAATCACAATCTCAGCGTAAAATACAGATACAACCTCCAGGCCCCAAACATCTTTGTTGTTCCTCCAGAAGAAGACGACCTACCGCCCTGGTGTTGTTTCGATGCTGCTCAGGGGGGTTCATCCGACCATCCAGACATACAAGCCTCGGAATACCAAGATACCTCCTCATATACCCCATATTTCAGCAGAAGCTTAGATGCTCTCAACCATGTTCCCATTCGGAAGTCTGGGTCTGCAGAAACCCGTTCAATTGTTGATGCCTTGGGCGATGCAGAATATTATCCCGACAATGATATTTACAACACGCTTATGGATACGGATCTCGACGGCAGAGAAGATTATGGCATGGAACCACTTTCTCGACAGCCCCATTCTCGTGAATACACCAATCATCAAACCTGGCGACAAGCTCAACTACAACAAAAGGAAGTTGGCAACGACTCTGATGTCATAGAAGTCATTAAAGTACGACGGCGTAATATCGTTAATAACGATGAAATGACTGCATTTAACTCTAAGCATGTCAACGGCATGTCCACGAAGCCATCCTTCCGTTCGCGAGCGTCTCGAGCGTTCCAATCTTTAAAAGGGACCCTTCGTTCTTCCAAGTCTTCAGAAAAGCCCACTGTGCCACATAAACCACTGGCCATGAAGCCATCGACCTTCGGCAAATACTCCAAGTCCAAAACACAGCCCAAGGCACAGGCCCAGGATGTATTCTCTTCTAGCGAAACACACCCAGAGCCTGATATGCCTACTCTGTTCAGACGACCGTCGAGTCGTTTATCCCAAATGCTCTCAGCAAGTCTTAAACGACGTCCCTCTGCTGCTTCATTTACTCGTCCAATGTCGCCTCCTTCCGCCGCCCTACCTTCTGAGCACTCTGAGTCTAACTCACCTCCTTTGTCTCGTCGGTCATCGGCCAACTTTGATACTACTCCCACACGACGTTCGTCAGGTACATATACTCAAGAGAAACAAGTCTATCACGAAGCTGCCGATGCATCCACACCAACAAGGAAGTCTTATCAACGACGTTCAGATGATGGCGATGAAACCACCCCATCCTGGCGTTCTTCTATTACCCAAAGAGAGTCTCTTTCTGCATCTCGCTCAACATCACCTACACCGTCAACCCAGCGTCCAAATAAAGGGTTTAATGTTCTTAGTCTATCAAAAATCTTCCAGAAAACCGAGGGTCCCGAACACTCGACCAGCGTGAATCACATATCGAGTCCTTCTGCATCCGATTGTCCGTCCTTGGCTTATACTAGTGAAAATTCTGGACGCACAACTCCAACAACAACAGATTCCTCACCTCAAACACCTACTAGTTTGGATGAAAATGAGATCAGACGGAGTATTGTACCAGTTGCCAGTTTGAGCACAGTAGGAAGCGGTATCAGCCTTGGCACTAGTGCTTACAGTGCTGCTGTCAGTAGCTTGGTGGGCAGCAGTACAGGGGGAAGCAATGGGACTATATCGTCGGAGCATGCTGTAGCTTTTGCCTCTCATGTACCCACAGGTCGTGCCAGTACGAGCACGAATGGGAGCCAAACCGAGAGCCAGCCCGATGATCTTTTCTTTGGAAGCAAATCCAGTATTCCAGACGGACCGCCACAAAAAAGGAGTTCCTTCGCCAGTATTCTATCCGTAAATAACAACAGACCCTCCGCTATTTTTGACACACCTGATGACGTCGGCGACTTGCCAGAGGATACCCCAACAACACCATGCATTCCAGACATGACACTCAACCTAGATATTGATCTAGATCTTGGTTTAAACATAAACCTGGTTCCAAGTTCAAGTGGGGGATTCCTTTCTTCTAATGGTCTAGGAAACTTAAAGGCCACAACGCTGCCACAAACCGGATCCCACCCCGTTACGGTGCAATCGAAACCTTCAACTAAGACTTTAATCTCTCGGAGTTTAAGTCTGAAGAGCTTGAGTACCAAACTAGGGTTGAAGCATCGGACCGAGGCTTCATCGGCTCCCCCAATTCCAGTTTTGCCCGATCCGGTTGAGGAGGCAGATATGAGTATGGAAATGCGGTTGGATTCTCTGCGCTTTGACGACGTGACCTTTGACACAGAGAAGCTACTGCGAAACTTGTGACCTATGGGTGTGCTGGTATGTTTCTGCTCGCTTATTCTGCTCGCTTAAAAAAGTTGCCTAATTTTTTTCATGGTGACATTATGTGCCTCGCACTCGCAGTTTACGCTACTATGGGTTGTACGATGGTTGCCACTTTAGTTCATAATTTATACTTTCTCATAAACAATACCTGTCCTTTCGTTTTCTGCCCTTTACTGTCACACTCATTAATTCTCAAACGTTTTCTTGAAGCATTTTTGTACACTTACTTCATTTTACACGCGCACGCGCCACTTGATAAATTATTTTTGGAATTGAACGTATCTATAACTTTATGCTCCGTCCCCATTTTTCTCCTTTCCGTAACCATGTTTCCACCGACATCGTACGAGTTAGACTCTGTGAAATAGGGTGATGCCCAAATCCCTCATGCCTTATTTCGTGTTCTTCCATTCTTGAAAGTTGAGTTCATCTGAACTGACCCTATATCTAGCATAATAATACTAGTGGGAGAGGATGCCAACTTTAAATTATATCATACATAACTTTACTAATCGGGATACTTGTTACTTTGTGCTGTAGTGGATGTTGAAGAGTTATGACCATATGCAGATTCCACCCAAATTGCCTATATTATAACAGCAGTTAGCTAAACTCTGTGTTTGAGAGTCCCGCCATGGATCATATGTTTCCCTCCCTATTATCCACGGTAACCGGAATAATGAATGAAAAAAGACACTCACCTTCATAACCACATTCTCATTTCCATCTTTATCCACAACTTTCTTGACGTCTTTCCCTATACTTGGACTACTCACAAACCTAGCCACACGTTCCAACTTTTCGAAATCAACATTATACTGTTTCGCTACCCTTTCCATTTCCTCTTTACTCTGTACACCTTTCCGTTTGTCAAGTAACTCATTTAACGTTCCAGCATGGATTTTATTCGAGGTTTGTTGTTGTTGTCCATGGTGTTGGTTAGAAGATTCAAGTTCATGTTCAAGTTCTTGTCGAGATTTAAACAATTCCGCCGTTGCTGTTTTATCCTAAACCATATTAACATTAACATTCAAAAACGCGTAATGAATATGATATGATATTCACAGGTTGAAAAGTCTTCATATGATGATCCACACGAACCGGTCCCAACCGATTCAACTTGGCCAAAAAGTCTGGATCCCTCGCGTCTTTTTCAATGTCTACAATTTATACAGACACACAACAAAGAGTGTGTCAGAAACAATCCTAATGTTCAGCTGCTTTTCGATAATAACACATTGAAGAGGGCCAATGTGAAAAGTGAAATTGACACATACCCTCAGTCCGATGTTCACTTGCATAACGATGTTCCTTCAGCTGTTCTCTACCCACAGCAGAAGGATTCTCATCTGGTGTTCTTTTTCCTGCCCAAGCAGGAGGTTCAGCACGTTTTGGTAATTTCCTAGTAGCCTTTGAAGCCGAACTGCCCATTCTTGTGCGGTCAGGTTATGGAGCAGGTGAGAGATGTAAAGTGTTAATGACGTTCCGTCTATTCAGGGTCATGTCTTTTTATAATGCTAACAACATGGACGGTTATACATAACTAGGATATAGAAGCAGCGTTGTAAGCAAGCTATCACCAAAAAGCTCCAGCTAGGCCCTTCCAAAAGGCGTTTTGTTTGCATAGAAAGAGGAAAAAATGGGGGAAAGCAACCCAATACTAAGGTATGCAGAAGGGGAAATAATAGAAACGAGTCAAAATATGTCTACTATCATTTTATGACCGAAGTAAACAGTCGAGGTGTTTGTTATACATATAGGGAGGAAGCAAAAGTAGAGTTTTCAGTTAAATGGTGATTTATGGGCCCCAAAGTTAAGGAGATAATTGTTCCAGCATCAACTGAATTTCAGCCACACAAAAACGAGGCCCTAATTTTGTTAAAGGAGAAAGAGAAATGGATAAGGGATGGGATAGAGAGAACATGTATATTGCTTTGGACGGGGGTATAAGGCGACGAACGGGTCGATCCAAAACATGCTAACCAGCGGACCATTGAAAACACGAGCAGGAAAAGAGCGGGCGGATGTTGTTGAACAGGACTATAGATATCGTGTGAGGATAGATAAAGAGCGTCATAAGCATTCGTTTCTGGAGGCGTTTAGAATCCCATGTTGTTAGAAGGGTTCTGTTGGTATGATTGGTACATGTATGATTGATAGACATGGGGTGGCAATTGTTGAGGAGATGGCGCCATTCCACCGTAAGGAGTCTGTTGTTGCAGAAGACTAACAGGCTGGCTCAGGCCCGGAGATTGGTTTCCGTAATTCGGGGTTGGTCCAACGTTTCCATTTCCAGGCATTCCAAGGTTCCTTCTACCACCCATTTGCCTGGGACTGTTATTTTCCGGTGTTCTCAAACCATATTGCATATATGCTTCAGGCACATATGGAGTGGCTGCCGGTGCAGGAACAGGCGCAGTGATGTTGGGTCGTCTCATGGCATTGGGATGGTTTTGATTATAGGTAGGATCTAAGGTGATAGGCGCAGGCCCAGCCTGAGGATTTTGGCCACCCATTTGCAAAGCTGCCATCATTGAAGCGAATCCCTGGTCATTAGGAGGGTAGGAAGGCAAGCCAGGAACACCGGCGAACGCATTCTGGTTGTTAGACTTGACTTTACCGGTAGGTGGAAGGCTATTATTGTATGTGGGCTGGTAGTTTGGTACCTGCAAGCCAACCTCTTCGATAAGTCTGCGATAAGCCTGAGTAGCGATGACTTTGAGTTCAATGAGAACGCGTTTTGTGGCCTCGATGTAGTTCTGCTTTTCAACGGGGTCAAGGAAAGAGCTCGTCAAGATTTTATGGACAACTGCAACACCATTGACTTGATCACCCAAAACGTCCGTAAGAACATGATCTCCAGGAGAGTTAAATAAGGCTTCAACAATTTGACGAGAAGCATTCGGCTCAGTCCTTTGGTTGACAATACGTAGAACGGTTAAAGAAGCCAGTTTATGAGTGCAGAGGTGAGAGAGATGAGGAGTGAAACGAGGAGCAAGCAAATTATATCTCGAAGGGAAGTTGGATGTGTCCAACAACCAAGTTAGCAGCAAAGCACCATTTGGATTAGTGGCCAGAGGAATTGAATTGAGAATGATGGCTGTCGCAATTCGTCGTTGTTGGCTGATGGTGATAAAGGGGCTCTCAAGGCATGCCCTCATACTACGAGCTCCGAATCTCCCCTGAGCAACTTCCCACATACGGTCAACAATGGCATCGAAAATGAAGTCGTTGGCAGGTTGACCAAAGCGCAAGCAACATCTGGTTTTTATAGTAAGTCGCGATTCAACAATCGCAATAAATGATATTACTACTGCACCACGTAGTTACCAAACTGATCCAACAAGAGAGGGGGGGCATATGCCCTCAAGTTCTGAGCAATTAAAGCAATTTCTTCAGGAGCATTAACACATTCAATAATCTTTTGTGCAGCCCATGTGCCATTTTTGTGAATACCAATCATAGCCAAGTGAGGGCAAAGACGTTCTAACATTGCAAATCGAGGGACGGTAGAGCATTTCTCAAATAATTTTTGGACGACCTGCAAAATAACAGGGTTTAACACATAGTTCTTAAGCTCAAATCAGGATCAAACCCACTGTGTTACCAAGCCAGTCAGAAGCAAGGTCAACGATTTCACCATCCATGAAATCGGTCGCGACCTGATCTATTTCTTCTACGCCCATTGAGCCTGAGTCTAAACGTTTTCGTAGTTCTCGGAGTTTTGCAGCATCCCACCGTCTGCTATTAGGCCTTTCGGATACGAGGGGAATGGTGGTATAATACATGGTGGGCGGTCGGAAATCTGGTTGGAAGAACGTTAAGGGTAAGTGTATTTATATGAAAGGTCACTTTGTACTAACCTCCAAGTGCTTGAATATCTGCTTCTGCATCCGAGCTACCAGCACTCAATTCTCTCATTATCATTTGTTGCTCAGTAACTGATGGGGTCAGGCCAGGAGGCTTCGCCAATCCGTCGGAAACATTATGAATTCCTGATCCTATCATGCTGAGCAAGAGATTAGATCTATAATTCTCAACAACACCACCCAAAACTTGTTGATCAGCAGGAATGGTGGAAGCACCCTTGACGTTACGTAGAGCATGAATTGTAGCACCAACGCTCAAATCGCCCACGCCCTGAACGACGACATTCGTGTTCTCTTCAGAACCACTGGTACCTTCTTGGCCGTTCTTAACAGGGACTTTGGCAAACCCGATTCTGATAGCACCAACATCACTACCAAGAACGTCACGTCCATTTAACGCTTTGCGAGCACGAACCGCGTCATCAAGACGTTCAAAATTGACTGTTAAAATAGTGATCAGTAGCCAAGCGGTCATTAGCCAGTACTTCTACTCACTAAATCCACAATTTTTGTGAGTCAAAACTCTCGCTGATTCAATTGGGCCGTAGGGACTGAAGACGCTCAAGATAGTGGCAGGGGTAGTGGTCGAAGGAATAGAACCAATCCAGAGAGCACGGGTGGGAGTAGATTGCAATTGCGCATCCATACCATTCATGGCACTATTATTACCAGTTGCCTTACCAGCAGTGTTATTGGGAGAAGTTGGTCCTGGACTAACAGGAGTACCCTTGGCAGGAGCGACAGGAGCACTATCAGCTTTACCGAAGCCAATGCGTACGAGTTGACCGTTCGGCATATTGATGTTTCCTCCAAGCCTATTCAGGACATCTTCTTTAGCACGGATGGCGTCAGCTTGGTCAACAAAGTTGACGAATCCACATTCCTACAGGAAATAATGAGTGCTTTTTATAGTGATTATTTCGATCCAAGTACCTTTTCGGGCAAGAGCCTTAAGCTCTCGATAGCACCATAGGGAGCAAAGACATGGATGAGCTGCTCACTAGTGAAGGAGCTATCCAGATTACCAATCCAAAGCGAACGGGTGGGAGTCTGCAGAGACGAAGATTGTCCCTCTGATTTAGGGGAAATAGAACGGTTTTGGTTGGATTGAGAGTTAGGGGCAAGGAAGTAAGCCGATGCACCTCTTCCAGATCCGGGCGTTTCGCCTCCGCTGGGAGGGAAATGAACGGAGGGTGATGACGAAGTCCTGGGACCTTGTCTATCTGTCCTTAGGATACCTGAATGATTTCCGCCAAGGGTGTTGGACACTAAACTGAGATTAGATGTTTGGTGGTTAAGTTCGCTAAGATAGGGAAGGGTATCTGCCGCAGTGGTGGCTCTGCGAGTAATAGTGCGCATAGGGTCATCAAGGGTACCAACTGAAATTGCTCGTGGCCTAGTTTGAGATAGGCTATCAGTAGCCTTGTATCCCTGATTAAGGTACGAGTTCGTATACCCATTGTCGTGCAAGGATGTATTGTCATAAGAAGTTAATTGTTGACGGCCATATCCATGATCTTCATAATGTTGAGGGAAATAATCCTCCTCGTCCGCCTCTACTGCCGGAGTAGACATGAGCGAGCCAACTTGAGGTCTCCTTCCGTAAGCGGACACGGTGCTCGCGCGCATGCGGTTTCCGACGATAGCCGCCTGCGCCTGATTGCGCAATTCGGTCAAGGTAGCAGCTGGAGGTGGTCTATGATCATCCAATCCGAGATAGTTGAGCGTGTGGACATCAAATGAATCAGTTTCCGACTCGACAGAAGCGATTGATCGTTCGTCCAAAACAGGAATATTTCCACCACCGTTAGAAGAGGGCATCCATGTAGAATTAAAAAGTGAGGACCCGAACGCGTTTGATAAGCCGGCTGAAGGCAACGTAAGAGAGCCCGCACGAAGCCTGCTGGTACGTTCTGTGACAACAGAAGAAGTTACAGAAGAAGCCACCGAGGTGGTATGCCGGAGGCTAGGACGAGCAGTTGCCAAACTGGAAGCGGAATTGGTGACGAGATTGCGTTGTGCCTGCTCGAGAAGGGCATCCGTTGCACTCAACTGACCAGAGAAGGCAGGAGAGGCATCTGTGAATCTCTGCTGTGCTGCGAGTTGGACATTGGAAGGTAAGGTTCCAGCCCTGGCCCTTTTGTATCCCGGGGGAAAAGTGGGAGGGGGCAAAGAAGAGCCATCTGCCAGTGCATGTATAGGCGAGGATTCATCTGGAGGGGAGCCCGATGGAAGAGCCCTCAAAGCAGGGGGCCTGTATCTGGCAGTTCCAAGAGCATTATCGCCCTGCATCTCCCTTCTGAGGCAATCGCAAAATCGGATGAGATGGGCAAATATGGCAATGGGAACCACTTACCGCTTGGCAGCATAGGCAGCTGAGGGGGCTGGGGGAGGTGTCTTGCCTGCAGAGGGCCCCCTAGGGTAGGGGTTGTTGTCGTTGGCCGATAGAGACATTATAGAGGAAAAAAGGATTAGGGATTACAAGAGCTGGACGTTGGTGCTGTAGATATACGGAAGCGTCAAGAATTAGATAAAAGACCAGAAGGCAGCTGGCCTCAACTACGGGGGCAGAGAGCCGTGGTAGTATGGTAGATGGGCTTCGTATCTGCTGGGAACTTTCTTCACCACACTCAACCGCTGGCCATTCCCACGCCAAATATCCAGTTTACACGGGTCTCAATCACGCGAGCCATTATCATTAATATCTACTACAAATCTACACAGATAATACTAGAAAATCAATTATCACGTTCCCTTCCGTCGATGCGCATCAGCAACTCGTTTTGACCGTCGCAGCGACTGCTCCTGTCTTTCTGCAGCTTTCAGCGAAGATGCCCGCGTACTCCGCTTCGTCTCACACACTTCATCTAACCCATTCTCAGACGGAGATCGTCTCTTCTTTCCTCGTGCTGCTGGCCTGGGCTCATCCTTAACTTCTCGTGTCCGTAGTTTGCGTTCCGTCACCTCTGGGACTCTCTCTGGTTCTACGTCCATGGCAAATAACTTTGGTATATCTTCTTGCTTCACTTGTACATCTTTCTCTTCCTCCTCCCCAGGGATAATACACAGCTCCCGGAACAATTCTTGTTCCTTCGCACTCAGGGGAGAGACAACATCCAAACAGTCCCTGCCTTCTTCTTTAATACTGTTCTTCCGCTGTAATGAGTTTAGATGATGGCTGTGCGCCTGGGCTAAGAGTTTTTCCCTCTCTCCGGTAGCTAATACCGCCCCAAGTGCAAAGACACCCGTCATCGGGAAAGACATCACATCGCTTTGTGGTGTCCAGGTTGACCTTGAATCTGCCTGCATCACTTTCTGTGGATTTAGTGACCCAATATTGCAACCATTTCCCGCCGAATAGTTAGTGCTAGAAGTGCCAGAAGCATCAGGAGCACCCGTTGCTTGAGCCTGTGCGCAAGTGACCATTGATTCAAACCATCGTCCGAATTGCTTCAACATCCTTCCACTTGCATAGGTTCGATGGAAATCTTTCAATGCACTCGGAAATCGTTCTACGACGTCATCTCCAAGAAATACACTCAGCCCTTCCGTCACCTGGTCTTTCCCTGTCGAGTCGGCGTCAAGGTCTTTGACATACGCCTGCGCAACCTCAAGAGGTACCCAAACTCCACAAACCTTCTCACTTCCCCACCCTCTTCCAACCACCACTGCGTTGGGTACCATACTCAATACCGGATACCCTCGGCTTTTCCCACACCACTCAACTATTGGTGTCAGATTCACAAAGTCAGTATCGATTCTTCGTAATAGTAGATAGGGGCCTAATGGCATCTGATATACTGAAATCTCTGTAAAACTATTCAGAGCTGAGGATATTGATTATGCTTGGGTAAAACGGACCTTCAATTTGAGTAGCGCTAATAGGAGGATTACAAGGTTGACACGTATGTACCACAACACCTTCCGCCTCTCCTTTGCTCAACGTCGCGGTGCAACTCATTCTCATTGCCTGCGGTGACACGCATGTCTGACGTAGCGTTGGGAGGACTGGAGAAAGGACAAGTGATGAAGGTGGGACACTCGGAAGTAATGGACGTACAGATGATTGTGTGGAGGATGGTGGAGGAATAGAAGTAACAGATGATTGCGTGGAGGATGATGGAGGAATAGGAGTAGTTGGCGTCGTGGGAGAATGTACTGATAGTGCTTGTATCAACTGCACAAGTGCTGCAGCTCCTGGTGACATCGGAGGTGGAGACATATTATCTAAATCTGTTGTTATAGATGTTTGCATAGTTTGAGATGCTGGAGTTGATATAGATGGTGAGGTGGCAAACGAGGTGGAGGCCTGAGACTGAACAAAAAGAACCGTCTTGGCTCCGTACTGCTCAGTTGCACTCTCGCTGGTTTCTTGGCCTGACAGTTCATCTTCCAAATCTAATGAATCATCACCCACACTGGGAAACAAAGACTCAAAACCAACATCGCAATCTTCTTGTTTGATTCGAATAGTCTCTTCTCCTAAACCCAGACCCAGCCCCCACTCTTGTTGTTGCCCAAATGATACATCCCACTCCCACGAATCCAACACCTCCACTTTGACCCTTGGCTCAAGTTTTGGCGCGTTTGGTCGTAATACAGCGGCTGCTTGAGCAATCACCTCCACAACCTTTGCATCTGCAACACTAGAGTCAAAGTCATCCCATGCATCCAACATACCCTGTACATCCCTCGGTTCGTCTTTTATATTCAGCTGCGGTAACGGTGGCAGAGCAGGCGGAGCAGATGGAGAGCGAGGTCCAGGACTCTCCCATAGTGTCTCCACATCCTCATCACTATCATCTTCCTCATCCTCTTCGCCCCACCCAAGACTACCTTCTTCTTCTTCCAGAAAATCGGTTGAAGTACATCTGGGATGCGACATTTGGAAATCGTCATCATCATCCACCACTTCCTCTTCTTCTTCATCCGCTTCGTCATCATCATCATCGTCGTCGTCGTCGTCATCGTCATCAGATTCGGGTGGAGGTGAAGAAACACTATTAGCAACGGATGGTGACCGACGGAAAGATTCAGTAGGTAATTCGAGTGTTGCAGGGAATCTTGGAGATGTACCAATGGGTAAAGTATTACATGGAGAGTGCCGAGAAAAGGAAGGGGGATAGAGTTGTTTTTCGTCTTGTATCTCCATATGCTGTAATGCGTGAGTATCATCAACAGACATAGAGGAATCAGGGTTAGAGTCGGAATCTGATGCATACTCGATATCTCTCGTAAGATCAATTATGGACCGCGAATTAGTTGGTTTGGTCGAGGATGAAGATATCAGGGATGAATTGCATTTCACTAGCGGTTTGAGACGTAAGGTGAGCTTGACTTTGGGAGGGGGCTTATCGTGGTCATTTTCTGAATCTGAATCTGACGCATGCACAGCAAGCAAGGCGCAACTTCTAAGGGAACGTTTTCGCTTCTGGCCACAAGATGAACCTTCCGCTTCCTTTTGCTTCCGCACGGTCTTCCTCTCTCTCACAACTTCCTCTGACCTGCCAATCTTGCCGTTCTCTCCATAGTCACATAGCCTAATATTTGCGCGAGCAAAGGGACAGGGTGCACCAGTGGCGCGACTCAGGTACCACACCATTGTACCACGTCTAAAGTTTGTGATGCGCCCTTCAGGTTGTATTGAGCACTGTGCACCGCCTGTTCGGGAATAGAGTGCGGGGAGGAGGTCGTCATCATCATCGGTGCCTGAAAGAACGTGACGTAGGAGAAGGGGGATGTCCTGTTGCACTTCGCAACGGTGTAGGTGAGTGCGGATATAGGTTGTGATAGCCTGGCTCGCAGCTGATACACTACAAAAAAGCGCATACATTGAGTCAAAGTGACATAAGAAAGGCAAAGACATACTTTTGCGCAACAAGGCCATGGTCGAGAACCATCTCTGCGAGGTCTTTGATGGTCATAGCGCAGTTGTCCTGAATGCCGTGAGACTTCATGTGTTATATTTTTTCGCAAAAGTACGCACGACTGAAAGAAAGGCACGACCGATGGCGAGAAAGACCTTGCTGCCTGCGTCGTCTGGGTGGAGAACGACATGGGGAGGGGGGAAGTGGGCGGCGGGAGTGGGTGTGTGGTCAGGCGACTGCCTGCGACGATGAGCTGGGCGTATAGTAATGTTGTTTGCTTTGCGTGTGCCGTATGAGTGGGATGAGGAGGAGGCAGAGTCCATAGGACATGGGTGAGGAGAAGAAACAGGTGGAAATGTGACAAGCCCAGTCACCCCTCGACTGTCCGGGGTCCCTGTGATCGGCATCGATCGAGATCCAACCGCCGCCTAATGGAGCTCACGCTCCCCTATTGTTCACATGTCTATACATTCCTCTACCAAAATACTAATAACAATAATAAATAATACAAATATACACAGATTAGAGAGCGAGACCAAAAGACAACACCCAGAAAGCTACAATGAAATAATTCCTACAGCACCCTCACGCAGCCGTCTTCCTAGACCGTGATGAGGCAGGTTTACTTGCCGGCTTGCTTGCAGGTTTCTTCGACGCAGGTTTGGTCATCTTCGACTTGGGTTTTGCAGCACTGGCCTTCTTAGTCGCCGGCGCAGCGGCCTTCTTTGTAACAGTCTTCTTCACTGGGGCCTTCTTTGCGGCAGCTTTGGCCTTCGCAGCAGGAGTGGTCCCCGTAACAGCCTAACCAACCGGTCAGTTACCATTCCTGACTCAACACCTAAAATGTATCATACCTTCTTAGCTGAGCCACGCTTTGTTGGCGCTGCGGTCTTCTTGGATGACAAAGCGGCCTTCGGCTTTCCGGCCAGCACCTTTTTTGGGGCAACAGCTTTTTTGGCAGCCGACTTAGCTGCGGTGGGCTTAGTAGTAGATTTGGAAGCACTGGCTTTGGTGGCTGGAGCCTTCTTCGCAGCCGTCTTAGCAGTGGTTGACTTTGAAGGTGGCTTCGAATTCTATAAATGGATATTTAGAGGATGTGATGTACGCCAATCAAAAGATAACATACCTCCTTAGAGGCACTAGGAACTTTGACCTTGGGTGCCAACTTGACCTTGCCTGACGGGCCCTTGGGGAGTACAAAGCTTCCATCGGTTACACCAGAGGTAATGGCTCTGTTCAACTGGTAAACTTGTGTTCCAGAGACCTCAATCTGATATTTCTCCTCCGCGAACTACGTAAACAAATTTAGTTTTCTAACTCATCCATTGCCACAATGACACATACCTTCTTGATAGTGCTTCGCGAGACACCCTGGCGGGCCTCATCTTTATGATCAACAATGCACTCCTAGAAGGCACATCAGTCTCTCGTTACATCAAAATGATCCAACCACGAGTAAAATCACCTTGACTATCTCCTTCCATGAAGGACGACCAGAACTAGCAGCAACAGCGGCTTTACTCTTAGTAATTCCGGCAGATTTGGTTTTCACAGGGGCAGTTACTTTCTTAGCAGGCTTCTTGGTCACAGCGGCTCTTTTTTTTGCTTCCTTGGTCTTAGGTGGCGAGGAGGGAGGGGTGGCCGTGTCTTGGGCAGGGGGAGAGAGAGCTGTAATAGTAGGCATTTGTGAAAACAGAGGTATCCGGTTTAAAGTAGCTTTGCAGGGAGCGATGGACTCGAGGACGATTGGAGGGAAAAAGTGAACGCGGGGAACTGGGCTTTCCTATTTAAACCCTCTTCCTGTCAGACGCGTCGCGCCTCTTAATCATGTCACATGACTGGTCAAAAGTCTCATATACAGTGGCTGTGTTGACTTTTTGTTTGTTGATTTAATTCTCGATAGTGACGCGACGAGTGACGCGCAATACACGTGATAAATTGTTACTCTGAGATCCTATCTGACTTACGACAAGACTACAAACGAGCCATTGGGCTGTACAGACGCTCTAACTCCAGTCCTCACCCAGCCTTCCTCCTTCTCCTCCTCGTCGGGAGACACCTGCACATGATCTCCAGTGTTGTCCCCAACCGTTCCAACAGGTGGACCTCGTACAAGAAGCAATCCAACCGGATCTGCTCCATTCTCAACTGCATCATCGTTTACTCCAGTGAGTTTGACCTCCACATTCACTCCAGGTGGCCCAACATGTGCAACTTTGTTTGTTTCACCCTCCACTGTAAAATCTTGTAGATCAAAAGGATGAGAAGCTAGTACAGGTCCAGCAACAATAGGATGTGTGAATACGTTTACCAAAGGTACAGAGAGGGCAATGCGTGCTGGGGTCATAAGAGTAGCCGGTAGTGGACCTACAAAAGAATACCGCCGGTCAGCAACATGTTCCACCGTCTATTATTGTATAAAGGCCCTACCTCCACTGACAACCACCTCACGTAAGGTTGCCGCACCTTCGCCGATTACCTTCGCCCTAGCACGATCAAAGACCAACCTGTCCCACAAACTGTCTCGTGTAATGAAACCATCATTAATTCCGGCCAGCTTGTGCCTTCTTGCAAAGGGGAATGTAAACACTGATTTCGCCGCATATTTCAATATATCTTTTACTATCGACCTCAGGTGGCCTGGCTGGATGAAATAAATGGTGGGGGTTGGTATAGGGTATCTTTTTGCGCTTGCAACATCGGACGTATCGATCTCTGCTGTATCTTTGCCGACAGACAGTCAGCTAGTTGTAATATGTGAGCAAGAAAACATACAGCCATCACCAAAATACATCTTAGTGCTTGGAAGTGTAATGAAGCTGGTTCCCTCATAAATAGCAGTATATGCAATGCTCCTACCATAAGGAGTGCTGAGGGAAAACGCCGAAACGAGGGTATCCAATGGAGACAACGCATGGGAGACAGGAAAGAGACTGCGTATAGCAGCGACACCAGCAGTCATATTTTCATGAGTGAAATGGGCGCCTTCCAACTGACCAGCATCGTTCAAAAAGTATGAAACGGTATATATATCACTGGACTCTGGAACAGATTAGCCATGAAATATACACTTAGAAATATAAAAACGAACTGGGAATGGGACTTAAAATCTTTTCCGACTTAACACCTTCACGCTCCACATCCGCGAAGTTGAGGATCCTGATAGTACTAGCAATACTGGCGGAAACATGAGGAGGAATGTCACCGACAACAACAATATTGTAGGGTCCAGCGTTGGGTCCAGAAGCGTAGATGCTTTCAAGTAGACGAGGCAAAATCTCGACAGCTGCAATAATTGTCTTGTAAGAATGTGAAGAGAAGACCTGGAACAGTAATTCTGCGGATGTAAGAGTTGCAGAAATAATGGAGTGTGAAGCTAGGGCAAAGTCGGCAACAATAAACTCTATAAACGAGGTCAACATCTGAATCATTGAGCACCCATTTAACATACCTATTCCATCATTCAGCAATAGCAGAACTTTTGATTCTCCGGGCTTCACTCCAGCTAGGCGAATAAGCCCTGTACCAAAGGCAGCAACCCGGTCTTGAAGTCCAGAATTGACAGCCTATTCAAGTTAAAACACATGCTACTGAGGTAACTTGCAGTGCATACCTTAGTCGCCCAAAGAGTACGGGATGCTTCTATGTCCTGTTTGAAAAAATCCGCAAGAATGAGGACCTCTTTGTTTGGGCGCAAAGGGAACTAGAAACAGTCAAAATCAACAACATGAGAGTTAGCATGTACACGCACTCTTCCCATTAATCCAGTACTATAGTTCCTGTATACTGCACTCTCTGTGGGGTTACGTGCACGTCCAACATCACTCTGTCTGCCTAAGAGAATGGGGTGAACGAGAGGTTGGGGCTTGTAGAGATTGTTGAGCAAGAATGTCGTAGCTGCAATTAGGGTAAGCAGAATGGTGAGGTCGTCGGTGACCAGATAGTCTGCGAGTCCCGGCATTGTCGTCGAATACAGCGACGAGCTGAAGTGTTACTTAAGCGTGGGGGCAGGTAACGCACCACGCTTCGAGGGGCCTAAGCCATATTAGGAAAACGTGATTGGCAATTTCCGAGAGCAATACATCGGCTATTTTGGACGACTTTCTTCCTCTTCTTCTGCTATCGTCCTAAACTCATCCGCATGTCCCTGTACACTCCCATCATGCAACCCGTATTCAATGGCTAGTCTCTAGTTTCATTCTGGCTGCATTTTGAGTCCTTAGGCACAAGTAACCGACCATTATACGGGTTTAAAAGGCAGTCTGACTCTATAAACCTTCTCAATACCCTGAATCTTGGCGTCAATTCCTTGGAATTTCTGCTTAGGACAAACTCTACGAAAGCTACCTCCTCTTACCATCCCTCTCGTGCATCATTCCTGCTAGACTGTCGAAGAAATCAAGCTCGAAAGATGCGCGTCCGTGCGCATCTTTCGTCTCCACGTGACTATACACTGGGTTCTGGGACGAACAAACGGCCTACTGCTGCCCCTCCTTGCCCCCGTCTCTCATCGGTTACTGACAATTCCATTCTCCACATCCCCATATCCATCGTCATGTCTTCTGGAACCAAAAAGTCCACTTCCAAGGCTTCTTCAAAGCCCTCTACTGCAGCCAACCAGACTAGTCTGATTGGACACCCCTCCTGGGTAGAAATGATCAAGGTACAAATCCCTCCACCATACTCTACCCTCGCAGTAGTCTCGATGAAATACTCATGCACTCTCCTCTCTTATCGCGTAGGAGTGCATTGTCGCTTACCCAAGTGAAGCCCGCACTGGTGTCTCTCGTCCGACCATCAAGAAGGCAAGTCATGATACTAGCACCTCATTAGTTTGGCCTGACACACCGTAGTTCATCGAGGACAAGTATCATATTGAGCTCACCTCCACGGCTGCGAGCATGCTTGGTCGTGCTATCCACTCTGGGAGTGAGAAAGGCATCTTTCAACTTCCCAAAGGTGAGGACACACCCACAAGCGCCGACCGAAGAATATAAAAATATTCAAATATGCTCACTTTTCGATAGGACCCTCTGGTAAGGTCAAGCTTGCTGCAAAGGCTCGTACCGATGCTTCAAAGGAGGTTAGTACTACCCGTTCCTGTGTATATTGTCCGTTGTCTCACTCCACGTCTGTTGTTCACATTGATAATCATCTTCAGAATACCAAGCCTGTGACAAAAAGACATGTTACCACAACCAAAGCGAAGACCGCTTCCAAGACTGCTATAGTGAAGAAGCCTGCGACGAAGACCGCCGCAAAGGCCAGAGCTACTGCAACAAAGGCAGCCATTGGTGCTGGGAACAAGAAAGCTCCAGCCAAGAAATCCCCCGCAGTACCAACTAAGAAAGCTACAGCCACCAAGAAGCTTTCTGTCACCGGAAAGAAATCTGCTATAACGAAGAACTCAGCTAAGAAGGTTCAACGTCGTTCAGCGAATGAGAAACTAGTTGCTGACCATAATAATACATATAGGCTGTCGTTGGTGAAGGAAAGAAACCAGCCATAAAACCAATAGCCAGAGCAGCTCCTGCCAGTGCTACTAATAAAGTAAAAAGAACACCCGCCAAACCGTCCTCCTCGAAGACTAAGACAATCTTAAAACCCAAGTCTACCCCTAAAGCCAAGTCGGCCCCGAAATCTAAACCGGCCTCCAAGTCAGGAAAACAAATGACGAAGGTATAATTGGCAATTTAATACTTTTCACTCACCAATGGTTGACTTGGCCAACTAGACTGAGCCATAAGTAAACTTTCCTATCATCCTGGACACTTGATTTCGTTATTCCTAAATTTTTCGATCTGCCTACCCTTCGTCTATGACAATATGTGACAATTGCTATTAATCCCGATACTCGAAAGAATGCCTTTGTACAATATAGGAATTTATGTTATGAAAACTTGAAACCTAAATAAAGCCTGATGGGAAAATCGATTAATAATTGTCACTTGCGTCATCACCATAAGTACCATTTTCAACAATATGAATTATGGCAGATAAACAGAGTCAGATCCAAGAACTAATATATCAACTTCAACATCCTATCGACACACTTCCGATTTTACTCTCGTTGCTCGTTGCACCACTGGATGATCTTGACATCTTACCTCCACAGTTCCGAAAACACAACATAAATCCTCTCCCTCCTCGTACTGTACTTGCTCAGAAACATATACCTCTTATTCAACGCACCCTCCTTGAACATGTTATTCCCATCTGGGATTCAGCTCTAGCAGAAAATGTGCCGCAGTCTTCACATCTCATAAAGCAATACTTTTGTCCGGACGCCTTCACCAATGCTCGGCCAGTCGCAGGGCAAATCGCACTTATGGCTTATGGAACTCTACTCTCAATACCCCTCAATCAATATGGGATAAACTTTCTACAAGATCTCGCCAAAGAATACCCGATTGACCGGCTGTGGACAGCTGTATTCGAGCACACAAATCAAAAGGATTTATCTAATGGTCTCGTATGGGAGGATTATGTGAAAGATGCTATCAGCGTTCCAGCAAAGGTTGCGAATGCTGTTGGAGTTGACAAAGGCATGTGTGTTCCGCAGGAACTCGAGAACGGAATATACTTGAACCAAGTGTGCAGAAGGGTTGAACTGCTTGTCGAAAGATTTGCAAAGGCACCAATGAGTGGTGGGTTATATTCTCGATCTCTTCTACGTCACTAAATCAGAGTCAATCGCAGATTGGACAAGCTCTGTCGGTTACTTACTCACTAAACTTGTCAATGTTGGTGCCTTTCCTCCAAGCCCTCCGACATCACGATCCCAGCCATCATTTTGGAAAAGCAATCTTCCTGAAATCCGCCAACAGCTACATGGCTACCCAAAATCAAACGTTTATACTACTGCGTGGCGCAAACTCATCTTCAATATCCCATCAAGCTTAACTCTTCGTTCAATCATCACATCCCTTTTCGGCTCTCTTTCCACCACCAAGACTCCCACAGATTCTTCAAAAGCTGCTCGAGCAACAGTCAAAAGGGAAGCCCAACTACTCTATGGCATCCTTGGAGAGCCATACACTATTGAAGATCAACAATTATGGGAAACGACCTCAAGCTTAATGATCAGTAGAGATTGGGGTGAAGCATATGCTCGAATTTTTGTCTGCTGGATTTCTATGAAAGTAGAGAATGAGGAAGGGTCTATAAATACAAAAGGTAGGCAACGATTTTGAAATCAATCAATTTTCGCTAATGCGTAACGTTAAACACAAGCATTGAAGGGATTCCTAGAACTCGTTGTCGAAGCATGGTCTAATATTGAACATGTCAAACACTCACTGATTTCTCGCCATCGGTGTAAGTATGCCCTATTCCCGCTTCCGTCAGAACATTGAATGCTGTTCCTTAGATATCTCTACCCTCTTCCTAATCACTGCCTCTTATTTCCCCTACGGAACAAATGAATTGGAGGGAGTTGTGTTTTCTGCTCGGTTCATACAGGGAATCAGCACATATATCTCCCATTTAGACACGTCTGTGCGTCGCTGTGGGATGCTTGTCGCAGAGATTATTGCCGGTATGACCAACAAGAATTTGGACTTTGGAGAGTGGGATGGTGAAGACTCAGGGAAACCTTGGTGCAGAAATATCAGAGAACTTATTAAAGAAAAGGATATCAACGCTGATTTAGGTGCTTATGAACCAGCTCTACCTCAGGAAGAAAAAGCTATCCCTGCTACCGTTGAAGCCATAATCGAGAATGCGGATGCAACTCGGTCGAACGAGAAGGCAACGTTTGTAACACTCGAAGGCGGCTATGATTCAGACGATTCTCTAACTGGCTATGCTTCTCCTTCTTCGTCTCGATCTGTCTCACCTACGCCATCGGAGTTGGAAGAAATTGAAAAAGATCCAACGATTAATGTAGGACAAAAGAAGGTTGCTAGACCTGTATATCTCGCTCAGTTGGGCCAACTTATTCGCGGTCCTGGCGCAAAACCTGGTGCTGGAGATGAGCCTCATGAAGCTGACAAGATAGAAATGGCTTTGAATTGTGGTGAGGAACTAATCAGGAAGAAAAAAGGGTACGGAACTGAACTGGGTATGATTCCTCTCTTTTGCATTTATCTCCCCGTACTCATTCGAGTTTATCTACAGATGAAAATGCGGTCAACCTGGCTTATGGTTTCCTGGCATTACATGATAATTATGAATTACCTGATTTCGACAAAAAGCGTCAGGGGGCGATGAACGCCCTCATCGCTTATTCCCCTAAGAAAGCCTCTCCGTATGTTCATTATTTCGGAACCTTTTGCGTTTCCCTCTTATTATTTATTAGTGCATTGATTGAAGAATTCTTCAAGAATCAATACTCAGTTGAGCAACGCTATGTAATCCTCAATGCACTTGCACTCGGTGCACGAGAACTTGCATCATTACCGGTACCTGCATCTCAGGTACCCAAGGAAAATATTTTATTTCCTAGTAAAATGCTTCCCGCCCCTCTGCATGGGAAATATCTTGCAGCGTCAAAGGATAACAATCTTTTGCCATTAATGGTGGAGGTCTTGAGTCGGAAAGCTATTGACAGAGAGAAAGAAGCTACGGAAGACAAGGTTCCTGAGATCGTTCGTGAGCGTCGGTTCAAGATTAATAAAGCACCAGTTATTACCGAAGTCAAAACTCCTTCAGCTTCTGACACATTGGCTCGTTTACGGGGTAGTAGTATGATACCTGAACCAAAGTCTACAACATTCACAGAAGTAGCTGCCGAATTCTTCATTGGTCCACTCATCAATCGATTTTGGATTTTCCTACGTGATGAACAGACGCGAGAAGAAAGGACATCAAGCAGAGAAGGAAGGCAAAAATATCACAGTGTTGGAACTGGACTTGTCCTTAATCCACTTATCATATCACAATTCTTGCGTACATTGGCCATTTTGGTTAATGCTAGCCAGAACGCTCCAGAATGGTTGGCTGTTCTGGCACCGAACGCTCTAGAAGTAGCTGTCACTATTGGTACTCGGCCGGTATCTCATATGGAGATCGACGATAACGAAACACATGAAGATGAAAGGGAGAGAAAAGAAGCAGCTGTCCTCACTGCATCTCTTGAACTTGCACTGATTGTTTTGGATGGCGCTATCGAAATAGATGATGGAAAATCTTTAGGTCTAGAACAAACGACTTTACTATTAGGTACAGGAGAGTGGGCAGGTGCAGTGTTTGCGAGATTGGAGAAAGGGTTGAGGGTTGCTGGTGGAGGTGGAGCTAATGAAGCACAATTAAGGCGGGCAGCCGCTGGTGTATTAATCAAGGTAGACGAGTTGACGTCCAGATGGAGGAGATCTATGTTAGATACACGATGACTGATGGTCACCCTACCCTTTCAATATTAAATCCGACTATTTACTCTTGTCGCGCAAATGGAGGTCACAGGGAGATTCTCCTTTGCCCCGCTAGGATCTCTGAAAGGTGGCATGGGTCCTCTCCCACCCCTTCGCAACAAGCTGGGTATGTATGAGAAGAAACCATGACAACTTGCAATGCATAACTCGGATATTGATCATAACAGCTCCCCCCGTTACAACATTCACGTTTAGAACAATATCATTCATGTTTGGGATACCCTATCAAAACCACTTAGATGAAGAGAATTTCAACCATTGAAACACTGTGTATATGTTGTGAGAAGGAATGGTGTTACTATGAAAACTATCACCATTATAGACCAAGAGACTAATACACACTGACGAAGTCCAACACAGTTTAGCTCCACAAATTGAAATCACAAGCAAGGTTCGTTGCTAAAATCATTTCATTGAGAATACCTAATGGAAGTACTTGCTTGCGTAAGGTTGCACATCCAACCAAGCATCATCCAAGGCCTTGAGAACTTCCTCAGCTATGAGCAGTGGTGTCAGTAATCAGGAGGCATACATGAATTGAAGAGAGTCCTACGTAAAGGTCCCTTCTCAAGATCATTCAGGTTCTATGATAAATGGGTATCTTAGCCAGCTGATTGAACCACAAAGTGGAGTGCTATTACCTGCTCGATATGTTGCAAGCTGGAAGCACCAATTAGTACAGCATCACCATATTCTCTCTTCATCAGACTATGATGAGAGACCCAGCGAAGTGCAACTTCTGCCAAAGTCAGGCCATGCTTATCAGTCACAGCATGAATAGAGTTAAGGGCTTTGAAGTAAGGTTCCTTCCAATATCGTCCGCGGTAGTTCTATGGCGTATCTGATAAATAAGGAGTAGCCTGAGTAGGTAAAAAAAAAAGTGAGGCTTACTCTACCTTGCGTGCGTTCGGGATCGAACCGTGATCCTGCCTCAGGCTTGTCATCTGTGGAGCTATATCTGCCAGTGAAAAAACCACCACCCACTGAGTGCAGCTCAGTATCGGATGGGAGAGAGAGCTCTGCAATGAAACTTACACGGATTGAACTCGTAGAAACTGATACCATATTTCCTCAAGCAAGGAAAAAGCTCGGGTTCGACAGAACGGTGGACTGCATTATAAATACCCTGATAAACAGTGGGTTGAATATAGCCGTTTGCTCTGCATATCTGAACCATCTCAGCGACTTCCCATCTATAAATAATCGGGTTAGTGTTAATAATAAACCTCTTGACTAACCACATTTACGCAGCATAATTACTGATACCGAATCGCTTGAAATAGCCTTCTTTGTATAGGTCGTTGACTGCCTTGAGTGTAGTTTCATAGGATACCTTTCGATCGGGACCATGAAGGTACCACATTTCCAGAGTTCTACGTTAGTGTGAGCTGGTGGTTTCGCGGCATGCAACAGTTATTATACTTGACGTTAAGTGCCTTCAAAGATCTCAACAGATGTTTCCTCAGGCCCTAATAACCCATTAACACTATATCTCGTGATGAGGTATGTGGGGGTTAAAACATACCTCCGGTGTATGTGTAATCTTGTCATCCTCAGGAACGCCCTGTAAGCACGTAAGGTCACGGTTAACACTCGCTATGATAAAATTACCTTGGATGTGGTTGGGTACAATTTAGTTTCAATTCTGAAACCTTGGTTTTCAAGATCAAGTTTCCCCAGATATTCTTCACTGGTCCCAGAAGCATATACACGGGCGGTGTCGATCTTTCGATCCTCTGTGAGCTATGGTGGTGGTAAATACTTTGATTTAATACAAACCTCCGTGTGTCCATGGGATCTAAAGGCATCTAGTATTGCCTGTACGTCTTTGAGATCATGGACTCTCGCACCCTCCTTTCCTGGTTCGCCGAAAGTCATAGCTCCCTGACGAATGCCGATGAGCTATCGGTATGCAACAGTGGAATTTCAGAAAGGGAACGTACCATAACGATATTTAAAGCGCTTTTCTGCTCTGGGACGGACATTGTTGTAGCTACTCTTGGGATGTGGGAAGGGGTGTGGGTCTTCCGTGCTCTGTAATCTATCTCTTTTATAATATATCTGGGTACACGCAGAATTGTGTCACCTGAACGTTTGGACTGTGATGGATGTATATTTGTCAGAATTAGATCCCCAAGTTCTTTTGGGGCGCGCTTCTTATTAACTAGGTATGACTACGGCTAGTATCGTTGCAATTTCTTATAGTATGACAGCAATGGTGTTGTTGACCCAGACACAACCAGAACATCGCCAGGTTGAGCGGTACACAATCCCTTATTTTTGATTGGTTCTGTGTGACTAAAAGGAGCACGTGATTCAGATTTGTCCCGGTCAGTCTCGTCAACTAGGGCATACTCGACGTCGCCAACACCGCCCGACATGTTCGCTCGACTTCCTCGATGCCTCGCTGCCCCTTCGCGGGCGGCTCAACGGCGGCTTATTTCAACCACTCCCAAGAGGAAGTCGGACGCTCTCTTTGTTGTACGTTATCCATTATGAGTTATTGCAGCCGGTTACACTGACTTATGCATATTTAGCACCGGGACACCAACTACAACAACCCGAAGGTTAGCAATACGCCGAGTCCTAGGCAAGGCATTTCTCTAACTTTTGGTTTTCGTCCAGATTCCTTTTGAATTTAATCCCGAGAACTTAAAGCGAGCACAAGAAATCATCGCCAAATACCCTCCTCAGTACAAGAAGGCAGCAGTGATTCCCCTTCTTGACCTTGGCCAACGGCAAAACAAAGGATGGACGAGTATCAGTGTAATGAATTATGTTGCCAAGCTCCTGGAAATGCCCGCCATGCGTGTTTATGAGGTTGCAACCTTCTATACCATGTTCAACCGGTGCGTATTATCAACCTGAAATAGTACATAGTTTAACCTCGAGAACACAGTGAACCCATTGGTGCCAACTTTGTCCAAGTCTGCACAACCACACCATGTATGCTTCGTGGCTCAACCGAAATCTTAAATACTGTTTGCGAACAACTCGGTGGAATCAAGCCCGGTGAAACAACGAAGGATGGAAAGTTCACAGTTATCGAGGTCGAATGCCAAGGTGCATGCAGTAATGCTCCTATGTTGGTTGTTGGAGATGATTTCTACGTGAGTGGTTGTTCCAAGGCACATAATAGATGCTTATGTTACATGCAGGAGGATTTAACCCCAGAAACAACGAAGAAAATCATCAGTGCGTTCGCCAAGGGTGGGAAACCCAAGCCCGGACCTCAAAGCGGGCGTCAGACTAGCGAGAACTCGGCAGGTTTGACAGCGTTGGCTTCCAAGGTGAGGTTTCTCGTTCATTTTGATCTACAAAGGCTTATTTTTTCTTCTTTAGCCTTATGGTCCCGGAGAGTTCTGTACACCAGAGTTTCAGTAGATAATAGACGAAGCCATTTTGCTCATTTCTCTCATTTTCGACATCATCAGGGAATAAAATCACAATTTAAAAAAGTCATGATCAAAGCCATAAAAAAAACTACTTTTTAGTTTGAAGAAGTCGTAAACACAGAGTAAACGTATATCTCGTGCGTGGTGTGGTCCGTATGTAGGTATACCTTAATCGTCACCCTCTCCATCATCGTAAGTCCCGAGACCTTCCCCGCCTTCGGGGAGCCTATCAATAATATAGCTAGCGGTGGTCTCCTGCTTAGCAAACGTAGTTGCATCATATTGTTCCACTTACAAAATCTCTTCCTTGAGGTCCTCACAATAGAGGTCTGTCAGGGTATATGAGGATTGTTAAATATCAGGAGAAAGATCCTTACCGATAGGTAAATCTCGCTCATCTGTTCCGAACGGCATTTCAATTTCATCTGCAATACCCTCTATACCCATAAAAGTAAATGCTACCACTGTCACAATCGGAATGGTAGCCCAGCCAAGATCATTTGCAAGTGTGAAGGGCAGCGCGAATAGATAAAGTGTGACACATTGCTTTAGATGGATACCATCTTTACAAGAAGTCAGTATGATGTACGAACAGTCTCCTGTTATACTAAAAACTACTCACAAGAAACTGGAATAGGGGTGTTGGCGATGCGTTCCATAGCACTCATCTGATCAACCATGCTCTGAATCCTGTTTTCTGGTTAATGATCCTGCATCAAAAAAAAAACTACACTTACAGTTGTGCCATGGAGTTGGCACCAGCAGGACCAACAGTTTCAAGTAACCCATCCCTACGGAATCGAAAAACGAGTTTGGTGAGTTCATGTGCAATCCTTGAACCACAGATCAGTGCTATTAGTTAGGGCTTTGCTAAACAGAGGGAATTGTTTTTACATACATAAGTGGCAAAGGTAAAGAGGCATCAACAGCATAAGGATGGAATTCCACGCTTCTGTGTACACTAGACAGCAAAGGAGTACTTGCAGATTCACAGACAACAGGTTTCTGTTTGCTACGCTTGCGTCTAATTCTTTTCGTTGCGTCCGGTTTCGTGGGGGAGGTACGGCCACTTTCTGTGATACTTGCATCACGACTTCCGGTAGCATCGTATGACATAGACAATGTAGTACTATTCCTCATAGTATTGAAACCCGTTTCATCATATCGAGCGAAGGAGGCCGGAAGTACGTCGACGTAATCAGGATAGTTGGTTCCATCCTCGCCTCGGAGGTAATGCTTGATGGAGAAGGCAAAAGAGAGTGCGAGCTGCAGTGCTTCAATTTTCTGTCGGTGTAGTCGATTTGGTGACAATAGTGTAGGATATTTCCCGGCAGCCTCTGGTGGTGGGGGAGCAACATTGATCCAGACCTGACGAGCGAAATTACGAATATTTGATGTGACCGTTGCGAACGACTTTCGGCCTTCCCAGTAACGATCATAAGAAGTACTATAGTTCAAATGAGATTTTCAACGTGGTATCAGAATGATAACTGCGCACCTGTTTCTGTATACCATAGGACAATCCGGTAGATAAGCGAGTACAACTATGACTTTCGGATAGGCTTACCTGAAAACGAGAATAAGACCAACCTACGATATGTTGACTACGAGCTCAATTGTTAGCAATGTGTTGTGTCACTCACCACTACCGAAAGCAAAGGAAATATCGAGTTCGTAAGGCTAAACTTGTAGCCTTTTGAAGCAGCATAGCAAACAAGGGCAGAGAATATCGTGACAGTGAAGACTGGGCCAATAATTCGAGTGATTATCTGTATCGTCTCACAGTCTCAATAGTCGATACAAAATAAATAATAAAGGTACTCACACTGCCTTTAAGGCGAAGGACGTCAGGAAGCCAGGAGTACTGCGAAAATGAAGTCTCGTTTTAAAACATAAAGTATGACAATCAGGACACACCTTCCTTAGGTGCCTTCGTTTGATCCTAGACTATGGAAGCGTGAGTGGGAGAGTAATGATACTATGGAGGTAAATACGTACTGTGATTGGAGGAAGAACAGACGACAATGACAACGAGCTTTTTACAGTACCAGTCATGAGAGTCGTGAAGTATTGTCAGTGTATTAACTCTTCTTGGGTTACCGTTCGTGTGATGATGGCCATCATTGTCGTCCTGGACCCTGGGCCCTTGATAATGCGTTTAACGTTGGAATCTCTACCCAATCCCAACTCAACATACACATTTGGGAATGTTTGTGGTTCATAAGTATTAGATGCTAGTACATAAAAAATATACATTTTTGAGCAGTTGCCAGTGCGCGATTGGATTTCCGTGTGTCTTTCGGGTTTGCCCATTGTGGGTCAGGTGACTGCTATTTAAGGCATCCCGCGCGTTTGATCCAGTTCTCCACAGGTTCTCCATTTGTTTCTCGCCGCTCGGTGCTCTATATTCGATGAACTCCATGGAATCCATTATAACGCTTTCAGAAAAAATCAAATCAATAATTAAATCACACCGTGATAAATCAGTACAAGATGTAGCACATGAACTGGTATCAAACTTGACCCAATTGGTATGTGATTCTATCACTGAGTCTACAGTTTTACGCATTTTAGGCAGAATTCCTCCCAACCAACAAAAGAAATTATACAACGACTGAATACCACACTAAAACTCAAGATATTGTCTCTGTATAAGGCTACTCAGGAATATATGCTCTGCCTGACCTCCCAATTGATGGTGTATGCGTTGAAGATATCGGAAAATGAACAGACGGACCAACTATATTCACTTTGGAAAACGACACCCGAATCTATCTTATCTGGGATTCTGGTGCAGTATATATTCACAAATATAAGACACCTTCATTGACAAAATTTAAAAGGACATGTTAGAACTGGACAAAAAACGCAAGGTCCTTTGTCGCTGATATACAGGCTACTAACACATGAAAACAGCTAAAAGCAAGATACTGGTGGCTCGGTACTTCTATAGTCTATTGTGCTCTCATTACTTCCTATCTCCGACCTCTTCAACCGTGCTTGATCACACCGCCGGATCAACTCTCACACTTGTAAGTTCTGTTAGATGGAGACGAACCCCGGAAGAAATGCATATATGCCAACGACTGTAAACAACAGGTGTATCAATTACTCTCGGACACGGCCGTTGGAGTACCAGAAAATCAGACATTCCTACGCGATTCGGCTAATTTAGGAGGGTATGCCATTACCCTATGTTACTTAAATATCCAACTCAGCCTGATATATACACAGGGCTAGAATTGGATTAACTTTGGTAGTGCTGAAAGGTAACGGACCCGACACTAAAAAATCTTTCCCATTTCCTTCCTGATGCCCGCGGCAAGATTTTCTCGCAATTGAAGCACTGTTAGAACTATTTGCCAACCTGTTGCCCTCTGCCAGAGGTGTTGGAGGTCGACGGAAACGGACACGTTTCATCCAACAGGTCTTCACGCCTCAAAATTTTAGTAATTATAAGGCCATTGTTATGGTCCTAGAAAATATTGCGGTATCAGACTGGAACCTCACTTCGCTCAAAATTACCGACCTTATCTCAGCTGAGTTGCCAAACCAGTATGTACAGGTACTCCGTCTACGCATATATTCACTTTTTGAAGTCCCCAGCCATTTGAAGCTAAACAACTTTGTATTGGAGACTCAAAAACTTTCGAGGTCGAGCGAGTCTATGTCGACGGCGCTGGCTTCCTAGCTAGTATTGAAGAGGTTAGCGAGATATCGAGAATTTGATCTTTCCTTACTGTTTACTTATTTTCCAGGGTGACCTTCTTGGAACTATTCAACTTCCTTTTAGTTGTGTAGAAAGGCTAACGATAACAGAGAACAAAGAGGAGAGAGCAACTGTCTCCGTAATGTCAAAGGCCCCGCCAGTCATGAATCAACAATCAACCTCTAGCCCGCTCCTAAATAATGAAAGTGACATGAGATGCACATGGTCTATTAAAGCAAAAGATACGGAAAGTTTTATTCAAGCCCTCAAGACCAGAAAGATGGTAATGTATACAGGGAACCTAGGTGAGGATGATCTAATTCCTTTCAGGGTCAACTACTAGTGCCTGAAAAGCGAAAAGTTTCTTTATTGAATACCGAACTAGAGTTATCAGGTTTACACCCGCCTGTACCAAGTCAAGTATGTTTTCAGAACTGTGACTTTATCGACGCTCACCCGAATATATTTGACATTCAGACTAGAGCGAAAGATATTTCAGACCGTGAGTTACCTGGCTTTCCAGGGAATCCCTATCTGACGTTTGGAATTTTTGTAGTATGGATGAACATGAATCCGGCTGACCCGACCTCACCACTGCTATCTTCTTCCAGAAAATCAAACAAAATCATGATGTCGGAAAGTCCTGGGTGGCCTACAAACTCAAAACTACAACCCAATTTAGAACATACTGATGGGCATTCATCCACCACACTCGTGCCACAAGACGATCAACTGCGTGTAAAGACAGAAACCGCCGAGACTGATGGACTCTTCGAGGTTCATCCTTTACCTGACCTCACTGACTCAGAGTCGGAACAAGAACAAGAGGCTATTCCAAGTCAGCCGGTTAGAAGGATGTCACGCAAACAAAAAGATAATCTCGTCGTTGTTTCTGAGGCAGAAGCTGGCAGCTTTGTATCACGAAAGATGACCATAACCAGAGATAACACACCTCCTACAAGGGATGTTTTTGGTAGCTCTCAGACTAGTAAGGTTCCCGTGCTATGGAGACATGTTGAACTAAGTATACTTTCAGTGAACCATACCAACGCAAGTAAGGATCCCGTTATACACCACCAATCCAGCGTCGCAAGTCAGATACGTTATGCCACCCGCACTGCAGCCAAAAGTGGTGAAAGTACAATACTTTACTTTCTATTCATAGTTTACAAAACTAAATTATCCATAGTAATACTAGCACCAACGCCAATGTCCACAAAAAAGCGTCGGCATGCTGATGAAAATATTGAGCCCCAACTACCCAGAAATAAAGATACTGATTTGATGGAACGTCCAAACAAACGCGCGCGCCAACAAACCACTGGGAAGGACGAAACTGTGACTAAGAATCAACATACTGCGATAAAACCGATAAAGCAGTATAAAGCGAAGGGCAAAACATCAACGTCCTCTCCAGTACAGGGCGAACCAAATGTAAAAGGAGAGAGCACTGACAAGAGACATATCGCAAGGATGAAGGCTAGGAATGGGAAAGTTATTTTGTTAAAAACACCCTTAAAAACTCGCGCGAGGAAACATGGAGAAGAAAAAAAAAGTAGAGGTACCTCTGCACTAATCATCGACGTGGATAAAACGATGGCGAAAGCTAAAAGCATGAAGAAGTCGACTCCGAATCTTGCGAACGAAAAACAGGTTTGACGCTGATTTACTGGAGTATCATGTCGTATTGATCTTAAGGAATGGCTACGCCAGGGGAATCCAGAAAATGAGAGCAAGGTAAATCATGTTCTGATACACACACGAATAACCCTCTCATTGTTTTTACCGTGAAGCCAAAACTAGTAATGCCTCAAAAAGCTCCTTGGGATTTACCAGAGAAGTTTGCACGCGTCGATACAAGTATGGCGGAGGACGCCGACTATGTCGACGTCACAAACGTCGAGCGGTCTCCAGTGCTTGAGAGCCTACGCGACATCAATTTTGAAATAGGACATGAGTGGGGAGAAGAACAGGTCATACAATAATATTACAAAAAGAAATGATATCGTTATCTGATCCTCTGGCATTAGTTTCAGGACGCAGCAGCATTACCACATAACAATGATGTGGTTATGATTGATCTCACCAGTGACGAAGGCTTCATATCGAACAAAAACTCACCTGTACGATTTGCGAAGGCCAAGAAGCACATTGTTGTCGAGGCCATGGGTCCTCAGACTCTTGGAATGACTTCATCGTCGACAGTTTCCAAGGAGACCTATGCTATTCAATCTCATCCGCTGACGCTTCCTCCCTTGTATTACAGGCCTATACCTAGGATTCTGGAGGGTGCCTCCCCGCAGCGGGACACTAATACACTAGCTAACGATGATAACAGTCAAGCAATAGTAAATTCACCTGAACCCAAATTCAAATCACATCATCCAACAAAAATTAGGCTTTCATCCTCGATCACACCCACTTTGCATCCTTCGAGATTAGTTGAAGCTCAGGGTTACATTCTGAAACACACTACATCCACACCAAAGACAAGACTAAAGCCAACTCAATATAATATCATACCGAAGGTTATTCATCGTTCAACTATTTCCCCTACTGGTATTCCTACCAAACACCGTAAACCAGTCAAAACCTTCGAAGATGATGTCGCACCCAATAGAAAAATAATCGATGTAAGCACTAGATCGCTCAGATGGAGCACTGTTGTAACTGAAGCCTTAGGTTCTGAACGAAATCAACGAGGCTTGTCTCAGGCTCTGGTTCGCCTTGGGGTACTACTAACTCCAAACAGGTTATTGCACAGAGAATTGACTTCAAATTTTTGACGGTTCGGAGTGAAATGAAGATTGCGCAACGTGCTATGTTATCCGCCACTGTTGAAAAATTAGAGCAGATGCGTTCCGAAAGGCGAGTGTTGGTGACATCATTCTGCTGTACCTATGACTAATTCCTTGGATAAATTAAGTGGTATAAAATATAATAGTCTTGTGGACCTCTACGAGAGGTATATTAAAGGGCTCCAACAGAACTTTGAGGAAATCGGGGAGATGAAAAAGACAAGCCAAGATGTACTGAATGATGTCAAGCAGGTTCTTTTGCGTCATGGTCGCCAAAGTCTTTCCAAAAGGTTCCCAAAGGCAATTTTTGCGAATATTCCCTCCCATATTAAGCAGCCAGAACTTGTACACGCGTGACTATAGCGTAGAAATTTGGGAGAGAACCGAATGGATAGGAGTGCTCAGGGTACAATATAATAATATGCGTGAGATTCCTGTCAATGGATGAAGCGATGCGTCATGAGAAACTCTTACGGCAATTTGCTCTTCACTCTACATTATGCGCGTCTGGACACACGCGCCATGGGGTGAAGCTCTATCACATAGTACGCGCTGTACTATTTTTCAAGCACGGGTATTTGGGCGCGTGGATGCAAGGCGTTTACATTCGATCCAGACATGTCTGTCTCTCACGCGGCCCAGTGATGTTGTCATACAAGGAAGGAGCGGTGTACAGAGACAGCAATCCGCCAACTGCCGGCTATCTCATCTGCACTCCAGATCCTGCTCCAGATCCGCATTTCCACATTCACAACTCGTACACCCATCCTCTGCACAAATGTCATCTGCTGCCACTCCGGTAGTCACCAATGAATATCGACTTCCAACAAACGTAAAACCAACTCATTACGATGTGACTATCAAGACGGATCTCGAAAAACTTGTCTTCGAAGGATTCGCAACTATCGAGTAAGTCCAATGTTCTATCTAGATCCCAGTATTCACCAAACAGAACAGTCTGGACATTAACGAACCCACCACGCGGATTGTACTCAATGCCTCAGATTTGGAGCTTGGCAAAGCGTGAGTGTATGCTTATATGCATTTACATATACCTCTGAGCCATCTGACGTTCAACTACAGAACTTTGTACTCAGGTGCATCGAGGCTTGAACCTACAGAACAGGATTATACAAAGAGAAATGAACGCATTGCATATACTTTCAATGAAACATTGGCTGCGGGATCGAAGGCTTTGTTGAAGGTTTCTTTCAAGGGTGAAATCACTGGAAAAATGACTGGTTACTACAAATCCACATGCGAGAAAGATGGCAAGACTCAAAACTATGCTTTGACCCAATTTGAGGTTAGTGATAATCGTGAATAAGTCAATGAACTCCTCATCAAACTTCTACAAAGCCTACAGACGCTCGTCGCGCATTCCCTTGCTGGGATGAGCCGCTTCTTAAAGCTACTTTTGCTCTTAACATGATTTCTCGCACCGACACTACCAATCTCAACAACATGCCTGCCTTGTCGGAAGAAGTAATCACCCCCAACTACAAACCCACGAACGAAGATTCTGGTTATACTGAGCTTTTCTCTGGGCTTGAGGATGGAAAATGGAAGATTACTAAATTTGACACAACGCCTCCAATGTCATCTTACATTGTGGCTTTCGCTAATGGCCATTTCGAGTACCTGGAAGACTCAGTAGTTCTTCCTCTCAGTGGAAAGACATTGCCTTTGCGCATCTACAGTAAGCGAACAATATTTACTTCGTATAAACCAAGTCTGACCATTCTGGTAGCGACGGCGGAACATATTCATCAGGCCCAATTTGCACTTGACGTCAAGAAGGCTGTCTTGCCATTGTATGAAAAAGTGTTCGATGTGGGATACCCTCTCCCTAAGCTCGATACTTTAGTGGTGGGTACTTTCTCTGTCTTCTTTTTTTTTCGGACAGCTAACTCGCGCTTAGGCCAGTGATTTTGATGCTGGTCTGTTCCTTATCATATCTGCTTGCAAGGTATAACTGAAGAGTATTAAAGGTGCTATGGAGAATTGGGGGTTAATTACTGGTCGTACAAGTGCTTTCCTTCTCGACCCTAAGAAGGCAGACCTCCAAGCGAAGAAACAAATCTTGGCTACTCAAAGCCACGAAGTTGCACATATGTGGTACGCTAAAGCATTACCACAAACGAGATTCTCTACACTGAAAAGCGTTCAGGTTCGGTAACATCACGACGATGGAATGGTGGAATTATTTGTATCTTAACGAAGGCTTTGCCACATTGGTCCGTAGATTTGATTAACCTAGTGTATGCGTTGCTTATCGTAGAACAACAACTTGTATGTAGATGGGAGAAGTCATTATTGCAGGTAAGTTACCTCATCCTTGTTATTCTTTTTCTTTGAAGCTAATTTTTCGTCCTAGACAAGTCAGATCAGACTTTATCTTCTCTTTTTCCACATGTACTGACTCGTGCTTAGAGTATTCCCGGAATGGAAGGTTGACTCTGAGTTCATTTCCTCCCACTTGAACAGAGCCCTCAGCCTCGATGCTAAACCATCTTCCCATCCTATCGAAGTGGAATGCCCTGATGCTAATCATATTAACCAGGTAAGATTCTTTTTTTGAGAAGATATAACTAGTCGAATCCTATCTTTCTACTAGATTTTCGACAGTTTGTCGTATTCTAAGGCTGCCTCCGGTATTTTATATCTGTTGAACTGATACGCACATGTCCACTGAACATTGATGTAGTCTTACGCATGTTGTCAAACTTTGTCGGAGAAGAACGTTTCTTGAAGGGCGTCTCAATCTACCTCAAGGGTAAGCTATATGCGAACAGCGTTACGAATGATCTATGGGATGGCATCAGCAAAGCAACTGGCGTTGATGTGCCCAAAGTTATGGATAATTGGATTCAAAAGGTACAGATATATCTATTACCGAAGATTTCGAAAAATGTCTAATAAATGATTTCAGATCGGCTTCCCCGTGTTAACTGTCACCGAAACTCCTGAAGGTATTCGTGTTCGCCAAGATCGCTTCCTCGAGACAGGAAAGGGTGAAGGTGAAGATAATGAGACAATTTGGTCAGTACTCAGAAGTTCACTATTATCCAATCACAATGAGCTGAGATAGGAACAGGAACATCCCGCTACAAATCTTGAGCGTCGATGCTAACGGCGAAGCAACTGTCAACCGTGAAGCTTTGCTTACGGAACGGGAACAGATCTTTAAATTGGATACAAGCAGGCCCTTCAAACTGAATGCTGGCACCAGTGGTGTTTGTAAGTAGCAAAGTTTCTGTCATTTCTTTGCCAGTGATGAAATTGTCACACAGACCGAGTCCTGTATACGCCTGAAAGACTGGCAAAGATTGCTGGAGAAGCAGCAAAGGAAGACTCCATTTTCTCCCTGAATGATCGTCTTGGACTTCTTTATGACTCTACAGCACTATCCAAAGCTGGTCTTGCCCAAGTCAGTAGTGCTTTGACATTGATTGATATCCTTGGCCGAAACGAGAAAGAACGTAAGTTCAATCGGCAAATTTAGGAGCGACACGGCTCACGTTGTCTTAGATCTGGTTTGGTCTAGTATTGGAGAGAACCTCTCGAGCTTAGTATCTACCTGGTGGGAAAACGAACAAATTGTGGACCAGCTCAACGCTGTAAGGAGGGTAAGGGAATTGAGCGGATCCTTCATTATCTATTACTCATTATCATTTAGACTCTGTTTGTTCCTTTGGTTGAGAAACTCGGATATGATTATCACGAAACAGACTCAGTCGAGACGACCTCACTTCGTACTCTTGCTATCAGTCAATCTGCTGCAGCCCGTGACTCTAAGTGAGTTAACTCTTGAAAGTTTTTCGAATAGGCATCGCTTAACATTCTTGCGATAGCGTGGTTAAGGAATTACAAAGTCGATTCTCCCACTATCTCAAGACTGGAGACGATTCTCGCATCCCGGCGGATTTGCAGCGTGTGATTTTCACCACCGTATGTTACAATATCTACTTAATATGTTTCTGCTGAAACGAATGGTTTAGGCGGTGAGACATGGTGGGCGTGCAGAATACGATGCCATCGTTCAAATACATGACAAACCGTCCACACCCACCTCGAGGATATCCGCTATGTATGTGTCCTTTGACTAGTATTGATTTCCGGCGCTGACAGTAATGATAAAGTGTTGCTATGGGCTCTACCAATGATCCTGAATTGCTAAAACAAACATTTGAATTCATCGCTACAAAGTCCAGGGATCAAGATATTATCTACTTCTTCCGTGGCTTGTCTTTGAATACCAAACAAAGGAGGGCTTTAACGCAGTATTTCAAAGATCAGTATGAGACTGTAAGGCTTTGTTTCATTGCAGTCATATGGCGAGCAAACAGCTTATTTTCATGATGTAGCTCGTCAAGCGATTTGAGAATACATTCACTTTGAAATACCTTGTTCCGGTAAGTGGAATATCTTTCGGTTCAACTTGAACCAAGGATCTGAACGGGAACACTGTAGTCATCTTTCGACTTCTTGTCAAGTGAAAAAGACCTGTCTGATACAGAGGAGTTCTTTAAAGTACGTGGTGCAAAGATGTATTACTGCTGGCGACTAATCAGTGCATTGTAGGACAAAGACACTTCAAAGTACAACCAGGCCCTTGCCCAGACCCTGGACAGTATCCGTGCTAGACACCAATACTTGGCGGTGAGTGTGCTGCGGTGGATAAGTTTATATGATATTGACAGGTGTGATTGCAGTGCTCCACTTCCGACTTGGAGGAATGGTTGAAGAAGTGGCAAGGGAGTAGCAAGCTTTAAGTGAAGTAGAGTAAAGTAGATCAGTAGCTTACGTCAGCTGAGCGAGTACTACAGCTTTGGAATGGGACAAGAGTATGCGATATAACTATGCCAGCATTTGATCCAGTGCGAGATGCAGTGCGCAATTCACCTGTCGAGCTCACAAGCCCATCCATCATGCGCCGCCCAGACATATCCATGCTCCTCAACGACGCCGCTCCTCCCCAACGGCCACAACCAGGCCCATCGCTTTCCCGTATCCTCCACACTGATTCTTCTCTGCTCGACGACAAGCTCGCGGCGTCAGCTCCTCTTCGCAGGCAGCCCCACCACCAGTATGCCCTTCCGGAAGAACTCTCACCGTCGCCTTCTCGCATATTTTCAGACTCGCCTCGGTCTCGTCCTTCCTCCTCTTCGTCGCATGCACCCCCTCCTTCAACCGTTTCTCCTCTCATGCCTTCCAAAAAGCCCTCCTCCATCCCCTACAATCCGAAGAAAAGGATCACTCCCCCATCCTCTGTCCTAATACCCTTGTCCCCAGAAGAAATGCAAATGTATAAGAAATATTGTGGCCAGGGTGCTGCTCGCCTACGGAAGCGAAAACGTGGTGCGGATGATGACGAAGACGATGTGGTTCCTGCAAAACGACATGCTGGTGATGTTGGTTTGGTCGTTAGCCATTGTGCGTAAAACTCCATTGAACCAGGTTTTCTCAATTAATATACGCATGCTATTTTAGATAATTCTCGCCCGGATGTTGGTGTTGTTCAACGATTAGAATCCCCAATTATTGGTCTTAAGAACTTTAATAATTGGGTCAAATCCGTACTCATCACAAGGTTCGCGCATCCTGCCTTGCTGAAAAGTGGATATTCGCAAGGGAGGCTCAGGGGCAAAGTACTGGATATGGGATGTGGAAAAGGCGGAGATATAACCAAATGGGCCAAGGCCAAGGTCAGAGAGCTTTTGGGTGTCGGTATGTTACCTTAAGCCGATACTCGTTATTCTCAGCTACTAAAATAACCTTGAAAAGATATTGCTAACGTGTCAATAGAGCAAGCAAGAGGGCGATGGGAATCCCTCCGGCCTCCAAAATTCGACGCCACATACGCTGCATTAGATTGTTACACGGAGTCTATCAGTAAAGCATTCCCCCCCGCAAAACTCGTACAACCCTTTGATGTCGTCTCAATGCAATTCTGCATGCACTACGCATTCGAGACTGTACAAAAAGCTAGATGTATGCTTGATAATGTCACACGGAATCTACGTTCCGGAGGCGTATTTATTGGCACAATACCTAACTCGGAACTACTTCTGTATGTATGTTCTTCCTCTGTTCTAGGAGTATCATTCTTACCGAGGCTTTGCAGAGAACAACTAGATGCAATACCACCTGACGCGAAAGAGTTAACATTTGGAAACGAGGTCTTTGAAATTTGCTTTGAAAGTCGTCAAAAGCCTGTATTTGGGCACAAATATACCTTCTTCCTCAAAGATGCCGTGGAAAACGTTCCAGAGTATATCGTTCGGTGGGACAACTTTGTCCAGTACGTTTCTATACGCAATACCCTTCTTTCACTAACACTGGGCTTCCAGGATGGCTAACGATTACAATCTTGATCTGATTTATAAGAAAGAGTTTCATGAAGTCTTTGAGGAAAATCAAGAAGATCGCGAGTTTGCACCGTTGTTAGTTCGGATGAAAGTAATGGATGCGAATGGTGAAAGTTCTATGGACGAACATCAGTGGGAAGCTGCCAGTGAGTATACACAAGTATTAACGAGTGATATATATATTGACCAGGATGTAGATTTATATATTGCCTTCGCTTTCCAGAAGCGATAACCTGCATTGTTAAAACACCCTCATGCATATGTTCCCTCTTTTGCCGTCCCGAGTGATATATTAACAGCCTCCGGGTCTTTCCTATTAATCAATGTGGATTTATTGAGAAGATAAAGATAAAGATCGTAAAAAGAAAGTAGGCTGGTCCCCCTGCCCACCCCACCGGGAGCCGAAGCCACCCGGCGTACCAGCCTTTCCTATGATTTAAAAAAGTCAGTAACAAAAAAACCACTGTCTTTTCATGTACACGTAGACACAGAATCATTGCTCACAAAAACTTTCTTTAATGTGTATAAAAAGACGGAAGAAAGAAATGTACTCATCCGGTTCAACGATGCTAGCAGCTAATAGCTATCAGTATCTGTAGACAAGCGTTAATAAATAATTACAGTGGCCGACCTTAAGAGTAGCAATCTTTACTCACCGTCGTACTCGACGTGTTAAGCGTAGAAGGGTTCAATGATATATTAATAGTGGCCAAGTGATAGGAGAAGAACCACACATTGTAGTGGACGTGGTTGGCGAGTTGGGAAGAGAGAGGTAAGGATAAAAAGTGGGCTAGAATAGGTTTATATAGGCCCCTTTTTCTCTCTCTCCACTAGTGGATAACCGTCCCGATCGATACAAGAAAGAAAGTGAATGAGCGTTTGAAATCGAACTGTCCGCCACATTTTTTTGCATTACATCACTGGTTCATGATGAACTAAATTTAGCTTTTATCTAAATAGAACAAAAATAGCATGTTCTTTCCATCACTTTTTTTGACAAAATTTCTTGGTCTTAACCATATACACATAGATACACATTGTTACCTACACTCATGAGATTGGTGAACATATACTTACTGTTTTTGTACTAGTAAGTATACCCTATGTATAATACATTTCGTTTGATCTATACTTTTAGCTTTAAGTTCTATTGTTGTATAAATCCATCATCTATATCATTTACCATGTCCCAGAGTTATATTAAAACTTCAAAGTGCTCCAGAGATGTAACTGTTTGTGTTTAGTATTCTACCAACAAAAAACGAACCCACTCGAATAAATGTGATGTCAGAAAAAATAGCAGAAAATACGGAGTTGATAACTTTGAGCAATGAAAAAAAAAAAAAAGAAAACATTGCCCAAAAAACAGAAGGTTTACTTAAGACTTAGACTTACAATAACACATACGCTACATAAAAAGGGTTGATGGTTGGTAGCGCTTTTATGGTAGAAAAAAATATTTGAATGAAATCATAAAATAACCGTAAAGGTTGACATCGACTAGAACATCACTCATGAATCAAAATACAAGGAGAACAACATGACAACAACAAGAAACTAGAGTCGGGAGAAATAGTGGTAATAAAGGATCAAAGGCAGAGAAAAGAAAAAGAAAATGGGGGGCGTTTGTTTCTTTTCGAAAAATGAATTACTCTTGACCGAAACCAACAGTTTCTCTGTATAAGTGAGTAAATGAGTCATGTGTGGTGATCCAGAAATTACAAACAATACGCACTCAACTGCCAGTGTAAGCTTGTATTCTAGACTTGCATAATCCTTGTAAGGAGGTAGGTCAATCCTATTAAAACACGTGTGACTCTTTGGGAGTTGTGATGGGTCACCCGACTTCTCGATTGTAAAGCGTCTAGGCCCGTCTGAACCTTGTAGATCTTTGAATCCGTTCACGGGGATACGAGAAGTACCAGTAGCGAACTGAAGCAGGCGAGACTTGCGTTCTGGGGGCCATGAACGAACACACTTCCAGAACCATTGAATGACTTCGTCGGTTTGCTCGTATCCACGGTAATCTGTGTATTTGGTCCAATCATCGCTGCATCACTCCAGGTTAGTATGACACATTACGATGGGTAATATGAAATGAACATACACATCAATTTCTGACATGCCCCCAATGAGCAATTCAAGTTCTCTCTCATCGAAGACAGAGATGAGATCCTGAGGAATGAGCTCGCTGAATCCCGACATAAAAGCATCAAACTGTTCCTTGACGCGTTTTGAGATACGGTATTCAACCACCGCATCAACATAATCCTTCTTATTGTCTTGTGTCACTGGAATTTCTTCACCTCCTGCCTTCAACTCCACGGTCACCATTTCTCCAAAGCGGTCTTCTGTAATTGTGAATGTTTCATCAATGACATCTGTAATATCGTTGTCACTAAAAGAAGACTATTAACATCACATCCAACCACATATATGTGCATATGCTTACAGCATCCATGTCAATCCACGATGCAACTCAGCATCAACACTCTCGAGGTCCGACAGAGTGACTTTCTTCTTCAAAATCATCTTGTAGAAGCTGACAATGAAGTAGGCATCGAGGAAACGACGATGGAATATGCCGAGACCTAAGCATCGGCCGATAAACTTGAAGTAGTTCAAGTGTTCGGGATTAACACCTGAGGCGGGGTTTATTTGTAGGGTGTAGTTGTCGTGGGCAGAGTACTCGAACAAACAATAGAAGGGATTGAACATTTCGTGGGATAACAGGAAGAAGAATTCCCTGTTGAAGTCTTAATCAACAAAAGAAGCCCAAAGCAATAAGAAACGTACCTTGAAAGACCACCGTAGTCCAAACCATCTTCACCGTCGAACTTGATCATCAAACGCTTCTTCAGATCATTAGGTGTCTGTCTCATAATTTCCGCATAACTATCCTCAAAGATATGGTTACGTCTGACTTTGATTTGACAGTTGCCAGGCTGTGCGCGCATTGCAGGTTGACTTCGGAAATAAATGAGTTTACGTCTAAAGTCGCGTTTGTATTGAGGCACATTGGCATCAAGAGTGGAAGGCAGACGAGGGTCATCCCAGGTTGTTGTCTTGGTATTATGATCAACAAAGTAAACCCGAGCTGTTGAAGTCAAACGCATTTCCCATCCAGAAGGTAGAGGGCCAAGCTGTGAGATAGTCTGTGGTTGAAGGGCCGAACCTTGGCCACCAGGACCCATGACACGAATGATGGTTTGTCGACGGGGATCAACCCAAGTCGTTGTACGTGTGTTGTGATCAACATAGTAAGGACGTCCTTCTGGGGTATATCGCTCTTCCCAACCGTTGGGCAAGGCCCCTGAACCAGCAGTAGTGCTTGTTCCTGTGGTGATAGCTGCTGGTGTTGTTGTGGGGGCCGCTGGTGGCATATTGCTAGCTTCGAGAAGGTCATCGGCAAGGATACGACGAGAATGTTGATCACGAGCGGCATTTGTTTCTGTGTCCTGTGCGGTATTATTGTCAGCAGCACTGGCCGAAGGGCGATTCCATGTGGTTGACCGGGTATTATGATCAACATAGTATGTGCGGCCGAGGGGATCGATTCGGCGTTCCCATCCAGGGGGAAGGGGGCCATACTGGTCGACATTAGGATTGAAGTTGCGCATATGAGGATTCTGAGGTGAGGCGGCGGCGGCGTTTGCCTGAGATTGGGCCGCTGTTGCTGCAGAAGATGGAAGAGTAGGAGCGGAAGAGGGTGTGGGGTCAGAGATAGAGGTGGGGCGGGAGATGGAGGGTGAGGATTGGGTAGCTGACGGTTGCTCTTGCTCAACAGGAACCGTCGCGGTGTCCGTGGCGTGAGAATTCGAGCGAGATAACCCATTACTTCCTGCAACTGCAACTTGCGACGAGCTCACCGTCGGTGAGCCTTCCAATCTCATTTCAGACAGAGACGCAGCCAGGTTCGACACCGATCCCGACCCGGGGTTGGGCAACGGCTGGTTAGTCGAGGTAGAAAGGTAAATAATCAGCTTTCCGTGCACAACAAGGTTGTCGTTTGACTTTTTGAGCTCCAGCGTAAGCATGTCTGCAAAGATAGGACTTAATATGTGCACAGCTAGTGGAGTGTAGACTAGACACATACCATGACCACCCAACTCCAAGTCAATCACATCACTAACTCTAATATTCACAACTCCAAGAAATCCTTGATCTCTCCGTTTAAACTTGCGCTGGTCGAAGATCTGGACGGCAAGCACAGACGAATCCTTTACCGTTCTAAAGCACATGAATACGATGATATAATCAGCGATTCGTCAAGCGGCTTACATGTCAAAGCTCTCGTTCCAATACGGATTCAGAGTCTTCTTGATTGCAGCCGTTGTGTGTGTTTGCTCGGCGTCAACGGTAAGGACAGCAAATGGATCAGGAAGCCTAAATACATCGCGTTTGGACAAGCCCTCTGCGGCGACAACTGTGTTGAGGTAGTAGAATGAGAGAAGAACAGCAAGTTGGAGTGGTGTACTCACTGGTGACCCTAATCTTCTTCTCTCTGGACTGTATTCAGAACGTTTACACCATGAACTAAGTATGCACGTACATTGGACGAGGAGGGACCGACATTGGGGGGGAACGATGTGTGAGAAGAGAGAGCGACGACACTAAATTACTAAGTAAGATGTCACATGTCACACAGCACTGCCCTTCATCTCTTCGGCCTTTGTTACCTCCGCTCATTCCTCCTCCCTTCGGATCGCTCCTACTGCACCAGTCAATAAATCACTTTCCCCGTATTGTTGTACCCAGGTGGATAGATGTTCTCACTTATTCTCAACAGCCAGCACATGGGCATAGTAAAACTGGCCTGGTTTATTTATATCTCTTGTTCTGATGGTTGCTCTCTCCCAAAATAGATGCTACTTTATGGCTACATATTGTCTTTTGTCATCCACCGACCATGTTTTTTTACAACTATCTCGTCTCTTCTTCAACAGCCGCTTGACAATAACCTTTCCATCATTTTGTGTCGTTGGACGTGGGTAGCTTTGCCTTTTGATTTTGATTGGATTTAATATGCGGGCTATTGACTACGAGAAATGTCTAATTTATTTCACAAGAACACACGGCGTAACTTACCAGCATAGATGGGCTTTTCATTTTATCCAACAACACAAATGATGTACTTCTACCTCTACTCAACCTTTCGACTGGGTGCTCATCCTAAATAGCTTTTAGTAATCTGAGGGCCCATATCTAGAGTCTGATAATTACTTACTTCAACTATTGACGAGTACATGCTATATCTGCTCTTCCAGAAGGTATTAAACCCCGACATGGTCATCTGGGGGGGAAAGTGAGGAGATGATGCGAGACTTTAAAAGCTGCCCAGATTTATGAGACCTGCCGGATTTCGAACTCGCCTGGGGCGGCAGTAGTTAGCCCCTCTATATGAATACTCAGCATTCAGCCGCGGCTTAAGATGCAATGAAGCATTTCGTTCATTAAATGGACGTCATGGACACCGACCCTCAGTGACCCATAATGGCAAACACTTCCAAATCAGGATTACTGAACTTTCCAGTCCAAACACCATGTCATTAACACTCTTCTGCATGCAACAATGTCTACCACAGCAATTGAAAATCCAATGAATGCCGCAAGTGCACCTTTCCAACAACACATAACTACTATCCTGACTCTTGTTATCAGGCCCATAATCACGCTGCAAATGCAGAGGAACATACAAGTAACGGACTTATACGCCTCGCCATGGAGGAACATTACAAAGCTGCAAAAGCGTACATGGCGTCTATAGAACGTAGCCAAGACGAATCAGTCCGTTCATTCTTGATCCCCAGAGAGAACTAATTAACTCAATCTTTGATGTCGAACACAGGCCAAGCGCACTTTACGAATGCTTTACAACGAACAGCTGAGGGCTGGGAGGGACTTGCAGAGAAGGATTGAAAAGTTAAAAGAAGAGGGGAAAGATCCTTCATTACCTCAACCTATGAAACCAATTGCAAATCCGAACGTACATTCACCACAGCCCTCATCGACCCCAAGGAACATTATCCCCGTTCAAAGAACGATGCACCCACCTACTATTCCCAACCGTATCGACTCCCCCCAGTCTATGCAACGAATGTCGGATACCGTCGACGAGTCATTCATGTTGTTAGGTGGTCAAAGAGTGCGTTACAGTTATTTTGCCTAGTTTCATCACGGTTTCTTTATTGACTCTTTCGATTTTAACGTCCTCTTCAGTCTGAACCTGGAGATCAGTTTAACAATTGGTGGGAGAAAATGCAAACAGTACTGGATAATCTCGATCGTGACCCTATTAATTTACTTGCTGCTTTTGCTTCTACTCCTCTTGGTCACCCTGATGGGGAGGGGACACCGACTCAAGGAACAAATACACCACCTGCTGCAGCGCAGAGCAGGAGAGACTCTAACCATGGCAGCGACATCCTCCTTGATGGGACACTGTTAGGGAGGCTAAGTCGGCGGCTTGGTGTTTCGAGGGAGAATAGCAATGAACAGGTGTCTGAAGTCCACACTGATCTAGATGACGAAGATTTTACACTTTCCGATGAAGGTAGTATAGCACTAATTATAATTTCTCCTTTGACTGACACTGTTACTACATAGGTGATGAAGACCTTGCGGAGTCGTTTTTGGTTATCCCTTCGGGTGATAAAGCTGCCATGTTAAGGAAAGAGAACACCACACTGAGACTCGAAATATTCAATATGCAAAAACGCCTAGAAGTGGCAGATAAAGTTCTTCAACAACGCCGGGAGTACGAGCAACAGCTCAGAGATAGTATATACCAGGTGGGCATAGTCAAACTTACTATAGGCTGATCCAATCTCAATTTATGTTAGGCACAACGAGTGATGGGAGCGTCTATGCTTCAGCGAAATACACAAGACCTCAGTCATCTAAATCTAAACCCACCCCCTGTACCAAAACCTGTGATCGTACCTAATCGAGAAAACGAATATTTGCAACGAATCAAAGAGTTGGAGACCGAGGTTCGACAGGCACGAGCAGAGAATGAAAGAAATGTAACTATCAGTTACTTATCTCCTAGGTCCTGCCGCTGACAACTTCCACTCGCAGAAAGCGATGATTACAAAATATCGTGAAAAATGGGAAAAACTGAAGGAATCCTCTAGGAAGAAGAAAGAAGCAAAAGTAGCTGCAGAACTTGCTGCTTCGCCTGTTAGACAGAAGATTGTGGAGGAACCTGAAGCCGAAGAAGCGTTGGATAACACTTGTTGATACATACCATGCTCTATTCTTTCGATGTACTTGTAAACCTCTTTTCTATCCTTGCTTGTATCCTTCATTTGTACACTACTTTACTATATTATATAGACACAGCATGGCGAAGTATGCCATTAAGGTCTCAAGCAAAAAGACCGTAATCAATGATGGTGAGCGAGTTGATGAATTTATCAAAGTCTTGTGTCACTTCCCAAGCTTGTGCCGCCGTAAGTGCATCCCCTTCCTTCATAGCCTTTATTGGAAGATTGAAGGTCACAACAAGGTCTATCGATTTCGACTCAACGCGGTAAAGGCCCATGAGAATCTTGACATGATCGGGCTCTGGAAGGTTGAATTTCTGAATGTGTTGAATTCCTTCCAACCAAAGTGCGGGCTCTGGTTTGTTTGGAATGATACTTCTGGAAATCACGTTTGCGATCGAAGCAGAATTGTCGTGTGCTAGGGCTCCGTAATGATGGCTATACATACATATATTGATTAATCGGTGACATTCCTAGTAATTAAAGTTGGTAATACTCAAGTGCTTTCTCTAGATCATCTGCGTCGACGCGTTGTAAGATTTCTACGATGATACTAGCTCCACAGTCCTTGTACATAAAAACCTCTTGATTGTCAGGGACTTGACGGAAATCACTGTAACTCAGCTGTGAATTCATCATATTCCTACGAAAATCTGGAAAGAACGTACGATGCATCCACTAAATCATTAGGTGCCTCTACAATAATTGCACCTCCAAAGAGATTTCGTTTGGCATACGTTGCAGGCATAGTAAGAGAGAAGAGTCAGTGCCCCTAATCAATGATAAATTGATTTTCTTGACGTCAGCCACACGTGACAGTAATGAAGATGTCACGGGACCGTGTTTTGAGGCATCTGTATCAACGAGGTTTGTCTACGACATCATTGCTCGAATATGGATTCAAGACGAAGATCAGTTATGCCTTCGGGTTCAAGTATTCCTGTACCATCCACAATCAGAAAACCAACACAAAACTCCAGACTATCTATGGCAGCCAGTGCTCTACGTCCCAATGTATCAATGTCACTTAACGGTGCTGTTCCTGGTTCAGTGTCAAGACCATCTATGATGCGCTCGCAAAACAATCCACTGCTAGCAAGTGTTACCAAGTCGACATATAAACGAACTCCTCTTCAAGCGTGAGTTGATAAGTTTTGGCAGTATTTGACGTAATTACATTCTAATTCGGTGTGTGTTTACAGTAGCACCGCACGTAGAGGTTCAGTATATCCTGGAGGTCCCGCTCCACTGCAAAATGCAGCTGGTCCTAGTACGAAGGATCCACGTCCTGTACGTGATAAACAATTCCAGTCAAAGATGCGACAAGAAATCTTCCACTTTCTACAAAGCGCGGGATACGAGATTGCACCTTCAACGCTAAGTAATATTCAAGGGAAAGACTTTAGGGCTATTTTTGAGTTTCTTGTACTCAATCTTGACCCGGAGTGGCCGATTGGATTAACGGGGAGATTGGAAGATGATTTTATACCGGCGTTGAAGGCATTGCGATATCCATATGTCGGAATTCTGGATAACAGATGGCTTGCAGCACCTGCTAGTCCTCACTCGTGGCCCAATCTGTTGGGAGTTTTACATTGGTTGGTGGACATGTGTAAGGTGGGTATGTGTGTATCAGGATTTTCCGACTTTTCATAATGTCAAATTCTTTCTAGCTCCGGGACGAATATCTCTCAAGTGATCACCCTACGCTTCAAGACCCATCATTTGTGCCGGAAGAGTTCGAGGACCCACTACATTATCAGACCATTGGTCTAGAATTCATGGAAGTTGGATATGAGCTATGGTTGAATGGAGATGACGACATACCTCAGGCGAAGGAACATTTCAGAAACCGATTCGGTAAGTTGTATAAGGCTAGCCTCATACCGAAAAGCACACTCAAAATATTCAGCCAAGAAGAATGAAAGGGTCCAGAAGGACTTGGCAGAAAAAACTGCGAAGTTGGATGCTGTAAAGAAGGAATTAAAGGAGCTGAAATCTGCGGAGGTATGTGGACTTGTCAGAAAAATGCATGTGCTTCTATTGATCTGTACCTTAGCTCCCACTTGTCCAGCTACAACGAATGAATAAAACTTTGGCAAGAGACCAAGAAAAGTTCATTACCACGTACACATTATATGAAGGAAGGGGACAGAAGCACAAGATGAGCATTGCGCAACTCAAGGAAGAAATTGTTGCTCTAGGTAATGACATCTGTTGACACTTGCCATCACCGATCACCGAACTTATGAACGTTCGTAGGCGAGCAACTCCAAAGTTTGAAGGGTAATCTTATGCATCTAGCGAATATTGTACAGGAACAAAACCTTACTCCCGAAGAGGTTGCACAAATGAATAACGAACATGACCATTTGTCAAGAAATCTTGAAGAACTCCGTCAACGATTGACAGATACCCACAAGTACCTAATGTCTCTGGAAATAAACGTCACGAACAAGGCTGGAGCAGCTGAAGATGCACTTGAAGCATATGCAAATCTGTTAATGTTACTTGAGCTCTATCCACCCTTACCTCCTCCTTGGGAAAACGTGGATTTGACCTTGGAACTCAACACTGCAGCATCAAAAGCATCCGACCTTCTTTCTGGAAGTGATATCCGGCTGGTGATCAAACCCACACTAAGCGCAGTCGCCGAATCCAAACGTGGAGAACGTCGATACCTCGAGACAGAGAAAGTTAAGATGGAAAATGAGTTGGATAAAGTCATTCAAGAATGCGAAAATGTTGAAGAGGAGATAACGCAGATGGAAAAACAGGTCACAACACTTAATGAACAGGCTGACGACTTGCGTGATGTGAGTAACCCCTTGGGATGTAATTATGTTCCTTCTTGATTGATCTCGTTTCGTATAGGCCACCCAACAAGAGGCTTTTATCGCAAATCAAGAGGCTAACCGATTAGAACACGAACTTTCGCAAGCTCGTACAGCCGCTATATCGAATGGCATGGGTGTGAAAACTAAATTAAACGCCTTGGAATTTAGGTGAGAAATATTATTCAATAAGCGAATTCGTCGTATCATGTATTTATATTTTCTCCTAGCTACCGTGAACAGCTCGACAAAGTCGTACGATTGAAGGAAGAAACTGTCCGCGCGATAATCAAGAACAGCCATGAAATCGCTATGTTCAAGGAAGAAGTTTCGCGGCATCTTACCGAACTAAAGGAGTTCGCTGAAGCGGGATGAAACTACGGGCATTTCGATCTTTCAATGTGTCTATTACTATCCTTCGTTCTTTTGAAGGATTTATTTCGAATACATGTTGTATAATTACATATATTATTTAGTGGAAATTTTTTAGCTTGATATGTGCTGTATCTGTCATTCAATATATTATATTGTTTTTAAGGGTCATTCTCATAGGCGAGATCGGCAATGCCGACACGGCTCAACAACAATGCGCCGACTATTTACGTCTAAAAATAGCCTACTAATGCAATCCATCTTTATTGGCTAAAGACTTGGACTGCCGCGTTGTTCTCGGTGATTGGAAATGGAAATAGTTGTTCGAGGGATACTATGAACTTTGCCAATAACAGCCAATAACCAATATCAATCACATGCATTTCAGGGTCACGATGACACTGCGCCGCGGTTTGACTGCGGTAAAACCCCTCGCTACTCAACGGAATCCTCCTAATATCCATTTCTGCACGGTGCCTTAACAGTCGTACGTTAAGGAATGTCCCCAATAATTCCTTATCAGAAATGCTTGCGCAGACGTCAACCTTGTGTCAGTCAGGTATCGGGAAAAGTGGGTTACGTTAGCATGATTAGCGGATTTGCTCGTATCTCTTGGTATGCAGGTGGTAAACGGCAGGATTTTTGGCATAACTTTACTTGAGCAGCTTCAACGTTCAACTATCACTATATTTACAGAAAGCCGATTATCGTATCCATAACAACTTTCATCCACCTGAAACCCATGTGCACTTCTGTCATATTCAATATTGCAGCAGCGTACAGAGAACGCATGGACAGATTCCCCGTGACTATCATCGTTGACGGTATCTGAACGGTACACCACAAATGGCCCGACACAATGAACTTCTTGAATATTAAATATATAGTATTCATGAAAGTATGTGAATGCTATTTGTGTATTGTATAGTAGGATCTGCAAACTTTAAATTTATACGTATCCGTATCTTATACGGTACAGAACCGAAATTTGGCGGGCCAGCACTCTAACATTGTATACACCGTACTGACGGTGAGCAGTAAGTGCTCCGGTAAACCACATAGATAGGGACCTGTCGTAAGGTCATAACTTATAAGATCATAACAGTATTTCTGAGCAAATTCTCAACAAAATTAGCAACCGATTTCACCACATTGCTTCCATTAATGCTAACGTTATACCACTTGTGATAAGAGATTGGTAGAACGTGAAACAACTTTCAGGACAAGTGCTAACACTCCAGCAATCATGATTATAATCGAGCGGCACAAGAACCGTATCAGACCGCATCCGCAGTGGCACCAGATCAATTGCAGATGGGCGTCGAGAATGTTTGAAAAAATGCGCAGGCACCGGACACCGGGGTTACAAAAATAGACACCAAGGTGACATGTTGAGACTGCACTTATTATCTCAAAGCATCAAATGTACCATCTTGCCAACTTCAAACCGGTCATACACCAATCATACACCCATCATATTGAATGTGTCCCTGAGACCCTGAATACTTGGCATTCAAATGCGGTCCACAAGTCTCGCCGAACGAGATCTAGACGAGATGTGACAGCATAAAGCTGCCTATACTAATCTGGAATTTCCCGTAGGAATGTTGTAGCACGGGCTTGCTACTAAACACTGGAAGTGATGCTTTACGATAGCCCACTTGGAAAGATACGCCGGTTTAGACTTGGCTGTGTCATTCAACGTATTACACAGCTTAGTTTTATCCGAATACTACTATGTACAATCTTCAAGATCTCAAAAATTTGACACGGTAACGCCTTTACTACACGATATTTAATGGACCGGACTTGGATGGTTGGCCCCCCATCCCCAGCAGGCATTAGCCCAGTTCTTCAGCAAGATGGATCGTATCGAAACCACTTACCCTTCTGCTCGTACCACCATCGATATGGAACGGGGGGAGCTAAAGCCTTGGTCCGAAACGCATTCACAAGAGGACACACCAAGGAGCACTCTCCCTAATACTCCATCTTCTGGAACTCTCAACCACTCGACTAGGCCCAGCTCCATTTCTCCTTCGAAAGAAGAGAAAGAACTGAAGCTAAACGAGAAACTTGGTGACGTGAAGGTCGAGGTCGTCGCTGTTACCACCAAGCCTAAACCCACCCCTGCTCCCAAAAAGAAGGTTTCCAAATGGATCCTCTGGCAACTTTGGTTCAATACTTACAGGTAGGTACTACACACTTCTTGTGTGATTAATAATTCACACAATCTTTTGCGCAGGAAATTCTTCGTCTTCACGGTTACATTCAACATGATTGGGGTAGTTTTAGCGGCATCAGGTCACTTTCCATACGCCGTCAAATATTGCGGAAGCATCGCTGTGGCCAACCTCAACTTTTCCGTCTTGATGCGAAATGAGGTTTTTGGTAGGTTGCTCTACCTCTTCGTTAATACTTGTTTCGCCAAGGTAAGAAGGGTGGCATTTACTGTTCAAGATATATTTGGACTTACAAATGGTTCGCTTAATAGTGGCCACCTTTGTGGTTCCGTCTAGGATGTACATCAGTGCTTCAACATCTTGGAGGCATTCACAGTGGTTGCGCCGTTTCTTGCATTGTATGGTTGCTCTACAAAGTGGTTCTTAATTTCTTAAAACTTGATGTCACTCATCAAGCTATTCTTGCTCTGGGTGTGGTTACATTGGTTGCGGTTGTAATTGGCGCTTTGAGTGCATTCCCTTGGATCCGTAATACACACCACAAGTAAGCTTCTTACTAGACAATGTTTTCTATTATCCGACATTAATGTTACTAATTGTAGTGTCTTCGAGCGTCACCATCGCTTTGTAGGCTGGACATCACTCATCTGCACATGCAAGTACAATTCATCCATTTTATGTAGAATAAATCTCATGATATGACTCTAGGGGCCTTTGTTTTAATCAGCGACATGTACGTCGAAGAAACACAATCCTGGAATCTTAGTGGAGTCCACTTGGTTCGTCAACAAGACTTCTGGTATACCCTTGGTATGACTACCTTGTAAGTAGTCTTGCAGATACATAAAGTCACATAAACTAAATATGCTCTAGTATTTCATTGCCATGGTTCTTCGTAAGGGAGGTCCCAGTAGAGATCGAACTTGTGAGAACTACCTTATTCTTCCTACTTACTAAGTCTAATTGACAATCGGTACTCTTAGCCCTCCTCCAAGGTGGCAATCATCCGGTTCAAGCGTGGAATGCAACAAAGTCTTTTGACCCGTATCAGTCGCACTCCTGTGCTCGAATATCATGCATTCGGTACTATCAGTGAAGGAAGAAATGCAGATTGTCATTATGTAATTGCTGGTGTCCAGGGCGATTTCACAAGGTCGCTCGTTGACAATCCACCCAAGACTCTATGGACCCGAGAACTCAAGGTATGTTACTACACTTGGTAGCATGAGATGTTTATCCAGAAAGCCGACATCTACCTTTCTCTAGTTTGCTGGAGTTTCAAACACGTCAACTATCTACAAACGAGGAATCCGCATTTGTACTGGAACTGGTATCGGCGCAGCGCTGTCAACTTGCATACAATCCAAGAACTGGTTCGTATATCCTACATTCTAATATTTTTCTCAGATGAATGTGCACTTACAAAATGTTTCATCTCTACACAGGTACTTGATCTGGATAGGTCTGTCATCACCGTGCGCTTAGATGGAATCATTCATTGAACGTCTATTTTTAGGCTCTGACCAAGAAAAAACATTCGGCCCAACAATCAGCGGTCTCATCCATAACAATATTGGACCGGAAAGACTACTTCTCTGGGATACTAGGGCCCGTGGAGGAAGGCCCGATACAATGAAGATATTAAAAGAGGCTTGCAAATACTGGAAACCCGAAGGTATGCATTGTGCTCAAATTTACTTCCTCGCCCCGAGGGACTGCGGCTGATCTAACATTTCTTACATAAAATAATCAAATAGTGGTTTTTATTACTTCAAACCTCACAGGAAACACAGAAATCATGCAGGGATGTAAAGAGGCGGGTATTCCGGTTTTCGGAACACTTTGGGACTTCGTGAGTTATCTTTGTCTGTTTCGTGGTTAGTAACCAGAGTCAAAGAAATCGAATCTTATTTGCGCCGTGCTTTATCCCTTTAGTAAATTACGGAGTCTATTACAGTCATAATAATTGACCGCCGCGCAGCACTAACGCAATAATGTTTGTTACATGGCACTGTTGGTACATAATGTATCATAGCTGTTCAGTGAATTTGGCAGTTTGGCTGTGAAAATATTCAATAGTTACTTAGCATAGAGGAATCGGTGTTTACGGTATTTGCATAGAAGGATGTTCATGTATTCATTCACGCTTACGATGGAAATTTCAATAAACGTGTCTCTGGGTTCCTACTTCCTTTGTTTGATTTTTTTGCCAGTTGAACTTAACAGCCGAAGAGTAGACACACTTCAAAATGCTCTGTTTGCCACTTCTTACTCCCAATCTTCTTTACGTCAGTAACACTTTGTAACTTCTTGGCCTACATATGTACATGATTACCAGATTTGGAAATCCACATTTTCCCACATTATCATCACTACTGTAGTACTAGTAGTAGGTCTTGCCGGAGAGTATACCTAGATAGGGGAGTCCCAATTTCACAGTTGATTTGTCGGAAAGAGCGTAGATAGTTTGCTTAAGCCCGACATACACAATTGAACCGCTTTACACCTGAGTCCCATTTTTTTGTTATTTTAGAGTTATGTATACTAGCAGACGATAACGCGATGTACCTGAAATTGGCCATCTTCTGAAAATCACCCCATTTTACCCCACACCCACCTGGAACATCTGGTTCTATATGTAATGAAAAACAAAATGCTCCGCTTCGAAGAAGTTTAAAGACTATTAAAGTCACAAATGTCATCATCATAAGGTCACTTCACTGGGTATCTCCCACATCATCATATGTAAATTCTCAAAGTGTACATGTAATAGATTGTGGATCTCAAGTTTAAAATAAAGCCCTCTCGGCGGGCTTCGGGCTCTTGGGCTTGGCTTTTCTTCGACAATCTGAAAATCTCCTGGGTCTCGCTTAGCTTAAGATGATTGTCCTTTCATAGCCTTTCATTATCTTGAGATAATTCTGGACCATTTGTATTTGTCCACCGGGTATTTGTATTGTTGGGTCCAGATACCCGACCTCCACCTAGACTTTTTTCTCTTGGCGTATAGAAATAAAGAAAACCCTCAAACAGAACGTCATGATAAAGGTTAAAAGAAGAGTGGTTTGTCAATGGGATGTTACTAATCTCACGAGTCGTTCGTTACTTCGGTTACTCATATTAGTTTCTGAAAACATATCAATATCTTGACTGTCTTTTTTTTGTCGTTTCTGATTGACTTTCGGCAACATGTTAAACGATTTTCTTATCGGTAATATTTCGGAAACAATTACGTAGAACAACAAGTAGAAAGGCCGTGAAGCTAGTGAAGCTAGTAGCTTGAACTTTGAAGCTTAAAGTTGGGCTGAATGCTAAATGCCAAGCTATACTGCAGAGGCCGAAGGAATGCATGCATATGTGTACACAGGAGTCCCGATAAAGTGTTTGAGGGTGTTTGAAATATCTGAATAATTTTGAGAAAAAAAGAGGATCCAAGCACATACCGAAAGCGAAAGCGAAAGCATTAATCTGCATGAATAATGCTAAAGAAGTTTTCGTCAGGTGTAACATTAAATAGGGAGAGTCATCTACATAGCAAGCCTACCAAAGTAGGTATAATTAAGGTCACTTGGATGGCGTCATATACATACCATCAGTTCTCCCCGGTGCCTGAATATTTGATTATTGACCACTACGTATGTAGTGACAGAGTAAGGCGAGGGTAAGGTCATGTGAATAAGTTCCAATTATCTTGCACAAATCTACACATACTACACAATATATGTTCTAAGTACAATGAACGTAAGACGTACAAAAGTGCAAAATGGAACCAAAAAAAAAAATCAAAAATCAAAAACAACATAATGCCAATCCAGGTTAATAATACCTTTAATACGAGTAAAGATTATCCCAACTCTGCTTGAATTCTTTTTCTAACTACTACTATTTCTCAATTTTTTTTTTGGTAATGGTAATTGCAAAAAAAACCTCTGGTATTGCATGTGTTCTGCGCTTTAAATTTGTTTTGAATTTCGAATAATGCGGCAGAAGAAAGACAAAGATGATAACGGGTGATCATATCGAATCGGTAGGGTTGTGGGTGTGATTTATTGTCGGCGAAGTTAGTAGTTGGATACTAGTAGTGTGGAAGTGGTAGGTGGAGGTGGTATGGGTAGTGTTGTGGTATGGAGGAGTTATGTGGTATGTGGTATGTGTGTGGTAAGGGTTTAAGTAGTACTTGGTTTACAATAGGCAACTAGAAGACTAAAGGAAATAAAAGGGTTTGCAACAAAATGATCAAAAAAGGAGCCAAAAAGGTAGTAAAAGGGAGAAGGCGGTATGAAGTTAAGGATTAAAAGTGTGATTCTTGTTTCTCTCTGACCCGTTGTAGTCATTCTCCAACCAACATCCGATTATGAATAATTTTAAAAACAATCAAACAATCGGGTTGATGGAGTGGACATTTCTATATGGAGGATTGGTAGTTGAAACAAGAAAGGGAAGAAAAAAATAGAGTGGAGGTGGGGTGGTGAATTAGAAGTAAATGAACCAAAAGAAGAGGAACAAAAAATAGGCAAACGGTGAGGAAGTGGTGAAAGGGATTACTAATTTACAAAAAAAGAAGAAAAAGTAAAGTGGCTGACAAACAAAAGAATTATACAAATCAAAAGGAACAAACCGACACAAACGACATATGAAGAACGCCATAAACACATGGGATGGGGGTGAAGAGAAAGGGGATAATAAGGATGAAGTAGACCGGAGGTGGTTAGGATTGAAAGGGAGACAAGTGATAGCAGGGAGAGGCGTTGCAGGATGTTTCATCACTTCATCACTTAAGATACACATGCCGTCGGTTTAGGAGCTCCGATGGGCGGTGGACGGCGAGAGTGGTGCGTAGAATGACCGTGCGTAGATTGATGATGCGTAGGTCTCCCAAATCGTGTATGTGTAGTCTTCCCCGTCCCTGGAGGTGGTGGCCTCGAAAGGATAACTGGTGTTCGAATGCCGAAACGTTGTTCCGCCAAAGATGGGGGATTTGTGATGGTAGCAGACGTCATCCTTGGTGTTCGAATAAATTCAGGCACAGGTGAGCTTGAGAGTGGAACAGAATCGCTGAAACTAACGCAAAACTCTTCAAGAACTTGACCGGCCTTGCCCATCCACATCCACCTCCTATTGGTTTTGATGACAGTATTGGGCCTTAATTGGATGCCTCTTCTAGCCAACTCCATTACAATCTTTGATATGTTTCTTGTGTCCTATTAACCAAAAATAGGGCGCGTCGTGATAAAAATAGCAAGATGGAAGGGAAGTATGAGAATATAGTATACGGAATACACAGAAGATACTGACATCAATTCCACTATGTTGTCTTCCCTGGAAAGTGGGTAGGCCGAGTGCATTCAACTGGGCAGGAATATTCAGGGACCTCCGGATGGGTGGGAACAGGGTCTGTGAACGATCCGAATGTGACGGGAACAACGGGTTGACGTTGATGAGAAATTTGCGTGGGACGCGAAAAAAAGAATGAATGAGTGGCGTTCTTGTGAGGTAAAAAGAGAGGCACGACTCACCCGCGTGGTGGTTATGGTGGTGTTGTTGTTGGAAGGCTGAGAGTTGAGCCACTGAACGACCGACATACGAACGTCGAGGACGTCTCCTTGGAGCCAATCTGGCATTGTTATCTATCATACCGGGAGTCAGGGGATAGTAGTGATAGGGAAAATAGAATAGGCCGTACATTGGAAATGAAACACTGCTTGACGACAAAGTCGCGAATATCGAAGGGGCCGTCGCTGCCCCAGCAGAAGCGAACGAGTCGTTTACCAGTAACATCGTCAATGAGACCATTCTTGACTAAGAAAGCGCGAACTTGTTTGAGGACATCGGGAAAGAGAGGGGCACTATCCACTTGGTCCTATATTCCTCCAAGGGTCAAAGAGGCAGACATGGACAAGACAAAGGGCTGACCTGCGTGATACCTGTGAGCTCTGTGCAGAAAGCTGAAAGAGTGGGTCTCCAGGTTGGGCGGACAAAGCTGCGGAACTCGTCTACGACGTGGAGTTTGGTGGCCCTGTTGTACTCATCCCGGTCCTGCCATTTCATAAGGCAGATGGGGAACTCCTAGGACAGACGAAGAGGGTTAGAGGGAGATATAAATGAAGGATGTGGGGAGACTTACGATAATTTCATTTGGATAATTGAAGTCTGTGCCCTGAAAGCAGGTTGCCTCGACGTCGAGGATGAGAAAGGCGTCGTAGGGCTGGGGAGTGGTTGGGTTGGATGTGTGTTGCTTGGACGTTGGCTGGGCTGGAGGGATCTGTATGTAGCGCATGGTGGAATGAGAGTAAAGACTATAGGACCATCTGAGAAGACACGTTGTGGTCGCAAGTGTAGCACACACACAGACGAACAGAGCAGACATTCCTTCTCACGTGAACCACCATCATGCTCACAGACGACCTCATCGACGATTATGTCCCAGATGACACCGTACACATCGACTCAGACGATGGAATAACCCTATCAGACACAGAGCCCTCCCCAGAGCTCGTCGTCGTCGTGGACAAAAAACGCAGACGTCGAGAAAAAGAAAAAGAGAAAAAAGTATTCATTTTTTCACTACTTCACTCCCAATTACTTATCTTCCCAGAGACGCAAAATCGCAGAGGCCCCACAGCCCATCGTAAAGTCCATTGCAGACCAACCACCGAGCGAGCTTGCTGCATATCTCACAGAAAAACAGGCTAAAGCCTTTCCCAAGCATTCTGTCTTGGAACTTAGCGACATAGAGATCCCTGGTATGCTTCCATTCCAAATACTGCTACTAGTGGACCGCTTAACTGGGATAGCCAGAATCCTCAATAGCTGATACAACAGCATGGACAGGTCCAAGGACCCTTGATCACCTGGTGTCCTTTATCATTCAATGTACGCTTCCTCTAACTAGTCTTACTCCGCGTACATTCACTCATCTGACCGTTATAGCTCTGCCTACACTTCATACCCGACTGAAGCAAAAGTCAAAAACGAACGGTGCTCCGACTCTGCTTTTCCTGGCAGGTGCAGCTCTACGAGTAGCTGATGTAACACGAGTCTTGCGCGACACACAACTGAGAGGTGAAAAGGGTGGGGAAGTAGCAAAGCTATTCGCAAAACATTTCAAGCTCTCTGAACATGTTACATACCTCAAGAAGACAAAAGTTGGAACCGCAGTAGGGACGCCAGGAAGAATAGGCAAACTTTTATGCGAAACAGGTACGCCGGTTCAATCTAAATGCTGGAGCAGAACTCTGCTGATGTTTTCTTCGTAGATGCATTGTCTATTTCAGCACTTACACATATAATCCTCGATGTCTCCTACATTGACCCGAAAAAGCGAACATTGCTTGATATCCCAGAAACACGAGATGAGGTCTTCAAGACAGTGTTGGGAGCACCACAGGTTATACAAGCTATCAAGGAGGGGAAAGTCCAAGTCGTGTTCTTCTGACAAATTAAGTGGTGATGTAGTACAAATCTAGAAACCTTTTGGGTTTGTGCGCAGCGTCAACTGCATAAAATATTAATATCGTTATAAGTGGACACAGAGGACGAGCATTACGCACTCTTGTCCACTTTGGCACTTTGTGAATTCCCTTTCTGTAACCTTTTGCATGTGGAGTGAAGATGGTGTATTTGTCTTTTGCCGGCATTTCGTGTTCCTTCGGAAGCTCCAGTGCTCGGTCCTAGTTACACCTTTTTGAGCCAGCCGACGGAAGCAACATTCATATAGACATACCAGAGACTTGCATTGCACACCACTTGCTCTGACAGCCTCAATGACTGCATCGACCTTCTTCAGTCTAGCGCGAACATTAGCCTTACGCGTAATTGAAAGTTTCCATGGTGTTTTCCTGCGTTCTCTGGTTAGCATTTCTAAGCCTGCAAGAAGGCGCAAACATACCAGAGGAGACCACTGAGGTTGGTACTTGTAGGCCTGAACGCGCCAAACATTTGAGGTATGAAGAGGGACGAAGGAAAGAAGCGTGAGAATGTGGAGACAGTCAATTCATCACAACTTAACTTCATCACTCAAACACAACCACCATGGCTCAACCCGATGTTCTGCAACCTGTCCTCAATGCAGATTCAGAACCTGTAGAAGGTTCTATGGCTCATATGCTTCGTTTCTCTTCTGGTCTTATTCTACCACCACCAGAAATTAAAGGTAACTGTCCACCTACTTCCAACTCTATATATAATTGATACTTATGACTGGTGTTATAACAGCTGTAATCGATAAAACAGCATCATTCGTAGCAAACTCTCAAAACCCACCTCAATTCGAAGAAAAGATTCGAGAAAATCAACGTGCAGATCCTAAATTCTCTTTCCTTAATCCTGTAGACCCTTACCACGCGTATTATCGACACCGACTTGAGAAAATCTCACGTGGAGAAAGTTTGACTGATGAAAGTACACCTGTTCAAGAAGGTACACCTGGTATTACAAATGGTGGAGGTTCAGGTGGAGGTGAAGAGGATGATAATGGTAATAAGGATGCTGTGGATGTTGGTGTTGAACCTACTCCTCCTGAATTCATATTGGACATTCCCAACATCAGTTCCATCGATTTGTGAGTCTTCATTTATTGAAATGGAGTGCTTTGCGATACTAAATTGCTTTTTGAAATTGTAGAGATATAATGAAACTGACAGCACTATTCACCGCGCGTCGTGGTCGTAATTTCTTAGCAACACTTTCCGCTAGAGAAGGACGAAACTATCAATTCGACTTCCTACGACCTACACATTCGCTATTCGGGTATTTTAATCGACTGGTGGAACAGTATAACAAGGTATTATACCCAAACAAAGAAACATTAGAACAGCTCAAAGAAAAATCACAAGTCGGTGCAAGATGGAAAATGTTGGAAGAGGCTAAGAAACATGCCAAATGGCAACGAAATAAACGAGAGAAAGATAGGAGGAGGAAAGATGACCAAGAAGCTGAACGAAGTAAGTCATATATAATTTGATTATATGACACATTATTGACTGTTTTATTAGCTGCTTTCGCTGAAATCGATTGGCATGATTATGCCATTGTTCAAACGATCGAATTCACAGCTGCCGATTCCGCAACTGAACTTCCGCCGCCTATGAGTGTACAAGAGGTCGAAAACATGACATTGGCACAGAAACGAATGGCAGCTATGATTATGGAGAATACAGCGGAAGATGTTGAAATTCATCGTGCTAAACAAGCTGCTGCTGAAGCGGAAGCTGCACTGGCTGTTGGTAGTGTTGGTGGTATTAATATGGTAGCTGATGATGATGATATGGCTATGGATGAAAGTGATGACGAGAAGGAGGATGAAAAGAAGAAGGAAGCGGAAGCGAGACAGAGGGAGTTGGCTCGTGCTCAAGCTTTACAACCCTCAAGTGGACCTATGAAGATTCGAACAGACTATGTTCCAAAGAGTGAGTTTTTAGCACGCTCGGTCAAGTCATTATCGTGACTAATAAGATATTCATTTCAGTTGGTTCGAAGAACGCAAAGAAGGCAATGACGACTTGTTCAATTTGTGGACAACAAATTGCAGTGGACGAGTTACAAGAACATATGCGTATCGAACTTCTAGATCCCAAATGGAAAGAACAGCGAGATGTATTGGAAGCTCGTAAAGCTCAAGCTTCAGAACTTCAACGTGGTGCCAATGTTGTTTCATCGCTCAAAAATCTTGCACGTACGCGTGTGGATATTTTCGGTACTGAAACAGACGAAGAAAGGAGGAAAAGAGAGGAAGAAGAAGAAAGGGAAAGAAGGAAAGAAAGGGAAAAAGTTGTTTGGGATGGTCATACAGCTTCCAAAGTTACTACCCTCGACAAATTCTCTACCAATGTCAATTTCGACGAACAAATTGCTGCTATTCATCGTGCAAAGGGTCTAGGACCGTACGTCCTTTTTTTTTTTTTTATTGTTCTGAATCTTGCAACCTACTAATAACACATTGAATAACAGAGCCGAAGCAAACGCAATAGGTCCAGGTATAGGTCCAGCCGCCATCCCAGCACCATTAACCAGTCTTCCACCACCCCCTGCATCCCTTCCTGCTCCTCCAATTCATCATACAAACGCTCCCGCAACTGCCACTGTTTCCTCTGGACCCACACCCGCCTCTATGCTATCACCGCCACCTGTTATGCTCCCACCTCTTCACTACCAAGGCCTTGACGCTGCTCAACCATTCGGCTATTCACCTCCACTTGGTGGTGCTCCTAATGGTTCTGGAACAGCTAATAGTCGATTAGCAGCATTAGCAGCTGCTAATGCCGCAGCTCAGCAAGTTCAAGCTGGTATGGTTCGTACGGCAGATCAAATGATGGAAGGCGATGGAACCTCTAATCCTGATGATATACCTCCTGCTAAACGTCAACGTGTTGCCAAACTTCCAGGAGGTGCTTTATACTCTGAACAAGATTGGACTGCTATGCACCCTCATCCCATCACGCTTCAAGTTCAATTACCCAAAGACGAATCCAAACCGGAATGGAAATTGGATGGCTCTGTTGTTCAACTTCCTGATTTGACTATGACACTACTTATCTCGACATTGAGAGATAGGATAAAGCAGGTCATTGATAGTGCACTGCCTGTTTCGAGGATGAGAATTTCGTATTTGGGGAAAATGTTGACGAATAACAGTACTATTGGAAGTTACAATCTCGAAGACGAAGACACATTGGTATTGAGTGTAAGCGACGCAAAGAGGAGATAATCTATGGTGTATGTAGTTAACAACTGATGTACATGTAATATTTGAATCTCCTATTCCTTAAAACCCTGAAGAAAATGACAAGAAAAAATGAAGCGAAAGAATTATCGCATGATAACAAGTAGCTTAAAAAACCCGAGAACATGTCCGAGCTAGCGGGACAAGAAGGAATGCAATGGATGAGGATGGATGAATAGATAGCTCCTGTGATGGCACAAGCGGGGAGCGGCTCATACTGATGGCCCTGGTTTCTGATCTTTGTTTTTGGATGGCACTAGATCAGAGCTTGGCCGGTTTGTGTTGTTATACGGTGCCCAGGATGAAGGCCGAGAGCGAATACTTGGGATAGTCCCAGGTTGTTGGTGGGGCCCTGATTGGAGATTACAGGGTGGATTGTTTACGCTGGGACTGGCAAGAGGGGAATAGAACTGGCTGGGATGTGTGAAGGACGATGCCCGTGTGTGATGAAGAGCGCGAGGGTGATGCTGAACGACAATGGGGGGTGAGTGTGGTGGAGGATGGGATGATGTATTGCCACTAGTGGTACGTTTTCTGTTACACTGGAGTGAACCAGAGGAGGAGATGAGGAGGAGGCAATGGGGACGGTGTCCTGGAGCCAAAGCTCGTCCTGTTCGGAGGGCTGGCGGTTAAGAGAGTTGTGTGTGTTGAAGACAGGTGCATTGAGGAAGGGCGAAGAGATGAGAGACGGTGGAATAGGCGACATTATATTGGATGAGGGCAAAGACAGGGCCAAGTATATATATGTAATATGGGATATCTAAAAATACATTGAGATGTCTCGGCTCATACAATGCGGCGACAGAGGACTGCAAAGAGAAGGACAAGTAAAACACAGATCGCACCGTCCAGCACCATTGGCGGCCGTCGCCGGCCATCGGCCTGTCTTGGTGCTGGGCTTACCGCCATTTCCGCCGTCCTCTCCTCTACCTCTGCCTCCCCTATCCTCTCTTCAGCCTCTTCCGCCTTTTCCTCTGCCGCTTCCGCCTTCTCCTCTTCCGCTGGTACCGCCGGTTGTTCGGACCCGACCTCCGTAAGCTTCTCGGGATCTGGAAGTAGTTCAAGATTTGTCCGCTGGCAGTGGGGACATGACCAATCTCTCGATCTGGAAACACTAAGCACACGTAATCGACACCAAGGACTAGCCACCTACACCGCAGCAAGTCTTCGGCGCTCAGTAGCAGGGTATTCTATTGATCCAACTCCAGCAGCCGCCTGGCCCTTGAGTGGGAAAAAGCCTTGGAGTCCAATTATCGCTGGAACTTCATTTTATTACCGAGGCCAAGACAGGAACAAGTACGGCCACCTACCCGTCCGAACTCCCCAGGCCGGCTGCCAAAGCTCTTCGTGATCTAGCATGCATCTTGTCAGACATTCGGATTTGGAGGTTGCGCGCTGACATACAATTTGTGAAACTAATGCAGATCTGAACATTCCGTTAGTCACCGGTTGCTTCATCTTTATTCCATTTCAAATCCCATATATCATACCTTGCTGTTCAACTCGAATCGGCCATTTGGAGTCAGCATCATTATGGAAGGCGGTCGAAATGGGTATTCCGCGGGCAGTAGAATTCTAAAGTGATATAAACCACCCTCGTACTCTGTTCCCGAAGGTCCTCGTAGTGTGCAATGCCACTCCTGTATGTAGTCTTTCGGTCACTTCGGCTACTTCGGCGAGGTAAATGTGCAGGCAATTGCGTACAAAGATATCATCCTCCAGTGGGGCAGCACTGTAGTCGGTACTGGGGTCGTTGGCCAGTTCTCGGGCTTCCTGCATGATCCGCTTGATAGCTATAATACAAGTCCTCATTGTTTACCTCGTTTCCCAGCACCTACAGAGATCTTGGAACGTACCAGAGTTGTTCTTGTTGAGCGGCGCCATTGTGGTTGATAGACGCGGCCAGTGTATAGTTATCCTTAGCTGTGTTCTGTTTTCTATACCTAGGCTGTAGTGTTGCTGTAGGACAATAGATGTACAATGTGGTGAATAGGAGAGATAGCTATGTATTATGACGCCTGTCAACGTGGAATCACTGCATCCAGTGAACAGTTTCAAAGGTCACACCACCCTAGCCTTACCCGAGTGGTCACATTTTGTCACTTCCTCCTTCCGGATTCTACACGAATTTTATCCAGCTCCTCCCTCCGTTAGCACACAATGACAATTCATATCAAAAACCTTAAAGTCCGTCCGCGAAAGAGTATGTTTATGCACTGCCAAAATCCTTTTTAAAATTTAAATTTGACTTACATAGACCCGGTGAACATTATGTGTGCGCCTCAACTTTCTACTATGCTCGGATGTTGGGCTTCTTCCCAAGACATCAAATCTGTTGGAATGTGTAAAGAGGCAGCTGAAGCTTTGTTCCATTGTATGCGAACTACTGTACGTTCTCTTGGTTTCTTATTTCTCTGGGGTACGGACGCTTATGGGACATAACTTTTTCGTGTGTATAGCCTATGCCTAAGAAACTTCATAAACCAACCATCAATTACCATCTTGCAAGGTTGGGCAAAAATATTCAACAATGAGGATTCAAAACAATTATTCGCTTGTTCCATCTAATCCTAATCCTACCGGTCACTGGTTAATGTTTGCAACATATAACGCGTTGTAGCGCCGCGTTTATTAGGGTCGTCATGCCTGTGGTAAGGGCGGAAATGGAATAGAGTGCAAGGTCGCGTTGGGTTTGTTGGAGTTTAGGGAGGATAGTGGGAGTAGATGTTAGGTTTCGTATTCATTCCTTCTCCTGTCATTCACAACTCCCATATTGTATTGTATTTTGACTTTTTATCGACACCTAATTTCAACATTTCAGTTTAGAACTTTATTTTTCCGAGACAGCCCGCAGTATCCTGGTCCCTGAAGACTTCACCCAAACAAATTATCCTCTTGATACACTTTCTCAAGAACAAAAGACGCGTTTTACAGTCCTAATGTCATCACTCGGATTATCTCCACACAATGACCTATTATCCATTTGCGTTCTGGAATACGCTTGCAATGTGGACGCTGCATCTAACGAACATTTTTGGGGAGCGGAAAACAAAATGACAATCAATCAATCATTTATTCATACACTAAAGCTACATATGCTATTCAACAAAAAATCAACATTTGTACAAAGTCAAGGTTCACCAGGAGATCAACACCTAACATTCAGAAGAGAAACGGATAAAAAGTACAATCCATCAAGGTTATCATAGCAAGAAAGCACAAGTAGAACCCAAAACCAAACCCAAGGTTATCTTTATGATATCTCTACCACGAATACGAACGCGAAGAGAATTAACACCATTAGATTCGTCCGAGGTTGTTGATGTTGGAGTTTGTTCAACTTGAGTACGAGCCAAAGTTTGGAATGCATCGAAATTATTTGGACTGTTTTCAATTGCATTTATTGCGAAAACCATTCCTTGGGAACAGTGATTTGATTGTCGACAAAAAGCCCAGATAGGTGTTGTCTGTTTTTCAAGTGAGTAAAATGTTAGTCTTTTTTTTTTTGAGCGATTGTTACTTAAAAGTACTCACGTCGTTGATTTGGATACTATAAGCTGGGATAGAATTTGAATTTGGATCGACAGGTAAACTAAAAGAAAGAAAGAAACAACCCATCCATGTAAAGTTAATTAACTAACAAAACAAAACAAAAGTCAAACTCACAATCCCGAATCAAAACCAGAAATCGATTCACAAGGTTTACTAAAAGAACTTTGTGTAACCGTATGGTTTTTCGAACGAAATTCGAAAGTAACAGTATCTCCAATATTAACTTGAATGTTATTTGGATTAAATGTAAGTGATCCTGATTCACCAACTGTTACACGATGATCAATGCTTGTAATTGTAGTTGCAGTTGCAGTTGTGGTAGAAGTGGGAGTAGGAGTGTCCGTATTTGAAGTTGAATTTGGGAGGAGTGTAGCTGTAGTTGTTACTGTTTCAGTAACAGTTACAACGGAAACAGAACTTGTGGAATTATTGGATTCGGATGTGGTTGTTGATGTATTAGTGGATGAAGTTGAAGTTGGTTGAGTAGATGATGATGCTGATGAAGATGAAGTTGTAGGTGAACTTCCAGTGGTAGCCGCCAATTTAAAAGCTTCAAAGTTATCTCCAGGATTAATAGCAAAAACCATTCCTTCTTTACAATGATTTGCTTGCCGACAATATGCCCAAATAGGAGAATTGTCGGTAATGGTGAATTCTGCAATCGGGAAACCACTCGTGATTGAATCTTCTACTGGAATGCTAAGAGATATAATTGGTGTTGGGGTATGTAACGACAAAAGTATAGAACACGCACAATCCAGTATCAAATCCATCGGATAGTCGTTGACATGGATTTTGGAATGAAGATTGTGTTACAGTATGATTTTTCTGTTTGAATATGAATCTTATAGTATCACCAGACCCAGCATTCTACAGATAATATATCGTAAGGACCGATTATTTTTGAAGATAAAACACAACTTACAATAAACTCTGGTTCGTATTTAAGAACACCAGGTCCTCCTACAGTTACATCGAATGTAGCACATTGGGCAAGTAGTGGAAGGGTAACAAGTAGACAGGCGTATACAAAATGCATGGTTTTACGTGAGCAAAAAATTCAATGAAGTGGGTGTTATGTAGGTGTGGAAGGTGAAATTAATATGTTACTGAGCCAGCAGTTGGAGCAGAAGAAGAATAGAGATCGTTAAAGGTCGTAGTAGAGAACAAGGATAACGAAATAGCCCATTCATTGTAGATTTATAACCTTGGAACAGTGTCATTGTGTTCTCAACAGACACTTAGTAGTAACAACCGTCTACCCCTTAAGGAATAAGTCTGCCTTAATTGTGAAGCTGCACCTTCTGTAGTCTTTTGTTCTCATTTTAACCCAAGCGCCGCAGTATCACCTGCGTATTCTGCGTAAAACTTTGCCCATGGATACAAAGACTCTTCTCAAAGTATGTATATATAGATCAACAATAGATGATAAAAAATATTATATCAATGGTAATGTTTCCTAGAAAAAGATCCCTATATGAACGATCTATCACACATATAAATCCACAAATCGTCCCCATCTTTCGAGAACCGGTTTAACAACCATTTCCCATTCTTTTCCTTCTCGTATCCCTTCAGGGAATCTCTGGAATTCAAAGATTTCTTTATGAAAACTGCCACAATCAGCACATGGAGTAGTCTGCATATTCCCTTTGGATTGTTTAACAGTTGCCGGTGCTTCAACGTGAGGCCAGTTAGGTTCCAAATGCACACTCGTTGATATTATATCTGCAAGCTCTATATGTATCAAACGTTCTTTTCAGGCAATGAGGTTGTCAGAAGGGTTGGTTGAACATTAAAAAGAAAGAAAGAACAAACCTAAACGATGGCAATTACGAGCCTTTTCTTCACTATTTACTTGCACTCGGCCTTTCAACAGGCTTCCATCTTGCAAGATATCAGGGTAAAATCCTCGAAGAACTTGTTCTTTTGAACCACATTGTTTACCCCATTGATCCATCCGTTTGACCAAATTAACAGCTCGTCCAACCTTTAGCTTGATTGTATCGGGTGAATCAAGATCTTTCCAAAGAGTTAACATATCGTGTACATCTTTAGATACTAACCTCACCTCGAATCTCAAAAGTATATATATAACCTGGTACATCGCGTGCGGAAACTGATTTCTCCATTTCCGCTCGTAGCGAAGCTTGGCTTGAAGCTTGTAGGTAAGGGGGGATCCAATCTATGAACAGATCAGATCCACAAAATAACCCCTTTCAAGTTCTCACCAACCACATACCGTCAAAGGTGACCCAGATACCATTCAGCCTTGCATAGTACCCAGAAGGATTCATTATTTCTGTTGCATGCTGATAACAAAAACGTGGAACAGTCTCTTCCTCGTCTTCTTCATCATCACCAGCCATATCAAGTTTAACTTGTCTTTGACACCGCTTTCCTGCTTTTGTTACTCCAGAACATTGTACTTGTGGACCGCCCTTTCCAGATGGTGTGGATACTTGACTTGTAGATGGGGTACTGGAAATTTTAATTTTGGTTTTCGTGGGCGTGCCAGTACTACTTGGACGAATAGGTGTACTAGGTGCAGGGGGAGACAGTTCAGACGAGAGATTAGGTTTAGGTTTGACAGGTGAGATTGCATTCGTAGAATGAGGACGTGATGGCTTTGACGAAGTGAAATTAGCAGGTGGTATAGGTATGTCAACGAAATCATTCATATCGGGTTGCATAGCCATCTGCATGGTTAGAGATTGCTTTCCTGGAATTGAAGGGACTTGTGGTACTGGCATAGCAAAGGATGGGGATGCATCTGTTGGTGTGTTTGTAGATGTCCCAACAAGGTTGAATCCGCCTATGAAATTCGTGTTCGACTGATTAGAAGGAGGATTTGAGATTGAGAGTGCATTGAAAGAGTCCACGAAATTATCAGCATTTTGTGGTCCTTGTAAAAATATATTTGGTTTAGGTGGTAGTGCCGGAGGTTTTTCTTGAGAAGAATGACTGCCGGTATTCTAGAAAGGTGTCAGGTCTCTTTGAAGCTTGTAGCAACTTTACATCTTGGTTGTACCTTGAATTCGTGAAATAAGTCGAATACTTTGTGGAATGTTCCTTTTTTGAGATCTCTGGCTTCAGGCATTTCCAGTGTGTTTCCTAATTACGCCAGAACCAACTGATGGCGCAGAAGAAAGGAGTTGTTATATTCGTCAGGGGAATTCCCGAATAATTAACCTGAGAGTGTGATCATTAGAAGTCACAAGCTCAATCAGGATTACATAATGCTCATGAGCTTCTTCCATATAACAGCCAGTAGAGAGGATATTGCCACGCTGTCAAAAAATGGCCGTTTCTTTCCATCTACTCCCATCTCTCGAAGTAAGTGTGTAAATTTTTCTGTTTCATGAAATCTGTCGTGCATGAGGAAACGCACTGGGCTCTGATCAACATTGATGTCACGCACTACGCTCTCCGGAGCGGCGGCTTAGAAACCCGTTGACTGATCGACAATTTCAAATTGCCCTTATTGGCTATTGTCTTATACTGATCAACACACTCTCCAGCACCACTACTATGGATAATAGCGATGGGGTAGATCAAATACGTGCCTCATTAAATGCTATGACTAGCAGTGTGTCGTCAGTGCGCCAGTCTTTGAGAAACCTGCTCGACAAGTAAGTTGAGCTTTCGATTCTTGCCGGAAATTTTTCTCATGCTCTTTATAGTCCTCAATCACTGAACACAAAGGATGGAATTTCCCTCCTTTCAATCAAACATCATGTTCTGCTATCATACCTGCACTCCCTTGTCCTTCTTTCATCTAGAAGGACCCTCGGTCATAACTTAGCTGAACGTAGTCTACCAAAGGTTCCCTTCGGCAGCACAGAGCGCGATAGTCGTGGCTCTGGAGCTGGGGATCTGGTGGATTCTATGATTGAGGGCCGTATCGTCCTTGAAAAAACAAGAGCTCTCGAGGGAAAACTCAAGTATCAAATTGAAAAGCTTGTGCGATTGACACAAGAACCAGAAAAGTCTCAATTGGCTCTCAATGGTAAGATTTCCCACAAAACTCGAATTGGAAAATTACAATTTGTTGACATGGTTATAGATCCACTTGCCTTCAAACCGAACCCACAAAACCTTGAAAATGATGAATCTGACTCTGACTCGGGTGTTGCTGTGGATCGCAAAACCGGTAAACAGGCTATAGATGGAATCTACCGACCTCCACGACTGGCTCCTGTACCATATACCGAAACGTCTTCCAAATCCAAGGCTCGCAAAGAACGTGCCCCTGTTCCTTCAGCTCTAAACCATTTGGCGGCCGATCCTTCTCGTCCACATGTCGAAACCACATCTGGTTTAGGAGGTATCCCAGCCATGGGCTCGAAACGTGCAGCCTATCTGAAACGACTGCAAGAGTTTGAGGAAGAGAACTTTACACGTGTAATGATGAAAAAGAGTGACGCAAAGAGACGGTTGCGTGATGAAGCTGATTTGGCGTTGGGTGGCGATCTTGGAGGATCGTATAATGCACGGGGACGAAGGCAGGCCGGAGGTCTTGAGGACGAATTCGGTGATGTCCTACGCAGCGTGGAAAGGAACTTCCATGGGTCAGATGGTTATGAGGAACTGCGACGAAAGGGTAAGAAGGTCGATGTCTTGAGCCGAAGTAGAGATATTACATCCAAGAAGCGAAATGAACCGTTTGAGGATGATGAAGAGAGAGATGATGCTCGTCGAATGAAGAAGCGTAGTCGATTCGAGTTGGATGCTAAGGTCGCCAAAAAGAAGCTCCGAAAGCGATAGATGCATATTACTGCTACGTACATAGATACAATATATCTGTCGTTCTCACAGCGATAATTTAATAGCGCAACCTGAGCGCAACACAATGGAGACCAATTGATATTAATTACCTCTACTATAAATAAACGCAAATAAGAGTCCCAAAATAGAACAATAACTTTAGCGTTGTGGTAGGGTGGACGTAATTCACATTGTCCCCGCATTGTCCAGGGAAGTAAAGTCCCCGGAGCGAGCATCATGAAATAACCCTCCTTGTACTCATCCCCCCTCTTACCTTCTTTCTCCCTACCGGCTGGTCCTCTTCTTCCGACTCCTGGAGGGTGTTACATCCTAGCTTTTCTTGTTTTTCCATAGCTGCGCTATATTCTTCAGTCTTACAAGTTCTCAAGCCTGGAGCTCGATCACCACAACCATGTCGCAAGAATCACCTCTATTTCTGAAAACTCGAACCTTCGCCTTTAGTAGGTCATTATGTTACCAGAAAACGAGCTCGTATGCTTACCTTGACTCTTAGGCTGTATCAATTTAATAAGCTTCGTCTGGATTCTTCTCTACTCTGTGGTGATTTTCCTACAATGGGACTACATGGGTAGCTCTGAACGTATGTCGATATTACTTCATTGTCCAACTCCATTCTCAGAATGCTTCAGGATCCCTAATCGCAGTTATGCTTATTACCAACGTCATTACATTGGTTACACTTCTTATCCTGTGAGTGCTGGTTACTGGTATATACAAGCTCACACCAACGAATTTTAGGCTCTTGTTAGATTTCAGAGTATGGCTTGATGCAGCGCGCGCGGGATTTTTGTTTCTCTTGCAAGTCGGTTCGTAATGAGTTGAACATCTTAGCCTGGAATGGCGGGCTCATTTCACCACACAGGAACATCCGGAGCATTTGTTTATTGGAAACCTCATTTTAAGTGTGGGGAGCAAGGTAGATCTCTTTCATCTACGTTAGTTAAGCATCTCACTGGGATTGTTAGTTGGCGACCAAGAAGGAATTTGTTTCATGGTGTCCACCTATGTTTTATTGGTTAGTTGGGTGGTTCCAGCACTATGTAAGCACATCCCACATGAGCAGGAGTAATTCGCTAATGTCACCCAGTACTCGTCTATCTCTGCGGTCTTGGGTACAGGGTGTATCGATATCGGTCCCTACGTCTGGAGAACGTCGACTTGGAAAAAGGTCCAACTGAGAAGGCATCCAGTCACAGAACGCAAGGGTCCCTTTTACCCATCATGATTGGAACCCCATTCTCCATAGCATTTCCCTCAGAGGTTCATCAGAATCGGCATCATTCACTAGCGAACACACAAAGGAATACAGTCTCTTCAGCCTCGCGATACTCCACACCACCTCCAACCCCTTGCACAGCAAGGATGAGTACTGGCCGCCTGGCGAAACGCTCGCCTATGGTTGATCTCTTATGAAATTTAAGATACTAGAACAGTAATGAGATATTTCGCGATAAATCTACTTGTAATTATTATTCTCTTGTTGTCATAGATAAGTTCTGTCGGTTAATGAAGAAGTTTGTTTGATGGAGGCTCTGCTTGGTTGTCAGTTGGTTGCCAGAGTTCCTGGCTAGAACCGTTTGGATTTAGCCAGGACTTAGCATCAGGGGTTTAACGCGCACGTGGTGAAATTCGCAGGTATCAAATTAGTTAGGCGTTCTCTCCACTCAGATCGTTGGGGTGCAGGTCATACCTCAGCGGGGAATTCGCTCCGTCAACGAACCTTCCTTTCTTACCACAACCGCTAAGGGTCATTCATTTCAAAAAGACGACACCATGGTCTGGGAATCCATTCCAGTCAAGGTATTGCATACACTCACTTTTGAATAACATATTGTTGACGACTATCAAAGGCTCAACTAAGATCCACTATACAACGGCTCGGTCAATTACAAGCAAAAACTGACGCTGACGCTGCAACTACACGTCGAGAGATCGCAAACCTACTATTGCATGACCATGTTGCTGTAGCCCGTGCTAAAACTCAGGAACTTATGCAAGAAGATGTCTTTGCCGATTTGTTGGAGGATTTAGAGCAGCAAGTAGGAACAGTGTTAGAGCATTTTTCTGAACTTGACCAAAGGTAAGTGCTTGAGCCTATCTCTCAGTTTGTTTGAACATTTTTACATTGTGTATTATACAGTCCTAGTGTGCCCCCAAGTCCAACTTTGCTTGAAGCATCGTCCAGTGTAATTTTTGCTGCTCCTCATACTCATATAAGAGGTTCGGTATAACGTTGTTCTCTCCTGACTTTCTGCTAATGATTGTAGAGCTGAATTCGATCAGTGACATACTCTCGGAGAGGCTGGGACAAAATGTTACTAGTTCCTCCAATCATGTTGCATCGGGTATCACCCGTGCCCTATCAAGAAAACCCCTCACTGCCACTCAGTTGGATTCATATATGGAGAAGATTGCACAAAGCCACGGTGTATCATGGACCGCTGGACCTCAGCGGCAAGACTTGTGAGTTTGACTCTCTTGTGGGTCACTTGTAACTCATTATCAACTGTATATATGTAAGAATCAAGCCTCTTTCTGAGCTTTTGGATCCTAATACTACACCACTGGTGGATATGACACGCCTGCGAGATATCTGTAATCAAGGCATGGGCATATCTATCCTCAACCCATAAATATTCTAACTTCAACGTCCAGGAATTCCTGACGACCCACCATGGCTTCGAGCTCGTATATGGAAGTAAGTTTTTCTGTCCCGTTCTGTATTGCTTTAGATGTATTTATGATATCCCACAGATTATTTTTGAATATTCTTCCCAGTGAAAAAGGTTCTTGGAAAACAGAAATAGAGAAGCAGAGAGTGTCGTACTATGTCAGTTGTTCTTCGCTTTCATTAAAAGTGTAGCACTGATGAGTCACTAGGACCTCATTCGTCGACTTCTCGTACCGTTCACGGAACTTCCACCTCCTAAACACCCCATTTCGGGGTCGGATAAAATTTTACTTGAAGTCTATCAACATCTTGCCCGGGTTCCCGTTGAGTTGTTTAGTCAACTGGACTCAGAACCTGAAGAAATTGATACCTGCCCTCTGCATCAAAATGCTAATGAAGATATCCTCATTCCTTATTCTAATTGCTTGGACATTCGTTTACACCTTCTACGACGACTGAACGAAGACGCACAAACACATTCCAATCTCTCCACACCTGAAATTAGACTTGAAACAGACTCTCCATCAATCTCCCTCACTAGACCCGACACGCCTAACGAAACTGGTCGCCCTACGACACTACTCACATCTAAATCAATAACTCTCGGTAGCGCAAGCCAGAGACATGCAACTGCCCTCCTCCGCTTGCTTTATATTCATGCATCAATCAACCCTGGAAACCTTTCTCCATATGTTCCCTCATTGCTTGTACCATTGTATACGGTTCTTAGTCGAGAAATTGAAATAGAGGATCTCGCGCACGCAGAAGCTGATTGTTTTTGGTTGTTCGAGGCTTTGGTTGGAGAATTCTCTGAACTAGAGGATGACGAAGGCTGTAGCCGCTGGATGAAGGAATTGGAAGAGCGCTTGAAATGGGCAGATGTTGGTCTATCAGATCAGCTAGTGAGTTGAGAATCATTTACTTTTTCATGCTCGACGCTAATTGAAATGTTTGTAGAGTACGATGGGACTCAGCCCCGCCTTGCCCCATTACTCTCAGTATGTTGATCAATGGGAGTCAATTACTGATGTTTACTGACACTTGTTTAGACGTTGGTTATCTTCACTGTTAACTCATACTCTGCCGTTGCCCGCGGTCTATCCAGTTTGGGATGTCATACTTTCCCATCCACGTCGGGGACATAATCAGCACCCTCAGTTAGACTGCCTGCTTGACATTGCTACTTGCATGGTTACCGCTGCTGGACCCTTGCTCCTGAGGTAGGTCAAACTATGATTCTGGCACAATTGTAGAACTAAGTATCTTCTAGTGGTAACAAGCCTAGTAACAATCTTCTTGGACGCTGGGTCAAAGACTCTTCGGCCACACGGGCTCCAGAGGATGGCTTTCTCGAAGGCTTGTCTATCTTACAGCTTTACCCCATTCATGCAGCTGGCGGTATAGAATCTATCCTCAAATCGGCTGCTATGTTAAGCCAGAGACGGAAAACGACTGGAATGACAAAAAAGGCACAAATGGGCCTAGGTGCCCGCATCAAGGTGACAATGTGGAAAGGATTTACCAATCAAATCGACTCTCCTGATCACTCTCCTGATCGCTCGGATGATGAAAAGGAAGTAGTTGAAGACAAGTCAGATGATACGTCGAGTGAAGATGAGACCGAAGACGGGAATGATACCGAAACACCAAGCAAAGCGGCGCCAAATGATAGCCTAACTTCGCGCCTTGCAACTACAGTGTGGCGAGGAATAACCAACCAATCGTCCATGGAACCGCCACCCTCTCCTATTTTACCTTCACCAGATGGCTCGCGCCCTGCAACTCCGCCTCTCTCACCCGAACAACAGAAAACCGCGTCTTTCCCAACTCCGCCACCACAGTCGAAAGAAGCAACTAATTCTGCACCTGCAAACCTATGGGCATACACCGAAAAGTTGAAAGATTCCGATACTATGGCCACGTTTGCGAAAATCAGCAGTAACTGGCGTGCCAAAGCAATGTTGACCACTTGGGGTCGAAGTAAAGCCCCTGACACCGCACCACCTGGCCCAATACCAGAGGTCAGAAGCGCTTTTAGTAGCCCAGTACTACGCAGTGCAGATGCAGATACGAGAAGAAGTTCACTGCCTGTCTACGATCATACTGGTGCAATATATACACCTCCCCCGCGGCCATCCTTTTTCCGCAACCCACGCGACAGTTTCCTTCCTTCTGGAGCAACAACAATGCTGCTATCTCCTGAAACACCTCCAAATGACGAAACATTAGCAAGTGACAAATCCTCTAACAGCCTAATAGATAAAACGCGGAATCTACAAAATTCCCTTTTATCCTTAACCCGAACGCCACCCCAAAAGGCTTCACCAACACCTAAGTCCGCTCCTCGGCCCTTGCTTCTCAATTCTTCGTCTTTGATGACATCTCAACGTAGCGGGAAAACTAGAGTTGACCCAGAAACGAAGGTAGATGAGTGGGGGCATATATTGAATCAACGCTCGCATTTGAATCGTGACTCCATGTCCTCCGTCTCTTCACTTTCTCCTTCCGACGCCTTACATCGTTCTTTGAAGAATGGCCGCTCAGAATATGACTCTGATGCTAGCACCAGTCGGGTTGTTCCGTTGAACAGACGATCAGTATCTCCTATGGCTCTTGTGTCTCTGTCGTTGCATTCTCGTCCTCCATCCAACACCTCAACAATTTCTTCAGATCAAGGATCTGGCACGCCTTCTACTCCTACTAGGCAAATTTCACCTGTGATCCAAGAACCACCGAATATTGTGACCTTGAATAGTAGCAGCAACGATATCGCAAACGGTGGGATAGATGATAGCCATACCCTCTCAGAACGCCCATCGCTTTCGAGGAGAACATATCGTAAGAAGCAATCTAACCCCTCTGTTGACACCTCAGACTCTTCTTCCGTTGGCGACGTTACCTCCCGAAGTGCAAGATTGAGGAGTAAACGCCACCCACCTCGTCTAAGTAGTCTTCACATTGAAAATGCTCCTCAATCCATGGACAATAAAGCGACCAGCCCATCTAACCTTACCGTCCCATGGCCTGCGGAAGAAGATCCAGCAGTCACACCGAGGGCTTCCACTTTCGATTCTAGTGATCTTGCCTCTTCGCCCGTGAAATCGCCCAAGATTGCAGAGCGGACACGAACCCCATCAAATACTAGTCGGAGTAGAAAACTCTCTAATAATGCACGGACACGCAAGGTCTCCGGAGGTCATCGTGATAGTCATCATATTAGGGACAGCGCAGCGGAGGATGGGGATGATGAAGGTTATGATGACTTGCTGAGCGCTTATGAGAGTGAGGAAAGTAGTTATCTGGCATAGATTCTCAATTGGTTTTCAATCGGACCTCTTGCTTTCACATTCTGCTGTCATATATATACTATATGGACTTGGGTATCTGTTGTAGCTTAACGTTTTGGTTCTTTCTGCTTTGTTTTTCTTCTACCACTCAGACTAGACAATACATAACGTAGTCCGGAACACGTACAATCAATTAATTTGGTTGCGTTGCTATTTGCCATGAACAAATTGCGTGCCTACGAAGTAAAGCTTACGCATGTATCTAAAACAGTAGGTCCCAATGAATGGTCCTCATTGTTTTGTTGCTTCGACGTTACAGGTTCCAATAGGAACTATCCCATCCCCGTATGAGTGGGTCCGCCAGTATAACAACAGGGTATGCCTACCACTGCCAACCGCACGTTATTATTAAATATCTGAAGTACATACAACTGACCACCTCGAGATCCGGTCATCGTCAGGTATTCTAAAGGAGTTACGTGTCCATCTACTACTATGTCGAGTACTGCGACTAGAGCTTCTGAATTTGACGATGCTGATCAAGAGGCTATGTATAGTCTGATCCAATGATATCATCGATAACGTCGCTGAAAGACCGGGGACGATTTTCTAGATCTATTGCCTCTATCCATTGCCCTTGCGTTCTTCCTAGTATCCACCCACATCAAAGTCCACTAATAGTACAATCTATTTGAGCAACCCTCGAAATGTTTGGAAAATTCTTCAAGCCGGACGACGAAGAGCAGCGAGAGCCGCAGCAACAAGTATACCAACGTGATGAGCCTCAATGGAAATATTCAAGATGTAATGGCCGAAAGAAGGCCGTACTTGTATGATAATTCTTTTCCACATATTACGGTGCCCCTAACACGAGATAAATAGATTGGAATAAACTATATCGGAAAGGATGGCCAGCTGTCTGGGTGCATCAATGACGTCCGAAATGTTTACCAGTTCCTTCACAGTAATTAATTCCTCTTCCGTTTGATTACCGTGGTTCACTATCTACTCGCTTAGATCATTGGGGATATACAGAAGAAAACATCGTGGTACTCACCGATGATCAATCAGACCCTCAGTATATACCCACCCGAGAGAACATTGTAACTTGACGCCCATTCACTTGCCTCTCCAGATTCTGATCACTTCGACCAGATTTCAGCTGCCAGATGGCTTGTAAAGGACGCTGCAGATGATGATGCTTTATTCTTCCATTGTCCGTACATCTGCCGCGATTAATTTGCTGTTTACTTACACGTTTGTGACAGACTCTGGCCATGGAACTCACGTCAAGGATTCAGGCGGCGATGAATATGACGGTAATGACGAAGGTGAATGATGATTTCTCACTGGATATTATATCTACTTATATTGACTTCTACACTTTTCTAGCTATTTGTCCCGTAAGGAATTGCAACTAATCTTATACTCGAACTTTTGGCTGACTAACTAAATAGCTCGACTATGAAACTGCAGGGCTACTTGTGGACGATGTAAGGACTCAGACCTGAGCCGCCTCATTGCTACTAACTCTTATTTCAGGATCTTCATTCCCTCCTAGTTAAACCTCTTCCAATTGGCTGTCGATTGACCGTTGTCTTTGATGTAGGGATTTCACATTCCTTAAATGATACATTACTGACCAGATACCATAGTCTTGTCACTCTGGCTCTGCCTTAGATCTCCCTTACATGGTATGCGATATTTTCCCTCCATCTGGATTTATTTTTAAAGCACAAACGATCTTCCAGTACAGTACAGAGGGTAAGATTAAGGAACCGAACCGCTTGCTCGACGCTGGCAAGGATATCTTGTCTGCGGTGAAATCTTATTCTGCTGGAGACTATGGAGGAGTATTTAGGTCTGCAAAAGACCTCTTCTCGGTGGCATCAGGACAGGATGATGAAGCTCAAGAAGTAACCAAAGCTACCCGAAGTAGTGAAGCCGACGTGGCAAGTTATTTTATTATATATACACTTGTCGCATTGATTGACCAGCTTTCCTCCTTTGTCTAGATCTTTTTGAGCGGCTGCAAAGATGAACAGACCAGTGCAGATGCTGTTGAGGGTGGACAATCCACTGGAGCTATGAGTTATGTGAGTGCTGAAGCATTTCCGCCGACAGGCTACTGATACATAGTGCGTTGTTTCCCTTCAGGCTCTCATCTCAGTATTGAGTAAGTCACAGTTTCATTAAACCATGCCATCAACCCCTTTCAACGTTCAACTTTAGCTGGAAACCCTCAAATCAGCTATCAAGATATGCTGGTCAATGTTCGACAGATTCTTGGCTCGAAGTACAGTCAGAAACCTCAGGTGCGTTGTTTTTGGACACTGAAACTTGAAATTTGACATTTAATTTTGAAGCTCTCGAGTTCCCATCCTATCGTATGTGCTCCCTCTATCATGACCCAAGTTATGAACCGACATTAATCACAGGATACTGAGCTTCTTTTTGTATGTTAAATACATGTGAACTTGTGGGTGGACAATCGGATGTCCGATCAACCGGAGATAAAGAAATTCAATATATGTAAAATGATATTATGGAAATTGGATCCCTATATATTACTAATTACCACTGTGTACTCTGCACAACTCTGCATGTTTTCATTCTTGTAACCGCAACTTCAAATTGGTGAGAACACAAAAATTCATTTGATTTTAGTGACCATTGTGCACTCAAATACCTGAATTATGTACACATGTCATGTAGAGTCCACACGCGCACACGTTCCCTTCTTGCCAATTGTACACGAGGCCGGGAATGGGACTTCCATACTGCTTCCATATCTTGCCCATGTCTCACTAGCATCGACACCTAGTTGTAACCATGCATTTGTGTTACTGTACAGCTAGCTATAGGAGCTCGCAGCAAATTCTCATCTATACTACAATCCCAAATCGGAACCGAAGCCACACCCTCGCCTAGTGCATCCTCCAACGATCATTTATGAAATCATCTTTTTCAACTCCATGCTCATGGTCAACAGCATAGTATCCTTTTCCGTCTAAAACTCACAGGCACACGCAGGTTACAAGACCCGTTTAAGCCAATCCCTGAAGATGTCCCTACCATGACTTTAGTGCATGGGGTAGGTCTAGTCTACACACCTATACCACGGGCTGCGAAGCATACCCCCTTTATATGATACTGACAGACTTTACGAGAAATCACCCAAGCAAACAGAACTACTGCAATCTCCAACTTTAGATACTCGAAATGACCACGACGTCGACGAACAGTGGTGTACACATTTTTTGGGATTTCGGCAAGTGCTGGGCGAGAAAATAGATCGTATTGTCTTTTAATAACACCAATAGAATCCCTCCCCGTAAAGAGGCCTCTTCAAGGTTATAAGGTGGCCAAAGCACTCACTGACATAGGGAACGAGCACGGTCAAATTAGATCCATACGTGCTTACATGGATTGTTCAGACAGAGTGCATCCGGCATTCAGTGCAGTTCGTCGGGAGCTCCACGCCTCTGGTATATCTCTTATCGATTGCCCAAGTCATTCCCGGAAGGATATTTCAGACAAGGCGATTATTGGTGTGTGTCCCCTGTTGAGAAGTCTTCATAATTCACTAACTTGATCGTTTTACAATTACTAGTGGACATGTTTACATTGATATTGGACATTCCACCCCCCCATACATTTGTCGTCGTAACATCGGATACGGATATGTCGTATGCACTCGCTGTATTGCGGCGGCGCCGGTACCGTATTATTATCATTTGCCCAAGCGAGGCTAGTCTCATCATGCAAGCGGACGATACTTATGATTGGAAGACAAGAGTAATCGGGCACCATGACGGTGGTGACTGTGGCGGTGAAGATGGTGATGATACTAGTAGTAGTTCAGACGGTGGTGATGATGCTGAAGACGGCGGTGGTGATGCCAAAGAAGATGCTAGTAGTACTACATCTATGTCGACGTCAGTCTCCGGACCCATTGCGAGCCAGGCAGTTTCCATTTCTTCTTATAGTCGGGAGAAATCTCAACTCTACGTCCCAACCTCAAGCCACGCCGGGGAAGAGGAAAATACGATTAAGACCGAGCAAATACCTACGGGACCTACGGAGACCAACAACTTGAACAGGGACACCAAAGCTAATGGTTTTTTATTCAATATGGAAAGGTCATCTCCCGCTGAACCTGCTCGCGATATCAGACAAATCACGGCACCCCTCGCAACAAGAGCCCGTGCACCGATATCAGAAGTTTTACCTCCATCCCCTACCCAAAAACCAACTATACTAGAAAGTTTCCTCCCTCCACCGATTGTGTCAGGGGAGGTTTTCTTCCCTCCGCCTCCCGCTTTTCCCATGGAGCGTCCTAACGCCATCGACGCTCAAGGAAGCTGGACCAAAAAGAGTCCAGTTTCTTCACCACCACGCGAGGACAAAAGTCCGTCCTCTGCAGGATTTGTTTTTGTCGAACCGGCAGTGGACACTATAAATGGTGGGCCTAATAAGTTTGACACAAAGCCTGACATTACTGCGGCCCATACCCCACGCTTGAACAACGATACACGCTCCGCAGAGCCCCTATCCGTGCCCCCCAAGCCTCCCCTAGCCAACATACCCTCACAAACAAACTACACCCAGCCTTCTTCAAGCCGCCCAACCACACTCGGGAGCACTCCCGTGGTTCCCAGAAAATCTTCGACACCACCAGCACTTCCAACTCCCCAAACCCAGCAGACATCGACATCTGCGTCAAGAGCACTACCAGAGAAGTATCATCTACTTGTACAACGGATGCAATACCATCTTTCGAAGAAGAAAAGGGCGCCTAAGTCATCGCAGATTGCATCCGAAATTCTTCAAATATCACCCAATTTCTACAAGCAGGTAGGAACTCTTCGGTGGGGGCCGTATGTCGAGCAGGCTAAAAAGGACGGTATCATTACCACTAGTCACGACAGCATTGTATTAATGCCAGAGTGGGTCGGCTATACAGTTTAAATATACCAGTGAAATGTATTTCACTATATGATCACGTTTTGTTGCATTATTGTCTTGTAATTGTTGAAAATGAAATTCCTTTTTACTATTCACAAACTACTATAATGTATATGATAAGACTCCCCTGGTAGTATGTAGTCGTTTGTTTTTCGGGACGTTTGTTTTTCGGGAAAAAACAAACAAGTTTGGTCAGTATCGTACTACAGCGTGTTCAGTAAATCAGTGTTCACCTAACTTCGACTGTCGTCTAGTACTAAAGACAAGCACTCTCTCAGTGGGAATCTTGCTACATCAGCATCTGATAGTACTTTCGAGTGATTTGGCCTTTAGATGTAGCTTTGGACTTAGGCGTTTGTGTCTTTATTAACTTTGAAAAGGGTCCGCGCATTTTAAATCTCTCCTAAAGCGCTTGCCATCTGGCAATAAATCTCTGTCTGTGTAAATTATTCCTTCAACACACTTACTCTACTCTCTCCGAATCTCCGTTATTAATTACCAAAATAATTTAAATACAGTACCCACTAGCAATGTAAATTAATATTACGCCACTGAACGTTTTATTGAAATGAATGTATATAGTGTTGAGTAATGAGTACTGAACTGTAACTACCAAGCAGGTGGGAACGAGCCCTGGCACATCTACCACTACAAAGTTCAACATTTGTAATTGTATTATAATGCTATATATAGCATAGGCGTCCAGACTCCAAGAATTTGAGATTATATCTACTTTACAGTGTTCATCAACAGCTATTAACCCTTTGTTAACAGGTTTGCTATATACATATGTAAGCTGGAAACGTGCCATGTTATACACATTTTCTTTTTGCCAGACGTACACCGCAACGGAGAAAAAACCGGACCTAGATTAGGCAGGTGCCAATTATGCTCATAAAATAATTGATGGTGTACTTCGCGAATCAGCGCTCAGCACTCAGCAACTGTGACGGGGGCGAATCAATCAGTCATTCATGCCGTTCTAAGTTTGGGACCTCTTTAGCGACATTCAGAACAAAGGCACTGCTTCCGATAGTGGTGGCTGTTACTCAATGGTAATGTTTTTTGTTTGTATTTTGACATTGAGAATTGTTCAATCCCACAAGCCATTTCAAGTTAAAAGAGAAAATGTGCAACGGCCATTATGTTGCCGGAGCCTAGAGTCAGGAAGGACACATGGTGCCTGCATGGGACTTCAAAGCTTCAATGATGAACCAGATCATGCCGGTGGTGTATTAGCCGCACCTTCCCCATACTTCGATACCAACGAGTATTCTTTAAATAAGTAAATGCTGCCAGCAGGGCTGTCACACTACATTACCTGTGGGAAAGCTTCATACTACATCGTTACCCAGGATTGGTACTAGAATAGGTCAACCGTAGCACAACTTACACCTACACTTAACACTATCCACAACGAATCCCTTCCATATAACCTGTGTAGAACGGTCATGCCCAAGGATTATGGAGACGTAGCTGTTTTTTGGGATTATGGTTCGTGGTATCGTCTGCCATGTTGTCTTGGACATTGAGCGAATTGTCTGCAGAGAATTGTTCTGTACCAACGAATACTTCTGGGTGTGATGTTGTAAAAGGGATACAACATATCGCACAGAAATATGGCAGTGTAAAATCCTTCAGGGCTTACCTAGAGCTTCCAGCACGACCTTGCCCCCCGGAATCAAAGTTGTTTCAACTACGTTCTGAGTTACATTCCTCGGGCGTCTCATTGATTGATTGTCCACATAATGGTCGAAAGGACGTAGCAGACAAGATGATCCTAGGTGGGCATATCTACATATTCCCCAACACTTTTTGAAATCATTAAATCGCCTACCTGCTATAGTCGATATGATGGCCTATGCCATTGACCATCCTGCACCATTGACATACATTCTGATATCGGGAGATCGAGATTTCGCATATGCTACCTCCATATTGAAGTCTCGTCGATACCACGTCGTGCTATTGGCTCCATCGTCTACACATAGTAGCCTGAGGTCACAGGCAACATCGTGTTTTAATTGGAACAGTATACTGCAGCGAGCGGTATATCAAGATTGGGATGACCCTGCAGAAGGTTTAACCTACAATGACGCGATGGAGAATAGTCCATTGAAAAGCCCATGCCAGTATAACATTCCTCACCTACCACAACATGACCTTCATAGCAGAAATAATCAGGAAGAGGAAGCTGTGGATCTAAATACCTACCTGATGCAACGTCGATCCCCTAATGCTTCCAGGTTGGGTTCTTACACCGCAGGCAATCGCACCCATTTGGACCCCAGCTCCCCAACAATATCCGAACGGAGAGTGTTTAGGGGAGGAGATGGGCCGGAAGCGGTTTCCATGACAGAAACACATCCCATCGGTATGGGGGGTGGGTCCATCCACCACCAATCATTGAACACAAGCGGATCCGAAGGTACAACTCTGTATGCAGCCGAAGAACCTAGAACTCCAGCAAGGTTCTCTGGACATTCACAGAGTGACACTCCAAGAACGCCAATACAAGCAAGAGAAAGCCAGATATGGCCCGCAACCCCTTCGACACAAGGAGATGATTCGTTGCATTCTTCTCCATCCAAGTCTTGGCTGCCTCCATTGAGTTCTTCTTCATACCCCATAGTCCCACCTCACTTCATTCCTCTGGTAGATTTTATGAGGAAACAACATGATGTAGCAAAGGTTCCGTATCCTCTACGTTCGAATGTTGCACTAGAACTAAACAAACAAGGCGGCATCATCTACAAGCAAGCGGGTGTCGAGCGGTTTGGCCCTTACATAGCTCTGGCGGAAAGGGCTAAGATAGTAAAACTTGGAGGAAGAGAAGGAAATGCATGGATAGCGTTACGGCCTGAATGGCGCGGAACTGATGTAGGTAGGGACCGATGAGATATGATTATAGATCATTGTACTTGTGTACCACTACCACCTGATCCATGATGGGAAAGAACCCACCTTAGCCCCAGTTAGCCCCTACAAGTCTAAGAATGGCCCCTGCGCGAGGTCGCAGCATGCCAGCACTTCCATCATCAACCACCAATGCAATCCTTGACGCAAGAAAGTGTTGCATTGTTCTGGGACATTGGTATGGATTCTTTTTGTATATCATTTCTGAGTTCTGAGTAGTGCCATCAACAGACTCATGTCCTGTACCCCAATCGTTATCTGGGTACAGCGCTGTTAATAAAATTCTTGCCGCGACAGAGAACTTGGGGATAGTCAAGAGCTTCAAGGGATATGCAAATCTTTCAAGCCCCGAGTCATCACTCAGCTTGCAATTGCGATCTGAGTTACAATCTTCTGGAGTGTCACTGACAGACTGTCCGCAAACGGGTCCAAAAGGCCTTGTCGGTAAAGTAATGATAGGTACGAGTGTCATCCACAAGCCTTCTCAAAGTGTACTCAACATTTTATTACCAGTGGATATGTTTATCCATGCGGTTGATAATATTCCTTCCACCACCCTGGTTGTTATCACAGGAGACAACAGTTTCTCCTACTCGTTGTCAACTCTAAGATTACGACGATACAAGGTTGTCCTCATTTCTCCCAAGCAAGTCTGTTACCATTCGCGAGCATCACTACATCTGGACTGGTTTCACGATGTATTGGGGAGTGAATTCGAGTTCGTTGAACCTGCCAATAATATTGGCGCCCATTCCCTGCTAGCCCGATCTCATACCCCTATAACTTTACAATCCACTGGTAGAAGTATGCACTCGTACATGACCGCACATACAGGTTTAGCTGAAGAACTGCCAGTCGACCCAGAGATATTGGATACAAATAACTTTCCTCCTCAGACTGTCACCTTTCCTACAGCTGCGCTGAACTCAACCCACCCAACACAAGATTTTTCTTCACCATATCTTACAACACGAAAGATGATGCAGTCTCCAGTATCTCCATCCCCTGCAAGAAATCATCTAGAACCTGCGGATCATAATGCTCCCTTGGAATCTTTTGAATATCCCGCTATTAGAACTTCCCCATCTCAGTCACAGTCACACAACTCATCACAATTTGACGATGACGATTTCAGATTCTTTGGTCAACCCTCTACAAAAGCACCAACATCTCTACCTGATATGATGGAGTCGGGAAAATTCGACTCTCACATAGTTGAATCACCGGGAGGTGCTTCTACCGCGACAGTAACTCCGTTGGCATCGAAGCCCATGAATATGAATGTACTTACATCACCGATGTTCACAGGGTCGACCTTGAGCATGGTGCCCACGCCCTCGACATTGATGCCAGATGGCTCTCTGAATGGTAGAGAGCACGTACCCATACCACCGTTGGAAAGTACTTCGATGGAACCTACTCCTAGATCTGAGCCAATACAGATACCAGACTCAGACCTTCTACCTACACCTGTGGCAACTTGTATACCATTGCAAACAACAACATTTCCATTATCGTCTCCACCTTTAGTACGTGAGGCGACTCCATTACCTCCATCGCCATCGCCATCGCCACCGGCACCAGCACCTTCTCTGAACCCGCCTACTCCCATTCGCCCTCCTGCTCCGAGAATCATCCCACCCCATTTCCGTAATCTTGTCAAAATACTACAACAATGTAAGGAGAGAGGTGAACTCAAACCATTTAGACCAGGTTTAGCGGCAGAGTTCAGGAGTGTACATAATGGTGATATAATAAATGCCGGGGCGACTGATTTTACTCATTTCACACAATTGGCAGAGAAAGCGGGTATTGTAGAATTGCCTGGAAAAGGGAACGGTTTGTGGATATCGTTACGTCCTGAGTTGTATAATCACCTACTTTCTTGATCTTTCTATATGTTGTATTTTCATAGAGATCATGTACGCTTGTTTTGTGGGTTGTAGTTTAATATAATACATTTTTCAGCATTAAATTTTGTTGCCAGGGAATTTTTGCATTTCCCTCTTGGTACTGGTCGACTGATCAACTATTAATTTGAACCCTTCTTTCATCACTTCCTTGAATCCATTTAAGCGCCCGGTGTCAAATCAAGAGAATTGGTTTTCTAATGTCTTCTTCGACAATGCGTATCTCGATATTCTGGGATCTAAGTAAGTAAACTCATACAACCCCATAATCAAATGGCCACATTCAACTCAATTATGTACCATTGAGTGTATACTATGATACTAATAATTCATGCATCATGCGTGTTCTGTATAATTCCTAGAATCTTGTCCTCCCACATCAGTTCAGTCTTCTGACTTGATAAACAACATTTCGAAATTCACCAGTAAACTCGGACGTGTTGCTGGGATGAAGGCATATTGGGACCCAAGAACTCTAGATTCAGATACTCTGGATTCCGATATAATCTTTCGAAATGATGCTGCTTGTATGGGTGTTTCACTTGTGGATTGCTCCTTAATGAAAGGGCCGGAAGATAGTTCTATAACAAGAATGATCACAGGTAACGAAATATTGTGCACATTTCGAGCCCCAAAAAATGCTTAATTTTACTGTTTTTTTTTCTTTTTCTTTTTCTCAATTATACCAGTGGATGCATTGGTTTCTGCTATAGATCATCCTGTCGATTCGGAAAACACGAACTCGATTATTATGATCTTGTCGGGAGACGAGAGTTTATCATATCCAATATCACTCCTTGCCTTCCGAAACTACACAATCTACTTGATCGTACCAGATGATGTCAAGACAAGTACATCCTGGAAAATGGCCACCAGCATTTTCAGCTGGGAGAAAGATATCTTAGGCGTAAGTTTAACGAGAGAACGGACTGGTGCTAGTTCTAGGACGACAGACACGGTTCAGACATCTCCAAGAGTCGATGCCACAACATTATTGAGCCCTGGACCTACTATAAGGACTATGGCCGAAGAAAGTCATATGAAGAAGGTGCAAAGCCCAAACATAGGGCTTATAGGACTCCCAGAGGGATCCATCTCACATCACTCTGTGTCACCTCTTACATTTTCATTCGGTTCAGCTATCACTCATAGGAACAGTGGCCCGGAGTCAACAATTAGTAGAGCCCCATCCCGGTTACGATACGAATCAGGTCCCAGCGAGAAAGTCATGCGTTATCTCGAGAGCATGGAGGAGTCAACCCCTCCCATTCGAAATCAAATGTTGTCGCCAGAGCTCGAGCCTCGAGATACCTCTACCTTCCTTCCGATGTTGCAGATATTACAAAGACATCTTGCCGAAGGACGCAATCAAGTACCACGTTCTGTAATTGCCGGAGAGCTTGGAAACCATAAGGATGTGTACAAAAGGGCTGGTGTTGCTAACTTCAACGGTTATGTAGCACTTGCAGAAGGTCGCAGCCTTATTGATGTGGGAGGAACTGGGGCAAGGGCATGGTTATCCCTGAGATCTAATACGGAATAATTTCACCATAAAAACAGAGTGCTATAGCTTGTCATTAGTAGTCCAAATATTCAAAGTATCCTCGTCTGCCCATAATCGTTCCAACGCCTTGGCCAATTTTGCTTCTGACTCGACACTCAAAGGAGCATCACTTGCGCTTTCGCTGTCGGGGACATACATGATTTTGCGCTCTTGTAGTTCGGCAAAAGGATAGGCAGAAACCGCTTTTGCCAGTTGCGCTAGATGTTCAGGTGAACAGTAAAGCTGGGTGTAGGGAAGAATGAGGATTGAGCAGAACGATTCAGCGAGAATAGTATACCGACCTTCATTAATTGAAGCCTCTCATCATCCTCTGAGTCCACAATGTCGAAATCTTCCACATCGTTTGCGAACGCAATTCCAAGGATTGCGTCTTGTTCTTGAGTTTCCGTGGGCTCATCTGGTTTGGGAAAGGTGACGTCTACCCGACCAACCTTTTTGAACATCCACTTGATTGACGCTTTTTGTATGCTGTAGTCAGGAAATTAATGAGCATGCATTTCTACAGATAATTGGCAGTGAAAGTATGCACCCATGGTCATTGAAAATTTCCTTCAAGTTCCCAAAAGTACGATTCAAGTTGTCGGTTAAGGATTCTCTATATCTCAGTGTTGAACGAAACCTTTAAGGCAATGAAAGGATAAGAAGGCGTACATGATAATCCCAACAGATTCAAACATCGCTTCATAAGTCACCACTTCTCCTTTCTTATTCTTCCCATTTGCCTATTATCCGCGAGTCCACAAATATCATCAGACAAGACACGTCCATTAACCCTAAAGAACACACACACTCGCTCAATAGCTCTCTCGATATTGTCCTTTGGAACATCTTGTTCTTTAGCTTTCTTGATGGTATTTGCTAACAGGGTATTGAGAGCTGGATCTGCTGAACCACCACCTGCATTGTAACGACGCGTTTTCAGTAATTCGCATAGTAATATGGTTTATAATATACTGACTCCGGATTGCTATTGCGATATCCTACATGACATACATGAGTTCCACTACTCCCCCCAAAACAAAGTAAGGCTGCGTACCCTTGCTACACGAGAGAATAGTTGCCCTCTTTGTGCATCATTAACACCTTTCTTGGCCTTTATGTTTGCCCACTAAGTCACCGGCCACGTTAACTTTTCTAAATTCTGTAACCCGGTAATAAAGGGTTTTACAAACTTTGCTATGACCAGCAAATATTATTTGTGTCGTTGAAAATGAGCGTTGGCAGCATGAAGAACGAAGTGGAAGAGCGATTTTGAGGAATGACATTGTGAAATGGAACAATGTATAAGTACGCGAACTCTTGACACAAGCCTGGAGGAATGAGCCCGTGCGAAGGTACTTTGATCCGAACATTTACTATGTACTAAAGTCCAGAACCTGCGATCCGTATGTTTTAACTTGGTCTTCAATGTTCTTCCACGTCCACATTCATTTCTTACTGATTTCTTATTGAATATTCATTTCCTATCAGGTTACATAGTGTTACAAGTCTCTTTAAATCAATCTCCTTTTCCTTTACCAAGCATGGTGGCCTCCATTGACAAGAATACTGCAAGATAATGATAAAAAAGTCAATTCCATACCATTCAAAAACATAATACACGTACTCGCTCCCAGTACAAAATGTAGAAGCATCACTTGCCAGCCAAGCAATAACACCACGTAGTTCGTCTGGTCTTCCAATACGACCCATAGGATTCAAATTAGACCATTTCTCGAGGAGGTGAGGTTGTTTGTCGAGATACGCTGCTGTCATACTGTAGATTGAAATTTTGAATTGATACCTTTTCATACTAGATGAAAATGAACAGCTCACGATGTATAAATGTGACCAGGAGAAAGTGTATTGACTCGAATATTCTTTGGCCCTAATTCGCAAGCCATGCTACGTGCCATTTGAAGTACTGCAGATTTGCTGGTATTATAAGAGACCCATGCATGGTCCTTCAACACCTGTAAGCTTTACGATTGGCAAAGTAGACTCAAATATACCCGGTTTGTGATGGATCCAGACATAGATGCAATCAAGATGATACTTCCTGGTGTTCCAAACCTTTCCATCTGCCTCCCTGCCGCCTGAGCAGTATACAAGACTCCACTAACATTGACTTGTATAACCTAACCATTAAATTTAGACGACAACCTCGCTCAATCATCAAAAATTCTTCAAAGTTTAATTAACAGGATCACCCACCTCTTCAAACTGTTTAGCTGGGTACTCCAGACAATCCGTATGTTCCTTCAAGATCCCAGCAGCGGCAATACAGACATCCATTCTTCCCTCTTTATTCCCAATTTCTTCACCTATCTTCCACATCAACTCTTGATTCCTGACATCGGCACTAATATATTCCAACCTCGACTTATTCCCTAATCTACTCACATACTTGCTTGTTTTTTCCCATTCATCCGAAGGAGTAGACGGTAAATCAATACAATACACTACACGAGCACCCGCCTCGCAAAGTACCAATGCCATTTCCAGCCCAAGACCTCGGTTTGCACCCGAGACGATTGCTACACGGTCTGTGAGTGCGAATTCATCAAATATCTTAGAGCGTGGTGTTATGGATGTGTTTGTATCTGCTTCAAGAGCGGCTTTGACACCTATTGGTGCAAGTCGGGACTGCGATTGAGCAATAGACATGTGCGACTTGGGAAGGCCAGTTGGTATACGATAGTAATCGATGTGAACACCTGATATATGTGTGAAAATGCAACGAGGAAGTGGTCCAGCTGACCAGGTTTCAAGAAGCTGCCGAGTTTCAGTGGGAGCTCAATTGAGTGGATTATTTTGGGTTTGAGAATATAATACAACATTTATATATTACAAAGGATAGACCGAAAACACACATAAAAAACGAAAAGAGTGTTCGAACAATAAAACTAATCAGGAAGAGTATCTAGGTACTCGAACAAACCACGGAACAAGTTTCGCATTGAACCTTCGGAATAAGGAGGCTCCAAACCATTGGCCCAATTCTTGACCATTCCAATGATCAGCCAAATGAATGATCTTGCAATTTTCGTCCATGTCAACAACCACTACAGATTCAATTTTCTATTAGAGGCTGTCAGAAACTTGTATCTTGGTGTTTCACAAAGTAAAGTATCACCTTCTTTGTATGAAAAAATCGTACTGTATACTCTTGAATTTGATAGTATACAAGTTGATTTGGCGAGTGCGTAGAAGACATCACGCGAGTAGATACCGACTTAGACTGAGAGAATAGCTTGGGCTAACTTTGTATTAGACGAAGGGAAGAACTTTCGGAACATCAGTCATACCAACGCAAACCACTGCAAGGAAGGTGTTAGTGTAGCTGTATATATGTGATGTGGTGTTTTAGAAGCTTACCTGAGGTGCATATTCGGCATATCCTTTGCAGTAGCTAATTGGATCCTTACAAAGCCTGGTTAGTCTTTGAGGTGTTTCAGGTAAAATAATGTCTTACTTCAAATACCGCGTCCTTATTCCAAGATCGCTCAAAGATATCCGCGGACGGTCGACACTCGAACAAGTCGACAGTATCTTTGAATACCTGTGCGTGCACATCCAGGAGTGTTCTGTGATGTTCGTTCGCAATACTACTCCGCCGCCGATGGTGTGTATGAACTTTGGCACCAGAATAGTGGGCAGCACCAGCTACGGATTCGACCAAAGAAGGTGTGGGTATGATGGGTAGAATTGGGGAATGGTGAGTAATTTCTGGGGGAGAAAGAGTCCTAGAGAGTTTGTCGGACGGCATATTGTGATGAGTGTTGGAAGAGAGCTTACACAGGTTGATGCAAGTGATATGTGTGACGTCATGTGACGACAGAAATACGCCATTACGGAATCCACGGAACGATATGATTAGTGATTATTGGTTCCAAGCTGTATTATGGTATTAAAGTCTGTAACAGTATATTAAGGGCCCTTTCGCATGGTTCGCGGCCTGAAGGCCCCCATTTGGCACAACAACTCGTCATTACAGAGAATGTTACAGTCCTCAGATCATGGTAGCGAGTTCAGCTACAGGGAAAAGTACTCAAACTCGAGTCTCAAAAGATCAGAATAAATGTGATAAAAAACAAAGGTATAACTACTATAGGGACTAATGAACCGAAGTAACAACAGAACTTTCAATTATATAATTTATTTTCTTAATAAAGTGGAGGAATGAAAGGTACCTATATAACAATTATTAGGAGGAAACAAAATCATACCAAGCTCGTGAGGTTCAGTAAATTCAAATAGGGGGTTAGAGTTATATGAAAGATCGCTCCATTATTTGACAGGCTGACCAACTGACCGGAGGAAAAAGGTATAGAAGGTATTGGGGTACCCCCAATAACAGGTATTATAAGCACAGGCGACAGTGAACAATCCCAATCTCCGTACATACACATCATTAAATTCATTGCCCTTGCGATGGTCCCTGCCACAGCCCATATGATTTTCCAGGTGTAGTTTGCCACAAACGAATCGTTCCTAAATACTGTTAGTGATTCAGCAAATGGCGACTAAAAAGCCAACACACCATCCTCTATGAAATTTAGAATCCCAGAATTAGTGAATCAAGCAATTATTCAAGAAAGCTTCAAACGCACCACTACCGCTAGCATACATTTCACCATCAGGGCTGAATTCCACGCAGTGCACAGGTCCATGGTGTCCTTTGAGAATTTCTCGTTCCTCACCATCCATTCCATGAACTCGAACCCACTCATCTCCCGAGTTACCTGTAACGAAGCGATCTTGTAAAATGGGGTGAATAGAAGCAGAAGAAGGGCGGTAGGGAAGAGTCAAAGTGTGAGTTGATTGTCCGTTGGGTAAGACCGGTATAAATGAAACGGTATTGCCAGATGTAACTACTAGGCGAGATGTCGCAGTTGAGACTTCCATCGATGTAATCGGGTCGGAGAAGGAGAGATGCGTCGTGAGTTTTCGTGTGCGTAGATCCCACCATCTAGAAAAATACCATGAGTATTCCAAGATCAGGAAATCATCAAAACAGACACACTTGATTTTGCCATCTTCCCCGGCGGTCACCCCGGTATGTTCTCCAACCCAGACAACACTTTTGAGCACGCCATCATGAGATAAAGCGCCATTATCCATCAGAAAATCCGGATCGGCGTCCGGTCGATTGAGATCGAATATCCTGACTTTCTTCTCCTGGCCGCCTGTCAAAATGTGCGACGATGTGGGAGATATTGCGACGGTGCGGACGATATGGTTGTGCGGAAATGAATGGAGGATGTCACCTGAATAGGTATCCCAAACTTTACTGAACAGATATTAGCAATTGGATGAACGAATGACGAGACGTCTTACGCGGTAAAGTCAGCACTACCAGATACGGCTTTGGAGGTGTCTGGCGATAGCTTTGTGCTCCACACCGCCCCCTTGTGACCGAGAAAGGTACCGATCCAATCGCCTGTCCATTCCCTCAACATAGGGTTTCCGTCTTTGCAACTTGATACCAGCAAGAAAGTTCCGTCATCCTGGAGGGGGGAAAAAGAGAGATGGGTGACCGGGCGAGTATGACCTGGGGCTACCAAGGGCGTGGATTTGAGGGGAATAGACATTAAAATTGCGGATTATTCGTGAGACAGGCGCGCTGCGCACTGGTTGAGATCTGAGAACAGGTAGACTTTCTACGTCCGGTCCCGTGCCACGCATCACATCACACATCACCCATCACTTTCTCCGACTCAATGATATATTTAGACCATCAAACATTAATGGCGCAATCCTAGGCAATCCTCCCTTCATATGACAACACCGTCCCCTCGCCCATGGTTCGCACCTGCTTGCACGGAAAAAAACACCTAATCTACCTCAAATCATTCTTCGCAAATCCCCATTCAATTTGGGCCCGAAATTACCAACGCACATCCAATTAACCGCTCTTTTTATTTATTTATTTACTCCATCAACCCATTCAATCCCTGTCGCTATAAATTCAGTAGTTCATACTCCAACCTTTCTTGACCACTCCCCCACCCTTCCCTACAATGGTCCTTGCCTCTCTCAAAAAGACTGGCCAGAAGATTATCGATTATCCTGAGCATGATGTAGATATCATCTCCACAGGTGACTGGCTATCTAGATTCTGGGTCAACCCCCTACCCCATGTACGTTTGCCATCGGGCTTCTCGACCTAGGATTAATCGAGTTCAATTCTAGATTAAATCCTATCTACTAAGCATTTTCCCGATCTTGACCTGGATCCACCGCTACAGTTAGTATTACTATGGTGTCCTCTCTCTTTATATTGCTCATTGTTGCTTAGATGTTGGTTGGTTGTCGGGTGATATTATCGCTGGACTGACTGTTGGCATGGTCGTTGTACCTCAAGGAATGTCCTATGCTCAAGTATATTCAATTCATCAAGTGGCATAAACAAGAAATTATCTAACACTCTTTTCCAGATTGCAACTCTCAGTCCTGAATACGGTCTTTACTCCTCGTTCGTTGGTGTGCTTATATACTGCGTATGTGACAAATTTGTACATCTGGGGTGAGAAGCTGATCCAAAATAGTTCTTCGCCACTTCCAAAGATGTGTCTATTGGGCCAGTAGCCGTTATGTCACTCACAGTCGCCAACATCATAAGGCATGTGGAAGAAAAACACCCCGGGGTTTGGGAAGGTCCGGAGATTGCAACGGTATTGGCACTCATAACCGGTTGTATTGTATTGGGCATCGGATTATTGAGACTCGGTTGGATAGTCGAATTTATTCCCATGCCTGCTGTAAGTGGATTCATGACTGGATCTGCTATCAGTATTGCTTCAGGTCAAGTTCCAGGCCTGATGGGTATTACTGGGTTCGAGTGAGTATATCTGTTGGATAATTCAAAGAAAGTGTAACTCCAACCTAACTATTTCAGTACCCGGGCCGCAACCTACAGTGTCATCATCAATACGCTCAAAGGCTTACCTCGCACTACTCTTGATGCAGCCTTTGGTTTGACAGGTCTGGTGGCACTGTATGGAATTAGACAGATTTGTATTTGGGGTTCCAAGAAATGGCCTCGTCGTGGTTTGTCAATTCCGGTGGCGGTTGTTGCCAATTACTAATATGTTCGTCAGCACGATGGTTCTTTTTTACCAGCGTGTTGCGAAACGCGTTCGTCATCCTTGTCTTAACCATCGCGGCTTGGCTTTACTGTCGTAGAAGGAGAAATGACAAGGGGGGATACCCCATCAGGATTCTAAAGGATGTCCCCGCTGGCTTCAAGCACGTTCAAGCGCCACAAGTGGATTCTGATCTCGTCTCTGCCTTGGCGCCTGAATTGCCAGTCGCTACCATAATTCTACTTTTAGAACACATTGCTATCTCAAAGTGTAAGTGATTTCTCCTCTCGCACCGGGAATGAAAGTTCTTATATGCCATTTTTTAAGCTTTTGGTCGTCTTAACGGATATAAGATTAACCCAAACCAAGAACTTATCGCTATTGGTGTAACGAACACGATTGGCTCCGTTTTTGGTGCTTACCCTGCCACTGGATCTTTCTCTCGCTCCGCACTTAAATCAAAATCTGGCGTCCGTACTCCTATTGCTGGTGTCATAACATCAATTGTTGTCATCGTTGCGCTTTATGGGTTGACTGACGCCTTCTACTGGATTCCCAACGCTGGCCTCTCCGCCATTATCATCATGCCGTTGCTGACCTGGTCGCTTCGCCAGATCAAGTCTTCAGATACTGGCGTGTCTCTCCACTCGAATTCTTTATCTGGCTTGCAGCGGTTTTGGTTACCATTTTTTCGTCTATTGAGAATGGTATTTATACCTCCATTGCAGCTTCGTTGGCACTCTTATTGGTCCGTCTTGCTCATCCTCGGGGTTCATTCTTGGGTAAGGTCTCCCTTGAGAGTCGTTCTGGAGATAAGAAAGAAACGAGAGACATCTACATTCCAATCAAACAGTTTGGTGTCAGTAACCCACATGTCAAGATCGTTCCTCCTGCACCTGGAGTTGTTGTTTACAGGTTTGAAGAGAGCTATTTGTACCCCAATTGCTCGATTATCAACTCTGTGCTTGTGGATTATGTTAAAGAGAACATGCGACGAGGAAAGGATTTGAGCACTATCAAATTGAGCGATAGGCCTTGGAATGATAATGGACCACGTAGAAGCTCAGCCCAAGATCAAATCGAGAATGAGAAGAAACCATGGTTGCATGCTGTCGTACTCGATTTCTCAGCAGTGTAAGTGTACATATGGTTACTTGTGTAGAAGTTTGACTAACGTTGGCTATATAGTTCGCAAATTGATACAACTGCTACGCAAGCAATCATTGATGCACGCAATGAAATTGAAAGATGGACTGACTATCCTGTTGAGGTGAATTTTGCCCTGTATTCTGAATCTTTGCATGACCTCATTCATATATCACAGTTCCATTTCGCAACTATTCTCTCCCCTTGGATCCGTCGCGCTTTAATCGCAGGGGGCTTTGGTTATGGTGCCTCGCACTCAAAGATACGCGAGGTTGCTGCTGTCGTACCCTATCGAGATGGCAGAATTCCAGACGATACATCGGTATCGAGTGGTGCGGATATCGAGACGGTGAAAATCAAAGATATTAAAGGGACAACTGAGTCGGAAGAGGACGTGGAGAGGTCTTGGGAACCCGTCATTCCATTGGATACGCCTTTTTTCCACATGGATCTCGCTTCTGCTGTACAAGCAGCTGAGAGTGGTTTGGATAGGGTGTCGACTATCCATGAAAAGAAGGTTGTTGACGCCGAAGTCTGAAGTCTGAAGGACAGCATATGATCTGTTTCCAAGAACGTTAAAAAATATTACACTTATGATAATATAGCATGATGTATTTATACCATTGTTAATTCTTTTTTGTTGCAATGAGGGCAAAATGCAAGTCGTTAGGTGTGAGAGGGGGGATTGTATTATATTTCCACTATGGTATGCAAAGTAACCCACATTCAAATATATTCAACTCGCTACTGCCATGTCACCAAGGCAGACGTTTACAGGTTGAACTCGCATAGATCGAGCAAATGATTGGCTGTTTATTGCGACGACCGATGCCAGCCCGAAGTCGCGTCAATACTAGAGGGACAAGGGTAAGAGTGGAAGCGACGGGGACAGGAGTGCCAATGTGACCTCGCCTGGAACACAAATGTAAATTTGTAATGTGTATCACAAGCTTCGGAATTCGTGAAGAGCCTGGTCTGATTTTGCCCTACGCTCCTTTGCCTCTTCTCTGTTATTGGCAGAACGTGCGAGACGCTGTTGGGAGACAGATTAGCCCAAAGAGATTTATTCGGGGAATTGCAGGAGTATTACTTCGGTCCGAAGACAGTGATTTAGTTCGTCCTTCTGCCTATTACAGGCGCCAGTAAACTTGCGCCAATTGCTGGCATGACACCGTTCGAGTGCCTTGATGAAGTCTTTGCAGACTAGTGACGGGATGAGGGTGGATCAAGCAGAAGTAGACAGGGCTAACCGATTTTCTTGTCTGAGAGCTGAGGATGCATGTATGGAGTGAGATGAGGAGGCTGGCCAGGGTCGTACGCGCCCGAGCGGTTCGGGAAATTTTAGGCACACGGCCGGATCGGTGTTGGCAGATTAGATGATTTCTCAATAAATAATCATCCATCCTCCCAACTCCTCTCCTCACACCACCATGTCTTTCGTCCACTCTCCCACCGATGACCTTGCAATCGCAACAATCCGCACCCTTGCCGTAGACACCGTCGGAAAGGCAAACTCCGGTCATCCAGGTATCTCCCTCTCCCGTCTTTCCCCCGCCGGGAGATCTTACTATCATCCAAAGGCGCCCCCATGGGCATGGCCCCAGTGGCTCATGTACTCTTCTCGCGGTAGGCAGCCATTTCCCCGCATTCCGGCCATTTTTAATCTTGAGATCATCCTTCTAGCTTCCTCAACGCCAACCCCAAGAACTCCAAGTGGTTCAACCGCGATCGTTTCGTTCTCTCCAACGGGTCCGTCTCCTACGCTCTATTAACCCGCCCTTGTACTTACGCCTCTACTTTGAATAAAAGACATGCGTAAGTACATCTGTACACCCCTTCATATCACATCGTAACATAAATTTCACCAATCAGTTGCGCTCTCCAATATTCCTTGTTGCATCTCCTTGGCTATAAACTCTCCTTGGATGATCTCAAGGCTTTCCGCCAGCTTGGATCCAAAACCCCGGGCCATCCAGAAGTAGGCCACACAGATGGTTAGTCCGCAATATTACCCGATTACCCAGCATCCAAATCAATCCCCAATAGGCATTGAGGTCACCACTGGCCCTCTCGGTCAAGGTTTCGCTAATGGTGTCGGTCTTGCCATGGCTCAGGCTCACCTTGGTGCCGTCTATAACAAGGAAGGTTTTGAACTGATTAACAATTACACTTATGGTAAGTCGTTGCACATCATTGCCTTTGGTAGTTGTTTAATTTTGGATTAGTCTTCACGGGTGATGGGTGTCTCATGGAGGGTGTTGCTTCTGAGGCTGCCAGTCTTGCTGGTCACCTGAAGCTCGGAAATTTGGTCGTGGTATGTGAATTTTCCTTGCTAACAAATTTCAAGCTGTATTAATGTATATCTATCAGATCTACGACGATAACCGTATGCGTATTCTCTTTTCCTCAGTGTGCCATTCCTGATTAGTGGCTTAGACATCTCCATTGATGGTGATACCGCTGTCGCATTCACCGAGAACGTTCAGCAGCGTTTCCTTTCCTATGGATGGCAAGTCCTCCACGTGCAAGATGGTGATCAGTATGTTGCATTCGAAGCTTTGAAATAAGTCCATATCTAATTTTGCAATCATCTAGTGATTTGAGTGGTATCTACCAGGCGATTGCCGAGGCACGCCAAGAAACCGAGAAGCCCACCATCATCTGCCTTAAGACTACTATTGGCTACGGATCTACACAACAGGGTACACACGGTGTACACGGTGCTCGTAAGTGATTATTTTGCATTGGTGGGAATACTATTGATCAACTCTTCTTACAGCCTTGAAGGCCGATGATATCTCTCAGTTAAAGACCAAGTTCGGCTTGCCCGCTGACAAGACTTTCTATGTTCCCCAAGAGACATATGACACTTATGCAGAGTTCGGCAAGAGGGGTGCTGCTCTCGAAGAACAATGGAACGCGTTGCTCGCTGCTTATGGCGAGAAATATCCCAATGAATACGCCGAACTCACCCGCCGTATTGAGGGCAAACTACCCCAAGGATGGGAACAGGCTCTTCCCGTATATACCCCTGCAGATGCTGCTCAGGCATCCCGCAAACTTTCCGAGATCGTATTGACTGCCATTACCCCGAGCCTACCCGAATTGTTTGGTGGTTCCGCTGATTTGACAGGCAGCAACTTGACTAAGGTCAAGAAGAGCGTCGACTTCCAACATCCCAGCACTGGCCTCGGTACCTATGCCGGTACCTATGTCCGCTATGGTGTCCGTGAGCACGGTATGGGTGCTATTGCCAATGGTTTACATGCCTATGGTGGTATCGTTCCTTTTGTTGCTACCTTCCTTGTGAGTGTTTGTGAACAATCAGTTTTGTATTGTAACTAAACCGTGTGTGTAGAACTTCGTCTCTTATGCCGCTGGTGCTGTCAGGCTCTCTGCTTTGAGTGGTCATCAAGTTATCTGGGTTGGTGAGTGAGGAAGCAAACGCAAATAGCCATGAATACTAATTATTCACCGCTTAGCCACCCATGATTCCATTGGTCTCGGTGAGGATGGACCTACCCATCAACCTATCGAAACTGCAATCCACTTCCGTGCCACCCCTAACTGTGCTTTCTGGCGTCCTGCTGACGGTAACGAGACCTCAGCAGCCTACCTAGTTGCCATCAACTCTAAGTCAACTCCTTCCATCCTCTCTCTTTCTCGTCAGAACCTCCCCAACTTAGAGGGATCTACTATTGAGAAGGCTTCTCGTGGTGGTTACGTCCTTGTAGAGGAAAGCAATGAGGACCTTACTATTGTTAGCAGTGGAAGTGAAGTCAGCATTGCCGTCGATGCTGCTAAGAAGCTCAAGTCTGAGGGTATTAAAACCCGTGTCGTTAGCTTGCCTTGCTGGCTTACTTTCGATCAGCAAGATCAAGACTACAGACTCGGCGTTTTGAGGAGTGGTGCACCCATCCTCTCTCTTGAGGCCGCTTCCGTGCGTATTTGTTCATTGAACATCCGAGGAAATGTAGTGACATAATTAAACAGACTGCTGGATGGGCGAAGTACAGCCACGAGGTTTGTTTTAATATTAATCCAAGTCTGTCTTAGAATTGTGCTAACGACAATATTACAGCAATTCGGTCTTTCTGGTTGGGGTGCTTCAGGTCCGTACCTAAAGGTGTATGAACACTTTGGTATTACTGGCTCTAGTAAGTGATCTTTTTGTGAGGATTTTCGGAACAGCTGTTGACAGTTTTCGTAGATATTGCCTCGGTTGGCAAGAAGGTTGTCGAGTTCTACAAGACGAGGGGTGGACCAGTTGTCTCGCCTCTTGTCAAGGCTGTTCAATTATAAGATAAATTTAGGCATTAGGAGATCTATGGGGAATGTGATAATAGAAGACAAATAGAGTGTATCATCTTTACTTAGCGTAATGTGTGTCAATTGCAGTAGCGTTGGACCAAAATATCATGGAATAGCTGACTAGAAACTGGACAAGTAATGTTGAAAGCAGAATTAGTATTGAAGTTCTGATAGTCGTAGTCTGTCTAAGCATCTATTTCCTCTTCTCAACCTTGATGGTATCCCATTGCTGCCTCTCTGTCTCCTCCTTTGCAACCTCGAGAACGTGGGGGACTAGGTACCTAACATCCTATTTTGGCCCCGAGTTTGAGCAGTCTTTAATTAAGAATGTTTGGTATGGCATACCTCGGTGGGCATTGTCCACTCGGACTTTTCCAAGGGCTTATGAAGCACACTGGCTTGTGATGCGCGCTTCAAGCGGTAGGCACGGTCATAGTACTCGCGAGGTGTCAAACGTTCGAGAGCCTGTTGTAGGACGTGTTAAGAAGAGTAAAAATCAAAGTAAAATATTCCTCCGTACCCTCTCAACTGTGGGGTTCTCTTGAACGACTGAAGTTGGGTCAATAGGGGAGACTTGATTGGAAGAGAACTGAGTGCATACGGAGATCATCATATTTGAAACCATACTTTCGGTAGCCAGAAGCATTGGCGTACCACTGGGCCACAGGCTTGACCCAGTTACGGAGTGTTTTTGAAGACTGGATATAGGGGGCCAACGAGTAGCTGAGAGGGCCGAACATGACTGCGAGTTTGAGAAAGAATGTGTAGTGTTTTGGTTAGGACACTGACCCGGAGGGTTCCGAGGATATTGTTTGGCTGTGTTTGACTGGAGCGTCCTCGCTATCTCGATGGACTGGACTACTGATGGGAGGTCGATGGAGGTATAAAAAGTGAAAAGATCGTTTTTTATCTGCAACTGATCTTTTCTTTCGTTCATTATACACCATGTCTACCACTGAGCGCACCTACATTATGATCAAGGCATGTCTTGCACATCTTACACTAGTGCCATTGTTATCTAACCTAAGTTGATTGTCCAGCCTGATGGTGTCCAGCGTGGACTTGTCGGCAAGATCATTGCCCGCTTCGAGGAGCGTGGCTACAAGATCGTTGCCCTCAAGCTTGTTCAGCCCACTGAGGAGCACCTCCGCCAGCGTATGTCTACTTTTTCGACCCTGATTAATTATTGTTTTCTAAAAAAAAACGTTTGGAATTATTCAGACTACGCTGATCTTGCCAACAAGTCCTTCTTCCCTGGCTTGATCAAATATATGGCCTCCGGTCCCGTTGTCGCCATCGTCTTTGAGGGTCTCGATGCCGTCAAGACCGGTCGTGTCATGCTCGGTGCTACTAACCCCTTGGCTTCCCCCATTGGTATGTATATTTAGTTTTCAATTGGCTGGAAACGGTGTATTTATTTCTTGGCCAGGTTCCATCCGTGGCGACTACTCCCTTGCTGTCGGCCGTAACATCATCCACGGTTCTGACTCTGTTGAGAGTGCCAATAAGGAGATTGCTCTGTGAGTTGTTTAGATAAGATTGTGGCTGATTGATGATCTAACCCTTTTTGATTAGTTGGTTCCCTGAGGGAATTACTAAATGGACCAGTGTCTTCGAGAGTTGGATCTACGAGTAAATGGATGGCAATGATATAGAAAAAAGAGTATGACGTGTATTATCTTAAGGTCGGAATGGATGCAGTTTGCAGTGTCTCACGACAGAGGGAACGCCATCATTGCCGTGGAAATGATGTTTGACCTTGGTTTACTCTCGTTGGACACTTGTCCCATCTTCTCACCCTCAACACCCACCCATGAGAATACACTCGCTGACCTGCCAACTAAACGCATATATTCACTATTGTCTAAAAATACTGGCTTGGCTGTCTATATAAGTCTCAAATCCCCAACCCCCCAATGGCGAATCTACAGACTACACCCTTTTCTTCCTAATGTCATCGTTCCTGCACATCGGGCTTTCATTTCTACTACTATGGTTTCACCTCCTTGCCAAGGCTACAGCTAAGATGGGGACCTCTGGGTGCAATACGTTCATGTGTCTGAATGCTACCCTGGACGACAACTTTATGATCACTTGTATGCACAGTGCACCTCGGTAACGAACTTACACTAAAACCTTGTAGATGAGATTACCAGTGTATATCAACCTTTTGGCTGGCTGGCTCTGTAAGTGAACTGTGTATATACCCGCATATATACTCACCTCTTGTAGTGGTTGGGGCAGGAAAATGGACGGAACACGGATGGTAATTGTCTGGCCAAACGATGACGGCACTTTCACATTCTCACATCGCCTTGGCCATGGTCACCATGAACCAGAATATGTCGAGGACCCAGTTCATCTTGCATTTCCTGTAAACCCTGTGGCTACCTCGGTAATTACCCTTAGCCTTGTTTATAGAGAATGCCTGTTGTACTAATCACCAAGTACTCAGTGGAACCCACCCAATTCAACACGCATTGCTTTTATGATGCATGCAAACCGAACAGCGCTGTACGAAGACTCTATTGAACATCTCATCTGGGCGTATGGAATGACACGGCCAGCACCTCGTGAAGATGCAGATTTGTTGCCACATTACCGTGCTGGTTTCTTGAGAATCGATTATTCAAAAAATGCTATTCCACCTCCACCTCCTATCGAAGGTCAAAAGATAAACCCTGTATCTCATGGAGATCCCGACGACGAAAATACGATCATGGACAATCATAACTTCCATCAGTCCACGCCTACGTCTTCCTCAAATTCTGGAGACGATACTTCTGGAGACGATACCAAGTCGGCGACAAATGACAATACCATTTTCACAAAGCCTGTCAAGTCTTCTTGGGGAAGCCATGAGAAACTGATAGTAGCACATGGGACTATGCTCGCTACTGGCTTCATGATTCTACTTCCGGCAGGCTCCCTCGCCGCACGTTGGGGAAGGACGTTCACACCTAAATGGTTCAAAGTCCACTCTTTGATTAATATGACGATTGTTATGCCTATTATCGTCATTGGCTGGCTTTTAGGTCCTACCGCTGTTATCAACAACGATAGTTCTCATCTCGATACAGCGCACCAGGTGACTTTCTCGACTTGACTTCTATTGCATAATGTTCATAGTTTTTTTTTGGTTTGTGTTTAGGTCTGCGGCGTATTTTTACTTGCGTTTTATTTCCTCCAAGTGTGGTTGGGAAGATACATCCATCGTCGAAGAGCAGAAGGTCTCGTACCTGCTAACAAATCGCACCCTCCCTCAAACGTCCTACATGTGTGCTTGGGTCTTCTCATCATCGTCCTATCATTTTTCCAGGTACATAAATATTTTCCACAGTATCATTCATTTGTGATGTTTTACTGATACGCATGGGGTTGTATAGGTCAGGAGTGGTTTAAATGAATGGGAAACAGCTACAGGTCGTGGACCACTTACCAATTGGTGCCATGATCTCTGGCTTGCATGGACATTTGTATGTTTTTAAGTCTCCTGTAGCCTTTCTTGCCTATCTAACACAGCTATAATCAGGTCCTTCCCATTGCTTACTTGGCAGGCTTATCTCTCCTTCCTCGACAATTGTACCAAGAAAGCCAATGGAAAACTATACCAGGAGATTATGTCGGCCTCTCGGACGCGATAGATTCTCCACTTCTCACTAATGTAGATCATGAAGGAAGGATCGGCCGAGTATCGATGGATTCTGTACGGATGGTATCCGAGGTGCAGAAATGAAATGAAAACACACATACAAGTACAAGTCTATGGGCGTCTAACGGATTCATTTCTATCACTGTATTATATGAGCACAACACAATACTAGTGTTATTATACCTCTCCAGCGTGTGGTGAAGAAAAGCAGAGAATGTTCGGCTCAATGTTGATGAACATGATATTATATCAAGATCCCGTCCGTTTGATTAGGTCTACACATATACAGTGAGAGAACAGTGAGATGTAATATACAATGACAAGATAAAATGAAAATGAGAATGATTAAGAAAGAATTTGGCGTCACATTAGATGAAGGGATCACTGGAGACAGAGAAAGAAAGAAAGAGGTATCGCAAGTTTCTAGAACAAAAGAAAGTTGGGGGGTATGTGAGATTGTAAAGGAAGAAACCAAGAGATTGGATTGTGTGTGAGAGAGAGAGGGAGAGGGAGAGAGAATAACATGCTAAAAGCGATCTTCGACGAAGATCGGAAAGAAAAAAAAAAGGAAAATGTGTGTTTGAAATGTGGAATCGATTTTGCAAAATAAATAAGCACAAATTGTAGAGCTAGACAGAAAAAAAATGCAATGTTGAAAGAGTAATGCAGTAGTTGATTCGACGAGAAATTAACACAAGAGATAGTAGGGATTGGAAAGTTGTAGATGATGGTAATGGCCAGATTTTTTGTGTATTTTAATTGTTTTTGTTTGAACCCCAACCTGAATGAGGTTCCACAAGGGATAAAAGAGTGTGTATGTTTGTGTGTGATGCGGGAACGAACAACAGACGCTAACATCGACTGAAGTTATCGAATCATCCAGATAAACTGGCGAGGGATCAGAATTGGGGGGATAACACGATACTACAATTGATCACATCCCCCCACCAGATTGACAAGACCTTCACACCTGTTGGGATGCTTTATCAAATATAGGTAATACATGAGAAAAAGCAGAGCCCCGCGTGTGAAAGTAATATGAGGAGTCGGTTGATGAAGTTTATCTTACGCCGGCCTTTCTTTCAAATTCACGATGCTTTGGCAAGAAGTGCTGCGAGATCTTTCTCGCCTGCAGCAGGGAGTTGACGAGAACGAGCCTTCAAACGCACTAAGATAGAACAAAAAAAGCAAGAAAAAAATCAGTTCAAGCGCACAAACGAATGAGAAACCAAGGAGATGAACGTACGGTTACGATCAAGACTGAGTAAAACAACTTTGACTGCTCCATTTGTATCGTGACAATTGGAATCCAACATTGAAGATCTATCCATCCAATGTTCGTCTTGCCAAATGGCCGCTTTGAGGATGAGATCGTCCATGTTACGCTCAAAGTTACCGGAAGTGAAGTCAACTTCTTCAGTTTTGACGTTGATGTTGGTTAAATAGTTTCCTTTTGAGGTTAAGACTTTCAGTGATTTTGAATGAGTACGAAGGTGGGATGTAATGTAATCCAGTGCACTGCGGGCTGCTTGTCCAAGTTGGAAGGTGTTGTTTACGAGTCCGTCGAGTTCCATGATAACGGGCAGAGGGATGACTACCGTCCAACGCAAGCTCTCGATGAGAGTAGCTAGCATGGAAAGAGAAGAGAGAAGAATGTTTGTATCAATGACGAGAGTGGAATAGCCTGGGACGATATAGAGGGCGGGATAGTCATCGCGTCTCCTGTGTGTGTTGGAAGATCGAGATGTAGAAGATTTTTGCCCACGATCAGCATATTGGAGTAATTTCCGCAGGTACCTTCTGCGTGCCTAGAGTAGTTGTGTCAGGATCAATAAAAGGAAAATACAGCAAAAGTAAATAACACAAACCTTCAATTCTATAACTTCTTCAGAATCATTCGGATCGTCTTCCTCGCTGCTTTCTTCCACTTCCTCTTCATCAACGTCCATTTCGTCATCATTCCATCTTCTACCCATCCTCCTTCTTTCCTCCTCTTCACGTTCCATACGTTCCATTTCTCTCCAAGCAGCGACCTTCTCTTCTAGTTTACCCTCCACTCTCCAATCCCTGGTCCCTTCAATCCATGTGAATCCAGGAACAGCCGCAGAAAGGTCCACTGCACTTCGGACTACTCTTATCCATCTTCTATTCAAGACCATGTTTGGACTTACACCAGAACCATCAGGCTTTGGTTTACCACAATTTGAGCCGCTTTTAAATTTAGCCTGGATGCTTTCCTCTGTATCATCTTCAATCTGTCCATCCGTCATCTGATTGGTGTTGGAGCCCTCAAGAACTTCAAGCTCTGGACGATCTTCAGATGTTCTCCAGTAACCACGTTCATAAACCTTCCTTCCAGCCCAACTCAGACCACGGATACACCAATCTTCGGGCAGAGGTGGCACACAACCCGATGAGAGTAATTCCCAACGAGGTCCTGGGGCTGTAGCAAATAAATTTTGCGATTCCATAACTTTTCTGGGGATCGTGGTGAAAAAAGCAGCGAGATCTTCCCAAGGGACGCTGCGCTCAAGAATCTCGTGAGATATTTCGGATTTGAGGACGGTGGAGAGAAATGTGAGAAGGACAGTCAGATATGGGTTGACGGTTGATCGTGAATAAGACGTCGCCTTGTGCATAGGATTACGCAAAACGTAGGTCAGCATTGAAAATGTCAGCTGAAGGGCGCCCTTGAAAGCAAGGGGATGTTCAGATACAGGGGTTTCCTCCTTCAGGAGATTTTCAGAAGGTTGTACGTTCGGAATCCTAGATGATTCCTCATCAACATCCATTGTTTGATCATCCTGAGGTTTCTTGGCCAAGGTGCGAGTAGTAGTTTCCTTGGTCATATCTTTACCTGGGGGGATGCCCAATTTGCGCAAAGTCACCTCGTTCCTCCCATATTCAAGGACAGCAGTAATATTGATGATTGCCATCATAATCCAATCATGTTCTTCTGCGCCTTCAATTACAAGACGCTCTAGAAAGCGGGAAAGAGTTGGTTGGAAATCATCCAGTTGTATGTTTGTAAAAATCATCCCGTGGAGAAGAATGAACAGATCCGAAACTTTGGCATCGGGTATCATGCGACGGCTTTGTGCTGCAGCTGACCATACAGAAAGAACCGACTCGCGAGATGTTCCGAAAGGATGGAAGACAGTCAAACTTGAAACATTGTTATAAAATAATAAGGAAATACGTTTTTGTGCGCGCACCTCTTCAAAAAATGGTATACTGAGCGAAGTTCCTCATTCTCAGACTCTCTGCATAAAAAACCCAGATGATGATGCAATTTCCCGTTTCCTGGTTGCTCAAGAATACCAGAAGCGTACCAATCACGGGCAATGTTCTTCCACCGCTCCTTTTCTGGCCCCACTTCCAACAATCGAGCTGCGACAATTCCGACACTAGGGGTTTGGCTTGCTGCAAGACCTTCAGGAATATCACTGATCGACTTCCTCCCACTGGTGTTGCCGTTTGCTGTTCCATTAGGCATGTTCAAACCTCTAGCACTGTCCAACTCATTAACGGCCCTGACAGCGTCAACCGTCAACCCACTATTCCCCTTGATATTTCCGTCCAACATTGCAGCAACGATCATTCGGTATCTAGCGAGATCCCCAAGGGCTTCTAGCCAACCGCTTCGATAGTTTGACAGTCGTCGATCTTCTAGGAGTCCGGCGTAAAATGTGTATGCGTAGTAGATAAATTCCTGTAGGAGCTCTAGCGCGAGCTCTGATGAGTGACAGGAACGACGTAGGGATTCAAGGAGTTTGTAGAAACCATGTGTCCATAGTCGGACAATGATGTTGTACCGTGCCGGGATGTCTTTCAGGGATGCAGGACCGCTTGGATTGAGAGCCAGCTGCAGGAGATTGAGGATAACTTCGGATAACCTGTATAATCGATTTGAACAAGAAAACCTTCTGGTATAAAAATACATACCTCTTGTGATCCTCCAGCTTAATTGCCCATTTTTCCCGCTCTCGCTCAAGTTTGTTGGTCTCTTTTCCTTTGAGCATCACTCGCGAGTTCATCTCCTCTACTTCCTCCGACTCTTCCTTCTGTATTTTTGCCTCAAGCGTTGTGATCTGACGATATAACCGTTTGAGCTGTTGCGAGAATATATTTGAGGTAGAATCATCAGCTGGGGGGTGTGCATGTGTATCAAAGAGGGCAGAAGATGTCGAGGATGTGTCCGTTGTAGAGGACAATGTGAAGGAAGATGATATTGAATTAGCGTAGGAGCTCGTGGAGCCCGCAGAAATATAGTCGCCATTTATTTTGGGCGTTTGTTGTTTTTCGGGTTGTGAAGGTTGTTGTCGGGAAAGAAAGTGAACAGGATCATGTTTTCTGTGGTCAAATAACTGGCGCGAAGAGGCGGCTCCTCGGGAATTATGTTGGGTGCGAGTCGCATTGGAACTTTCCGGTTCAGTGGTTATGTCTGGTTCTGGCATACGACGCAGGGGTATGGGGTCTGTGTTCGGGTTGAAGAGCTTTGGCTTGGAGGAGAGAGTCCTTGGTCCAGAGGATGATGAAGTGATTTTAAGTCTCGCAAAGCTCTCGGGGTCTGCGTCTGCTTGTTGTCTGTGGAGAAGCTGTGGGGATACGTATCGTTTCTGAGACTGCGGGGCAGAACTGCGTGCTTGAGACGGGGATTTCGGAGAAGGGGTGACTGTAAGTGGCTGCTGTAGCGTTTGAGGAGCTTTGTGTTGATCTCTCAGCTCGCGGTCCGCCTTTTCTCGTGTGCGTAGGGCGCTAAGGACGGGTATGAGCTGTTGTATCAAGGTGAAGACGTATTACCGACCCAGCCTGCTTGCGCCTGAAGGCCATAAATTTCTCGTCAATGTCTGTGGGCTGAGGCCCTTCACGAATGCCTGTGCGGTCCTTTTGCTTTCGTTGGGGGTCCATGGTGGTGGGAGAGAAGAACAGTTGGACATGGAACTTGATTTGTCCAAACTGCGTCAATTCCGCAGCACCAGATAAGATCTCAGTCACGTGTCTGCTGCGCCTTCACCTTTATTCAGTCCACAGCCGTCCGTTCTTGTTGCCGCAGTGCAGCTGTTGAACTGTGCCATGCATTGTCCTTCATTTCCACCATAAAATGTACTTGTGCCATTCTCAATGGCTCACGCGTGGCCGCTTCTGCAACGATGTTATACACCCTTAAATGTTCAGCCAATCACAAGACTCACAGCAATATCTCCGTAAGTGACCCCTTTTCCCTGTTTGCATCAACTTTACATCCATCATGCAAGAACGTTCAACGTACGCCTGTACCTTGTGCACATCAATGGTCCCCATCTTTAACCTTTGCGCATCCTTAGGTTGCCGCAAACGTGTCCCACACTGCACGCAGCTGTGCTCCTTACGAACAACCCTTCAAATGCGCTGCGCACAGCTCAAATATGAATGACATACACATACGTAACGGATCATTATCCGATTCAGGGTGCAGCAAGTGCAGTAAAATACACATCCAAATTTACGTCACTGAATTTCAATATCTAATCCAAACTGTACCAACGTGGTTACAGACAAACCAATACTAGTCGCCCTTGGCTGATTACATGTGTACTTCATCATGAAATGAACACTTTTTCAGCCACCACGCTGCGCCGCATTAGCCGGTCACCGATTCCCAGTCAATTGCTTCGTTTGACCCTTTCTGAGGAAATAAATACCTCAGCCGCCGTTTCGGTCGCTTTTTCCCCGGGGGTGCCGGAAATCGGAAATTTCGATTTGTTATATAACCCAAAATAAAACCCATGACGTCTAAATATATAAGTATAAAATATTATATTTGTATACACGCCAACCGTTTGGTTTAAAACGAGCCACCATCTTCATCAAATATTCTAACTATATGCTCTGGTGCACAAAGACCATTTCCGCTATCCATTGACCGTGGAATGAGTAGACGTATCACCTCCGATGATCCTATGAAGCGCAGTTTTATGCGTTCACGCAGCTGATTCATGGTTGTAACAGTATCCGGAGTTAAGGTTAGAGCTGCTTGACCATGGTTCTGTCGCATTACAAATGAAAACTACGGAAATGGAGAAAACTAATACGTACGCCTCCCTTCCCCCCCAGTGTCTCTCAGATAGAGGCTACCATGACTTCATGAACCGCAGAGTTTTAGTCGTGATCACGTCATCTTTTTAGTCGTCCTGACTGCGGACATAGTCAAGTTAGGATCTAGTCTTGGGCTAAATTTGAACCAAGAAAACTGCGGACGCAAATAACAAATAAGAGCGATAACGCTTGACTCAAAAGAAGGGGGTCGGGAAAGTTCTTTATCCCTCTCCGTCTCCCCCATTCCACGTCCATATCCCCTTTCCTTCTCCCAGGTTCAACTGACTGACTGACTGACTGACTGACTAATGAAAGAAAGCACTTGGTTCAAGATATTCACAACATACTAAAGAATGGATTTTTCCTTCAGGATGACCAAACAATATCGAAATAGATCAACAAACTGCGGCACTGATGTAATATGCCTAATAATATTATTATTATAAGACTAACACAATTTATAAGTGCACAAAATTCTTGTTCGTGAAACTCATGTAGGTGGTAGATGATCATGTATAGAATATGTATATAAATGTATATAATGATCTTACGGAATAACGAGAGCTCACCGAGTCGTTCGGAGTCGCACCTAATGTTGTTCCGAGGGATGGTGGGTGGGTAAGTAAAAGGATTGGCAACGTATATCGTTGCACTAGCGATGTACTGCTAAGGTGGTCGAAGTGGTAATTGGAATGTGAGAGTTGGAATGTGTATCGTGAGGATCACGTGAGTATTCTTCACAAGAAATCGCATCTCGCGTTGTGCGCTAGATGCTTCACTCAAATGCCCTTCCCTTCCCTTGAGAAATGTTTAAACAAAATATATACTTCTTCCCTGAAATATTGACCTATATACTCCGGTTTATGTCCAAGTATGCACTAGTTGCCCCTTCCTAAAACAGGAAAAATCGAAGGGTAAGCCCACTTCCAAACCTAAACCATAGCCGAAGACAGGTTGAATTTAACGTCGCGAACATCCGTGGGGCCGACATCGGCTGATTGATACCGAACAGGAAGCAGTAAAAAAAAGTAGTATATCACATCTTTTAGGCTATTTAAAAGTATTCCCTATCCCCCCGGAGTTTGTTTAATGATTCGCTTAGTACACATGTTTGATCTGAGATAAAACTGCGACACGCTTTTTGCGCAGCTACTTGTTATTGAATAAATTCTACACTACACTGAGGTAGTGAAGGATTTGTGAGGGAAATGGAGAAAGTGACGAACTTACCGGGAATTAAAAACCCCTATACACTACAATGTACTCACCCTCTCCGGGCACTCCGATTTTTTGTCTAGTTCTGGTCCAGTCCAAGAGTGTCCAAGCCTAAAAGCCTTTAGGCCTGCACGGGCTGGACCACTAACTAGCATTAACCTCGCCATTCAATGTTGCGGCAATTATTTTCATAGTCCGACTCTCAAACGCCACTCATAAGAAGGCAGGACGCAAATGGCACCCGTAATTCTCCTAAGAAAATATAAATTTAATAGAAGACCCTGATGATCACGCCACGCTCAACACGAGTTTAACCTTCCTTCCTTCAATTTTACTATTAATTATTAAACAGCTGACAATAGTAAGGCAATTTTAGACACATCTCGTGAAGTCGATGTTACTATATATGGAACAGCATCAACTGCGGAACAAACATGTCTCAACTCTGCACAAGGTTAGTGCGAAAGATGAACCAAAAAGTTATGGCAACATCTCGTTCTGGCAATGGCCCTTGCTTTTAGAACTCCCCAAGCATAACTGTCAACCTGAGAAATCGATATCTTGGCCGCCGGTGCGACATGTTTCGGAACACAAGCACATGCATTCAAAAAGCCATCATAAACCGAGAATTTTGATGTTATATTTTTGACAGCGACAGACATCCTCATCCTACCACGGGTAGTAGAACAAATGTTTCCAAGTAGTTACATTCGTTTTAAATATCCTTTGTTCCAGACTTTTGTTTATCTATCGTAAAACAGATATATCAAGAAAATAAACAAAAATTGATTGTATCTGATGAATATGAATAGGCACAATCAGAAAGATCTCAATTGGATCCCACAAAACGATTTAACCTGTGAAACCTCCACAATTCCAGAAGTGACACTGACATCCACCTTCCCACCACTATTTACAACAACTTTTATCTTTCCTCTCACTGCTATTCCTTTTCCAGTAGGAACATCCACTTCTACTTCAGCCCCATCATTCAGCTGATACGTCCTGACTTCCAAACCCTTCGAATAATCATAATCAGGTTTGTTCGAACCTTCTGGGCCCAAAAGTAGTACGCTTCCTTCTTTAACCCATACTGGGATGTCTGAAATGGGTACGTGTTCTTTAATCCACTTTGGACCTTCCACTACACGATTAGAATCCCAGAAGTAGGTCCATTTGCCTGCTGGGAGGTAGTACTCAGTTTCTTCTCCTAACGGCACAAATACTGGAGCCACAAGAAGGGAAGGACCTTGAATTTTATTAGTTAATTTGACTAGTAGTATATTGCCAGATAATTGAGATTCATACCAAGCATATATTGTCTGTCAAGATAATGTGTTGTGCGATCTTCTGGAAAATCGATAAACATAGCACGTTGGACAGGATGTCCTTTCAAGCGCGCTTGAATTGACTACCGAGGAGTTGCATATCAGAACTTGCTAAAAACTCCAACTTGGAGATAGAAGTCACTCACAAGGTTATAGATGTACGGCATCAATCGATGCTTAGCATTCAACCAAACAGACATATTTTGTGCTGCCTCTTCGCCATAATTCCAAGGAACACGATAAGATGAAGATCCATGCAAACGCGAATGAGAAGAGAAAAGACCAAACGCTACCCAGCGTTGGTAGATTTCAGGGGGTGGATGACCCTATCAAAGTATTAGATTAGATATCATTATAATAATAGATCAAATAAACTTACCTCAAAGCCTCCAATGTCATGCGAAGTAAATCCAAACCCAGATGCAGTAAGAGAAAGTAAACCACGCAAAGCCTCTGCCATAGCTTCCCAAGTGGATTCGCAATCTCCTCCCCAGTGTACAGGGAACCTATTTCTACACGTTAACCAAATTCCTGGTTCTGGAATGGTTTGAGTTTTACATACCTCTGACCACCAACTGTAGCAGAACGGGCAAATACAACTGCTTCTCCCTCTCCAAATCTCTCACATAAGAGTTGGAATACTAACTCATTGTAGAGAACAGAGTAAGCATTGTGTATCCTGTAAGGGTCTGACCCATCATGGAAAGCTACGTTTGCATGTGGAATACGTTCTCCAAAGTCCGTCTATGTATAACAAGTCCGACTCGTCAATGAAATGTGAAGAAATATAAGAATAAAAAAACTTCGAGTTTACCTTGAAACAGTCGACGCCAAGATCAAGGAGAACGTTTAGCTTATCCAAATACCATTTCCTTGCCTCAGGATTAGTGATGTCTACGACGGCAAGGCCAGGTTGCCATAGATCCCATCTACGAGAAAGTTTAACATGGTGTTCCAAAGTGGAAAAAAAAGGATGGTACGTACTGCCAGGGCGTCCCATCTTTGCGTTTGATGAAATAGCCACCCTTAACACCCTCTTTGAAGACAGGCGATAATTGGGAAATGTATGGGTTGACTGAGAGTATTCGTAAGTAAACGGTCACACTGACAGATGTTCATACACCTACTCCATAGACAGATTTTTACACCATACTTTTGTTTAATTTCTGAAAGGTAGGCTTTAGGGTCTGGGAAGTTTTCGGGGTCGAACGTGAATGAACACCTTAGAGGGAAAAAAATGAGCGCTTGTATTTTTAAGGGCAAAAAAACGCCCACCATTCATACTGTTTCATCCAGAAACAATCAATGTGGAATACCCGGACAGGACATTTACGTTTCTCCATGCCTTCCAGGAACCCCGAAACAGTTTCGCTTGAATATGAGGTCAAAAATGATGTCGTTAGCCATAAGCCAAACGACCAGCTGGGAAGAATGCTATGAAATCACTTGTTTCAGCAGGGTGATAAAAGGCACCAGGGAATACATACGCCGGCCGGCCAGTCATTCTCGTATATTTGTCCAAAATCTATAGCATGTATTATCTTATCTCGAAGTTTGGGGGTACGCAATTGATTAATACTCACTTCAAGAGGAGTTTTTCCATAAATGATAAAATACTCCAAGCTTTTATCTACCACAGAGACGCCGACGCGGCTAACTTTCTCAGAGCCAACTTCAACTTCAACTTCTCCAGGATGATTGATGAAAACACCATAATTTCTATTGGTGATGTAAAAAGGAACGCATTTATACGCTTGATCACTTGAAGTTCCACCATCTTGGTTCCAAACTTTTACAGATTGACCTGCGGAGATTTATCAATTATGGAAGGCACCAAGTAAAAAAAAAAGTTAGCTCACCATTCTTAACAAATGCACCAAATTGTTCTCCGAGACCATAGATTAATTCTCCGGGAGACAAGTTCAACTCAGAATTAATATAGCGAACAATTGTAGGAGAAGGTTCCGGTGTTGGATTAGAAGAAGGATCCTGTGCAAGACAAGAACTATTGGATGCACTCAAGGCAGCCCATTTAGAAGGGACATCGACGACCGCTTGGTGCTTTTGACCTGCAAATGTGAGAATCTTTTCAGGAGACTTGAATGTGATAGTATAGGGATTCTCCGTTATTTCTGCTTGAAGATCACCGCTCTTGATAATGAAGTTGGATTTATCGTCTTTAGAGAAGGAGACATCTGGAATAGCTGGGTCATCTGGGAAAAGTGGGATATCGAGTTGTTGCTCGAGTGAAGCAAAATGTTCAATCTTGACGCCAATGACGTCCTTAGTAGGAGAATGAACTCGGACGCTCAGTACAGGTCCTAAACCGACCGCGTAGGTCAATCATACGCACAAAACTTACACATAAGTAATGAGGCACGCACCTCCAAGAGTATCACCGCGGTGTCTGATTGGTCTAGTAGACACATGTAGATCGTAACCTTGATCGTCTTTGGTTACTTGAACAACCTGGAGACCATAAAAGGGCTTCACGCCGTTCTTCAACAGCCAAAATCCATCGTTGAACTTCATGCTGGGGATAAACAAGAGATAAGACTATAAGTCTATCCAAGGTGGGTCCTCCGAATGTTTTATATCATTTTGGGAGAAGGACAAGTCAGTTGGACAAACGAAGCGGGCCGCTTCACACCGAAGAATATCCGTGACATTGGGATGTTTGCCGGCCTCCATTGTATGCATCCACGTTTATGTGTACCTGTGAGAATCTCGCTAGTTTCAGTTGAACAAATATAAAGCAATGGAACATGTGTCTGCACTGTCCACATCTTCCAAATTGTAATTGCAAAAGTCACTACCCAAATAACCAATCAAACTTGCTAGTACTGGGATGTGTTCCCGCACCCGACGTGAAATGGGAAATATAAATCACCCACCTATATCATTCAAGGTTATAATGAGGGCATACTCCCAGCTGTTTGGGCGTCCTCAAAAAGTATGATACCATTAGTAATGCATAATGGTAATGTGTTGGTAATGTGGTGACAAATGCCATGATCCCTGCCTGATGTGATTTAATCAGTACTTAACAGCAATATTGAGCTGGAAAACACTCTGAACGGACCTTAACCATTAACTACTACTATACTATGGCGAAATCTCTATGGCGTAACACACCATTAATTCGTTCAACAGCTCTTTCAGAAAAGATCAACGCCAATGTCTATCTCAAACTAGAGGTCTTTGACTAAATTGATATGATTCTGATGGCGTGGTTAACTGATAATCAAAACTAGAATTTACAACCTTCTTATTCATTCAAATATCGTGGAATTTCCCATTTCATCGAGAAAGCAAAAGAGAAACATGGCGAGGCTTTGCACTGTGTGATAGCATCTGGTGGTAATGCTGGGCTTGCAGCCGCATGTGCTGCACGCATACTAGAGGTGAAGTGCACGGTTTGCATTCCCCAAGGTGTCACCCAAAATACACTTGCGTTGCTTAAGAGAGAGAATGCGAAAGTCATGGTTGTAGGCCGCTTCTATGCTGAAGCATTAGAGGCTGCAAGAGAGGTTGTAGCTAAGGACTGCAACGCGTGAGTTTCTTTCAGGTCAAGTTCTTAGATGTTTAACGCCATAATTTCAGTGAAATGGTGCCTGCATATGATGACCCTATACTCTGGCAAGGCCACGCCTCAATGGTAACTGAGATCAAAGATGAGTTACCGAAGAAACCCGATGCGATTTTCTGCAGCGTTGGTGGCGGAGGTTTACTGGGAGGAATAATCGTGGGGTGTAAGGAAGTGGGTTGGGATGACGGTCAGTTTAACCCCATGCATACTAGAATAGCGCAGCTCACGCGATGCTAACTCCAGTACCCATCATAACTCTCGAGACGTTTGGATCGGACTGTTTTTATCATTCCATAACGATGAACGGCAAAGGTTTCAACAAGCTATCCAAGAAACTCCCCTGTGGAGTAGAACTAGTCCATAATACAGAATATGATGTTGACTTGGCCCATTTCAATGGGTTTTCCTCCAGGGCTTCTGGCAGTTTGGGAGCATCCCAACCTTCAGCAGGAGTTTTGAGGATGGCACTGGATCGGGTCGGAGGTGTGCGGTCTTTCAGTGTTGCAGATGAGCTGAGCATGGACACTTTAGTTAAGTTCTCTGGTAAATACTTTCCCAGAGCATATTCACAACAGACGCTGACCTAGAAAAGATGACCATAAAATGCTCGTCGAGTTGGCTTGCTCCACAACGCTTGTTCCGGCATACCATGCACAACTTTTCAGCAAGATGGTACTTCCTAAACGAGAACCACTATGCGTTGTGTTTATTGTCTGTGGAGGCTTCAAGGTTTCGGTATCGGATGTGGCTGAATTCCAAAATATTGTTAACGAGGATGAGAGGAACTGGGCAGTGCGAGCTGACGATGGAGAACTTTTCGAAGTACCAAAGTAGTCGGGAGAATGGTAAATGAAGCATAGACCCATAATATAGCATTACATTTCGACCGATAACTCAAACAGAACGGAACTCTAAAAAAAAATAATCAATAAACGGGGTTAGTTCTGCATGAAGTGAGGAATCAGTAACTGACAGGTATTTAAGCTTAACACTGATCATTTATTCTCTTCTGCTTCTCGTGCCGCCCTCTTTGCTAACCTTTCCGCTTTTATCCTTGCAAGTTCCTCTCGAATAGCTGTTTGTTCTGTGGGAAGGTGCTGCAAAGTCATTGAATAAGGATGACCTCAATAAACGATCTTCCTAACTCACATGAATTGTGCGGTCTGCATTGGGGAACAGCTTGTCCCTATACTAAAGACATGAGTCAGAACTGGAAGTCCCAAGAACCATTTATGTAAGAAATTGGACATACGGGAACGACATGTTTTCGGTACCATTCTGGGTCTCCGAAATGTACAAGTGCAGCAATGGGGACGAAGAGGTAGAGAGAAAACTTGAAAACCTCCAAATTGGGTCCGCCCATTGTTCCGTGAGTGTGTTAAGCAGGTGAGAAATGCACTTTCCTCGAAATTCCGCTCACGGGTTTTTGATTAGAATTTAGGACCACAAAGGTAAACAACGCATCACACTGCTGATCTAGACCACCCACTCAATGAAAAACCACAGATGAGTGGTGCAGACTCAGGATGTTAGGAGGCCAACACTCGGAGAATGAGGAGTATTCAATTTATTACAGGTTTTAACATATTTGTCATACGTACTCTCGGAGTCAACTCAGGTAAAAGATATTAACAATGCAGTATCACAAACCCACTGGCGCATACATCATCGTAATAAAACATACAAGCCTATATACTTGCTGTTTCATTCCAGTTACAATATATTCGTCAAGGCAGGCTTAGATTTGATGTCAACAAAGCCAAACTACGCGTCGACGCGTCAATGTAATATTACTTGCAGTTAGATCACCCATTCTCTTCTGCATACCTGAACTAATGGCTCCATTAAAAGAGATGTAAGATCCTCTTTCTCCCCTTCAGCATGTCTGTGAATTAATAGCATTTAGTAAGCCAATTCAAGCTACGAGAGCTTCAACAACCCTGCTTCCACCTTCAGAAACAACACCTTCATTTCTCATTACCAAAGGCAATAAATCATACAAACATCAATATTCAAATATTTACTTCGTCCGACTACGACTCCTTAGAGAGCATATAGAGGCTTGTGCACTCAAACGATGGAAGAATATTTCTGGCAAACCGGTTCTAGTCCCAAGAGTCTTGGAGGTTGTCAAAGGTCACTTATGTTATATCATTGGAACAGTATACATGGAAATGCCTTTGAAACCAAACGTAATGGAGGACATCGCAAGAGATGTATGCTTCAAGAACCGTTTATCTCCAAAAAATAATTATTGATCTGCTTCTGAACTAGCATTCCATACCAGCGCCTCCCCCTCCCAAAAAATTCTATTCTGATGGTGATGTTGTTACACTCGAAGATGAATCTGGCCGTATACAACTGGTCGGTAATGTATTGAAAGGAAAGAACCTGGTTACAGGTATTATCATTGGTGCTTTGGGGGCGGAAACACCAAATGGAGAGTTCGAAGTGGTGGACATCTGCTTCGCTGGTCTACCTCCTCAAACCTTCGAATGGGAAGGCCAAGAAAATAAGGATGCTATGCAAGTAGATGATGAAGGTACGCACATATCATGTAATTCAATGTACTTGGAGAAGAAATATAACGTAGCTTCAGCAAATCAAGATGAATGGATTGGTGTCATTTCAGGATTACAAATTGGATCCTCCAACCCTGCGGATGCACAACTCCAGTTGCTGACTGAATATCTGACCGGCGAGGAAGGTGGAGAAGAGGATCAATTGAATGTAGCCAGAATCTCTAGGCTTATCATAGCTGGAGACTCTCTTTCTCCGAACGTACTTGCTGACAGGATCGAGACTCCAACTTATGACGAGAGAAAAGCGGTACGTTACAGCCTGCCTATTCATGATACAATATTAATCCCGAGCAACAGAGGAAAACCACTCATGATCCAATAACATTCGCACCTAATCCAATTTATGACCTTTCAGCCCACTTGCTGGATATTGCTCGTGTTATGCCCATTCACATCTTGCCTGGTCCAGGAGATCCATCAGGTACAATTATGCCTCAACAACCCTTTCCGAAAGCAATATTCGGAGATGCTACAAAATTCTCGACCTTCTATTCCGAAAGTAACCCTACATATATTAACATTGGTTCTACCACACAACCCGATGTCAAACGCTCAATACTCGTCAACTCCGGACAACCCCTGAATGATATGTTTAAATATCTCCCAACACCACCCACTAGCCGGCTGTCCATACTTGGTGACACGCTGAAATGGAGACATATAGCACCAACGGCACCAGATACTCTATGGTGCCATCCTTACTTCTCAGATGATCCATTCATTCTACGTGAGACCCCGCATATATACCTCGTTGGAGGGCAACCATATTTCGGAACGAAACTTGTCAGTCAGGAAGCTGATGACAAGATTCGAAGTCGTATCATCCTAGTTCCCAGTTTCGCAAAGACTGGAATGCTGGTATTGGTGAATGTACGGAGTCTGGAGGTGAAGTGTGTTAACTTTGCTGTGGATGGTTTGGCAACAGCTGGCAATAAATTCATCGAGGGTGAGGGTAAACTTCAACAATGTTGACAGCGTTCTGACAAACAAATAGCAGAAGCTCCATCTCTAACACCTACACAAGTGGACACAATATTGACTGCTCCCGATCCAAGTTCCTCTCAGGGCATGGATGAAGGATCACAGTAATAATCATGGAACCTATCATAGCATATATTAGTTCAGGCTATCTTCATGTTGTATACATCGAAGAACCCACACGTTCAGACATCCCATTTCATTGTCGATAATACCCAATATGCCCTTCCGCATTGTTCATCTTGTTCATCCAGCCAGCACATACCATCTCTTAGGAGCATGTTCTCTAGAGCAGTTCTGGCACGATCCCTACTCCATCCCCTCTTCAGAATAAGCAAATCTTCCACAACACGTCCACCGTATTCTTGTGCGACTGCAAGGATCGTTGCTTGGTCGTCATCCAGTTCCTTCGCTACACTTCTGACCATTTTCCTTCCACTGATCTCAACGACTTGATAGCCAGCTCCTAGAGGTTGTAGGGTCTTGATGCTGCGCACAATATCATCTTCAGTAATCTCGCCACTGTTTACTCCCCGCAATTTGGATACAAGACGAATAAGCTCTGACATCTCTATAAGTCCGCCATTTCTATCCCGGGTGCTTACACAGACATCAACGATCTGTACGCCAAGTTCATATTGCCAATCGCCAAGACCAAGCATTTCAGACCACCAACCACCTTTTCTAGGACCGGCCAATGGGTCCACACCAATCGAAGAACACATTTGCTGGAAGGCGAGTCTGAATGTTGGGTCATTTTTGATCGATTCTCGGTGAGTAGAAGCAAAGTGCGAGAGTGCAGTACGGAATTGAGATAGTTGGGATTGGAGGTGTTCAACTTGTGATTGTGAAATAGTAGAAGATAACTGAGCAAAGGACCGCTTAGATTGTTCTTGGCGATCAAAGGCAGCAAGACCTGCGCCTCTACGGTTCATGTTTGAGTGCAGAAGGATATGTGTGACGTAAGGAGTGTTTGTTGACGACGGACGTGCTGCCAAATATGGACTCATCATGTCGTCCACATTGTACTACACCCACTTCCCCGAGATCTCCCTTTATTCAAAAAAGAGCTATGCATCCTAAGACTACTATTCTCCATCAACCTCAGCTTCTGCATAACCCGAACAATCCCTTTCTATCTTCGAGAAAAAATAGATCACGAGAAATACAAAGCCTAAATTTAGAGCAACGTTCTTGCAACGTTCCTATAGAATCATACTGACATACTCACACAGTCATCATATTACTCCTCCTGTACCAAAGCTGTCGCATTGTTTCCAGGATCATGGGAAAATGACATACACTTCAAGGCATCTTGATATATTATCGTCTGACTTTAGATGATTGTTCACGAGCCCTCTCAATTATTGATCCATTTCCGCGGTTGTCTTGACAGTTTCCACAGCTCGATAAGAGAGGATAAATAGTCTGAAGGCTGTAAAGGAAGCTCTTACGCAGTTTATTCTCCCTTCAAGTTACTTTCTTATCTCATAATGTTGTTGAATATTCTTTCAAGCCTGGTGCTCGCACAACTGACAGTCGCTCAATATGGTGGCTACGGTGGCGGAAATAGTGACTCATCTTCTCCTACAAACTCAGCAGCTGCTTCTGCTCCGTCGGCGCCTGCTGACACTCCCGGAGTCCACAATGTCAGCGAGTATGTGATTTTATTTGCACAGTTTGCTGAACAGGTATTCTAGGTTAATGTGTCTCCAAATGGCGCTTTCGTTTTCGATCCTGCTGCTATAACAGCTCAGGTTGGCGAAATCGTCACATTCTGGTTCCCTGAGTATGTTTTGCCCACTGAATATGTTCTCAACTTATAGCTTTAATGTTACTTCCTTTTTTCTTCAGGTCTCCGTTCCCGCATTCAGTGACTCAGTCATCATTTGCCGCTCCATGCACCTACTTAGCTGCAAACGGTAGTAACTCAGCAGGATTTGATTCTGGACTCCAGACAGCCAAGAAGTTCAGTATCAATATCACTGACACCAGACGTACGCCACTCCCTCATCTGAATATTTCTTATGAATTACACTGATCGCCGAATTCATATTTTGTAGCCATATGGTTCCATTGCAAGCAGGTAAGAATTACTTAGCATGGCAACACCGTTGCTATGTACCTGTCTTTTTGCTGTTGGATGGTTTACATAAATGATATTTCTAGATCCTCCATTGTGGAATGGGCATGGTTGGAAGTATTAATGCTCCTTCCGATGGTAACAACACTCACGAAGCATATGTTGCGGCTGCAAGGGCTATCGGTAACAATGAGGTTACTGTAAGTGCACTACACATTCACGAATGATCTTGTTGGACCTTTGGAACTGACAGTTAACATTTTTTTTATATAGGAACAAGATAGTGGCACTCCAGTGTTATCGGGACTTGGCGCCGTAGCAACAGAAGGGCCGACTGACAGCAGAGTCGCAGCAAGCGGTGCAGCTACGAGAAGTGTTGTGGAGGGTAGCTTTTACGTGGTTGTTATTGGACTTGTGTCTTATCTCCTGAAGTGAGAACCTTTTCGAGTAGTTTAGTATTAATACGTCACCCTGTAAAATCATGAGCTGTGAATCAGATTCGGATACCTGTTTCCCAGGAATAAGAAATATCACTACACAACAGTTATTAACGCAAGCTGAGATGAGTTAAATCAAGTCAGGGCTATGTTTGATTGATTGAGCGCCAAGTATCGTTCTGATGGCGCCAAATGTGACTATACATTGTTCCTTCCGCCTTCGATCCAATTGTCCGTCATGTTCTCGAAGATACCTCAGCGGTTTACCGCGCCATTTGGGCTTTTGGGGGACGAAGCAAAGCTCGCATTCCCTGCTCAACCAAGTGGCATTATCAAATTGTCAACTGTCAGGGTGCGCAGTTGAATTCTAGCATCGTCAATTACCCCTACTCATAATAATGTCGTAGAACATCCCAGCCACAGATAGTTACTGGGAACAGGTATTACTATCCTTGTTTGGCATTTACGTTGGAAACTCAGTTCTTCCAGTACTTTGTACTCTTTGACTCAGCCTCAGAAGTCTTCTCTCTCATTACTCCTCATCATGGTATGCCATTCCCTTGCACAATATGTTGTATGTACTGTATAACCAAAATTTGCATTACTAGTGAGGCGTGCGCTACTGGATGCTCCAGAGAATGTGGCCACTCTTATACAAGTTGTAACAACCAGGCTCTTCAATCTCGTATCCGACCATACATTCCCTTCTTCCACATCTGCTTCCTCAGTCACTGCATTGGCTTCATCTTTCATAAAATCCGGATCTTCTGAGCGTAATACAACAAAAGAAGTCTTGAATTGCATGCGATTACTTCAACGAGTCCTGCCTGTTATCTTTGAAGTAGAAGGGGAGTCCAATGCGTTTGAGTTGGGGTTGCTTTGGAAAAAGGAAGAAGCTGATGAGGAGGAGGAAGGAGGACAACATGTTCAACAAGAGGTTTCTCAGTTTGTAATTGAAGATGACGATGATAGTGATCATGAAACAACAACACCTTCTCAACCTTCAACGCCACCTAAACAGACGAAGAAGAAACTACTTCCATCTTTGGGTGAACGCCTCTACAAATGTATATTTGACTTATTGTTCTGTTGCGGATTTACGCTTCCTTCCAAAATCCAGGTCGACCACCACAAAATCAATTATGTTATATGGTGAGTTCTAATGTAAGCGCTCACCTTGCATTATCTTACGGTCATATAGGGAAAAGGGAGTAGGTTCGACAACAGACCCAGGACCTGGAAACCCGTATGATAATAATAGAGCTGAAGTCCTCCGCTTGCTTCTTGTCTTGCTATCCCGCCAAATCTATGTTCCTCCCAGCTCGCTGTTCACGAAACCTTCGTTTTATTCGTTACACTTGGTACAAAAGACTTCAAGGCGTGATGCTCTTACACTCTTGTGTTCACTTCTGAACACAGCTATGAACTCTGCTGCTCAAGAAACTGGGATTGGTAGTATGACGGGGAAACTCCCATATAACCATCTCGTCTTCAAAGGAGAAGATCCTAGAATCAACCTTGTTGGATTATGCTTGCAGATTTTATGCGCCATTCTGGATTTTCAGAGTGGCTCTGCTCGAGACTTGACCGAGGGTATAGGAGAAAATCAAACGCATATACCCACTGCTCGGTCGAATGTTTTCCGCTATTTCTTGATGAAGTTGGTAAGTAGCTGGATGGTTTCCATTCGGTAAGGGTTTTTACTGATATACTCCTTGCAGCACAGGACAAAGGACTTTGATTTCATTATCGATGGAATTATAGGTATATTCGAGCAGCAGATGTCAGTTATCAGTAATGTGCTACCAGGTGCCCGTAAAGCAATTCCACATATCAATGAAACGGGTAGGCAGAATGATCTGTAAGCTATGGTGCAACCTGCTAATATTTGCATCCTTGCTTAGTACTCTTCTTCTGGAAAGTTATCGAATTGAATAAGGTAATATACTTATAAAAATCTTCCAAGACCCGCACCTCATGAACGTATTTTTGTGCAGAAATTCAGATTATACCTCCTCGACTCTGATAAATGCATGGTTCTGGTATCTTACCTATTGACTTATGCTTTGGAAATCAAAGATAAACCTCGTGAGTACTTGGAAACCTGCTAATAACCCACATACATATTGACTTCGAAACCCAGAGCAACATGGTTTGTGTCGAGCACTATCATATATCATCCAGACTCTTTCATCAGAAAAGTCATTTGGTATGAAGTTATCGGGGCCTATCAAAGGCAATGTACCAGCGAAGTATAACACTGGTGGAGCAATGGCAGACTTCTTGATTCAAGTAACGTTCATTCCTAGATCTCAAAAAGAAATTACTCTTATCCGTTCAATAGACTGTTTATTCCATGGTTGCCACAACATCCGGAAATCTGACCTCTTTATATCCTGCACTCGTCATTGCTCTTTCCAACGTCTCGCCGTACTTCAAAAATTTGAGCGTTACAGCATCAACTCGCCTCGTTCAACTCTTCACGTCATTCTCAAATCCATTGTTCTTGCTTTCAGACGAGGGGCATCCTCGTCTACTATTTTTCATGTGAGTGAACGTCGACCACATATTCTGATCAATCTTGAATCCTTTTATATAACAGGTTGGAGGCTTTCAACTCTGTCATATTGCATAACCTCTCCGAAAACCCTAACTTGATATATGCTATGCTTTCATCTCATAAAATCTTTGAAGACTTAGGGACATTCACCCTTTCTCATGGACTCCGAGAGATCAAACGAGCACAAAAGCTCAAAGAAGAGCAAGCCAACAAAACCGAAGGAAATCCCAAAAGTAGAGGATCTGGAGAAAGTAGGGGCTCGAGCGATCCCGGAGCAGAAAAATCTCGTCTTCTTAGTCAGGAAGGTGAAAATACAGGAGATGATGATCATGGGGACGATCATGAAGATAACAACAATGGCTCTCCTTCAGATTCACCAACTCCGATGTCGAATAAAGCAAAGGGGAAAATGAGAGAAAGGAGGTCGTTGTCGGTGGAAAGTGTTGGTGTACCTGCTGCTTCTGTGGGTAGAAATGGATTTGTTCCTACTCAAGAATGGGTGCGTGGCTTTCATATATTATGATATCTTATATTGATTATTGGATGGATGCCTCTTAGGTATCTTCATGGCAGCAAGGGTAAGTGTATAACATCATTGGTTTCAGTATTGCGCTCATTATGATTATAGGCTCCCATTGGATACTGTCCTTCTTGTGATCTCAGAGCTTCTTCCCAAGATCCAAGAAATCCAAGCGTCACGAAAAGCAACATCGACGACTTCAGCCATTGATTTCCTTTCAAACGTTACATTAACACATGTACTTCCTGCTGCACCACCAATTGTTGCCCGACGCTTCATTGTAAGTGCCAAAAAAACTGTTTATCTCACTTTAACCCAGAATTCTGATTATTCTATCTATTGGAATAGTGGTCTGATGCCTCGATTGTTTGGTTGACTTCACTTATCTGGGGTGAGATATATGTTAAAGGAATGTCACCATTGGGAGTTTGGAATGCTACGAATGTTAGACTGTTTTATGTTAAACATTCACAAGGACAGCAGAGACAGTTGACGGAGACGGTCACTAATGTGGTTGGTGGTTTGTTGAGGAGGACTACTTCTGATAATCAAGCTCGACGGTAGTTCTTATTCATTTTTGAGGGTGTTGGTTTTTCGTATTGATTATGCTTGTTCGCTGTGTTTTCGCTTATTGTACTTTATGGTTTCTTCCAAATTTCTTAGTGTGCTATGTAGAGGTTTTGAAATTTGAAATTGAGGTGTGAATTAGTAATAAGTGTTAGGGCGGATCACTCGGCTTCTGAGATTTGAACACACTATCACAAACCCGAACTAAGTGAATTAGCCCTTTATTGGATTGATTATTGTTCTTGTTTCTCACCACCACCATCAACACAATACGACTACGACTTATAACGAGATCTTGACTGCAGCACTGGTGGCTACAAACTGACTGTTTAAAGCAAATACATACCCCTTATAAACGTTTGAACTTGGAGTAATTAAAAGCTCCAAGATAAACTATGTAAATGGAAAAGGTTGTGTTATCGACTTTACCCCAACTGACGGAATACCAAAAGTCTATTCTTCGGAAAGGTATGTATTCCTCTCTCCCTTCCCTTTCTTTGTATGCTCTTACTCATTGATGTTGAAACTTGAAAGGCAATGTTAATACGGTTACTGACCTTGTACTTACACCACCTCAAGACCTTGCTAAACGATGTCGAGTTTCGGCGTCCGAAATTGTTCAATTGATCCAAGTGATATGTAATAATAAAGGGGATATGGGGTTTAAGTTTAGAACGTTGGATGAATTGAAGAGTAATGATAAGGATGAGGGTAAAGATGAAGAAGTTGTGTTTACGCTTGGAGATAAAGTATTGGATGAGGTGCTTGATGGGGGATTAAGAACTGGAATGATCTGGGAATTCGTTGGTGAGAGGTTAGTCCCTTTCTTATCTTCTTTCTACGAGATTTACGAGGGATGAGGAATGTTAACATTCATTCAAGCGCAGCAGGTAAAACTCAATTCGCACTTCAATCATCATTATGCGTCCAACTTCCAAAATCTCAAGGGGGAGCAGAAGGTTCTGCATGTTATTTGACAACCAAAACATCTCTTCAAACTACACGTCTTATTCAAATATTACAAAACCGTAAACTCAACTATCCAAACCCAGACCCAAATTCATGTTCAACTCCAAATCCTAGTTCAAAACCATCCTCGTCTTCATTCCTGGCATCCTCTGTATTCCTAGAAAATATTCACACATTATCAACACCAACCGTACCTATCCTCATCAACATCTTAGAAAACCAACTCCCTATATTCATTCAAACCACCATCCAAAACCCATCACGAAAACCAATCAAACTCCTAATAATCGACGCCTTAGCCGAATTATTTCACTCTCATAACAAAAACTCCACTTCGACATTAATCGAAAGATCCAAACAATTGAATCAAATATCAACTTTACTTCATAACCTTGCAAATCGTTATAATATTGCGATTCTGGTTTTGAATGAAGTGAATGATGTTTTTGAAAGATTTGGATATGATGGAGAAAATGGAGAGAATGGATTTGTTGGTTATTCTGAACAAGCGAGATGGTTTAATCGTGCTAATAGTATTTATGGAGAGAATAAGAAGGAAGCGAGTCTTGGTTTAGTTTGGGCCAATCAAGTCAATGTAAGGGTTATGTTGACTAGAACTGGAAGAAGAAAGTATCTTGGTGAAGATGATGAAATTGAGGAAGGTGACAATGGAATGGAGAAACGTCAAAGATTTGGTGATCATGGACATGAACATGGATCTAGAGGGATTTCGAATTCGAATCATCGAGTGGAATTAAAGAATGTGGTAAGAGGAGAACCGACACTGATAAGAAGGTTTACCGTTGTCTTCAGTTCTGTCGGCACCACCGATTCTTGCGATTATATTGTAACACAGGCTGGTGTTAAAGGAATTGCATCTGAAGATAAACCTGTGTATGGAAGACCTCTCGTGGAGAGGAATACATTTGTATCTTTCGATACTCAAGCTCAGGTTCAAGTAAGACCTGTTCTACCGGTTGCTCAAGAAGTGGTTCAAACCAAATCATTGGCAAGGCAAGATAGTTATGATGAATATTGGACGGATAATGAATTGTACGAGACCATCGACTGGGAAACTCTGACTCAAAGCAAGACTTGAATATTTGAAAAATAACTATGTAACACAGAAAGTGAGTACTTTCAAAAACAAATAACATCCTAAATCCAGAATATAAGTATAAGTACACTTTATGAATTATCGAGAGCTGATATCATTCCTGTCTGTAGGCAACATTCCATATTCACTAACACAAAAATACTTCCGAGGAGGGATAGAGACGTGTTCGTTTACTTCAGTTTCAGATTCCTTTCAATTTGGCATCAAATTCGGCACCATGAACGAGAGTTGAGGTTGATTCAAGTGATTGAATGCCAACTTTCTCTCCACGTACACCATTTCCATCAACATCCATATTCACAATCAAATTTCCATTTCCACCACCACTGCCGTTTCTATCTCCCCATTGTAGTGTCCACCTTGATGGTATGGAATCTGATTGTTGATACACCTGCGGTATCTTTGGTATTTGTTGTTGCGAAATCCATTCGATATAGGAAATCAATACTCCCATAATCGCTAAAACACATTAACGATGTCTTTCTTAACGAAAGTGTGAAGAAAAACTTACAGAAAAAAGTGCACATAACAGCTAGAGCAATAACAGCTCTAGAAATATCAACCGCATGATCCAAAAGTGCATAATCTTGGATCAATCCCTTCCCATCTAACATCTCATTTCGAACAATGACAATCATAGTCGACACTGTATCCAAGACAATGATGAATAATTAGTACTTGGTCTCTCCGTTTTTTTTTTTTGGAGAGAGATATCATTGGAAGTTTTAACAACCACCCAAAAGATAACATACCAAAGCCGATCACACCAAGAAGACCAAATGTGGATAAAGTGCGAATTATAAGATATTCATTCTCGCATACGATTTTCTGTAACCAATATGCAGCGGGTAAAAGACATGCAAAACCATTAAGAGCCATAAGGATTCCTTCATAACCTGAAATACAAGTATGTGAGCTAGAATGAAAAGTGTACAGTGCGCCGCCACACTTTAATTGGAGAGTAAGGGTTTAAAGGAATTGAAACACAAGACTTACGACCACCACTTCCAAATGTGAGAGCGAGACATTCTAGGCTCGTTAATGCCATGTTCATAATCGTAATAGCGGCTGAAAAATGGGGAAAACACAAGAAAAATGTTCAGCTCCTGATTGACCATAATAACTGTTAAATGACTCTCAGACTCACACAACAAGACAACGCGGATTATTCTGTATGTTGACATGCTTATTCTGACACCCCAATACTGAGGAATTGGAATTGAAGGGAGATGAGCGACCTTTACAAGTAGTGGAAGGGAATTAAGCCGCTAAATTATTAACCAGCGGGGCTGGACGCCGCTTGTGGCGAGCGCTTATGGACTGAATGGCTTATTAATTACATAAGTGCTGTGGCCTCCGTGTCCTTGTCGTGTCTCGGTCTCATATGATAGCGAACAAACATGTTATACAGTTATACGAACGGACTCGTGTAAAAAAAATGAGAATATGATACACCGTAACAAGAAGATGCCAGCATTCGAAGAACAGGGGTATGCGGCGGAAAAAAAGTGTATCAAGGAATATCCAGCCACATTGTGAGGGGACATCCAACCCGCAATCTCTAATCCACCGAAACCAGCTAATGAGGCTATATATGTCCAATTATCGCGCAGCGAAACCAAAGATCATGCATCTGACGGAAGTTCGATCCAGCCTTGCTGACCAAATGTGTTCTCGCCTGAATAGCTAACATATAGGAAGTTGTCCTCATCCCTAAAAGTCTATTAGTAATAGCAATAGGAGCACAACACGATGGCTACGCACTTGTGCTCCTCGTAGATGGAGCTCATGAGTGCCGCTGTGGGCGGCAGGACCTCGTCCACGAAGATGAAGATGGCCTTCTCCGGAGCAAGCTTGATGCGCTTTCGGATGACATATACAAATTGGCCAACAGTCAAGTCCTGGTAATACAAATCGAGTCAGGGGGTGTGCTACAACTTTATCAACGCAATTGTACACACAGATGGCACCAAATACTTCTTCTTGTCGATGGTGGGGATGTCTGTTCTGTCGGCCTTCTCACAGATAACCTATCGCGCGCAATAAGGGAGAGTATAAGTTGAATGCTTGGCGCTGTATGGATGGGATTGATACTGACAGGAATACGATCTGGGTACTTCTGGCGAATACGCTCAGCCTCAGCCTTGCGCTTCTCTGCAGACAGCGAAAGAGATGGGTGAGATAGAACCTCGTGTTAGATGCGCAGTCATACCAAAGGGGTGCTCATCCTTGAACTTGGACCTCATAATGGATTGCAGATGGAGTTATAGAGGAAGATAGGTTGATAGACTAGAGAACGATGGTAGAGTGGATGGTGAAGGTAAGTAGTTGAGAACAAGGTTGGGGTCCAACAACACACACGAGTCTAATCAACACACGTCAACAAACTCTATCCCTCACAAACCCTTATATGGCTGTCTCATACCTGCTTATTCCTATTCTTGACTCATTTCAACCCGTATCTGATTAAGCACCACCATTCACCATTCCCTGACAGTGCTGACGATAACCGATATATAATGACTCGAGGTGACCTGTCAGCATACATATCATGTTGAGTTAGTACCACTTCGGTACCACTGCGTCAATGATCCGCCATCACGTGCTTAATATTTCGGCCACGTCCGATATGCAGCCAAGCCAGCAACTCTCTGTAGCCCAATATGCGTTGGAGTTTGTTTCTGCTACTTATTCCAGCAGCAACTGCATCTGGCGTGAACGACACATTACTATGGGGCCCATACAGGCCAAACCTCTACTTTGGACTGCGTCCACGTCTACCCCAGTCACTCATGACTGGATTAATTTGGTTTGGCACCCACGACTTCAACTCTCTTACACGTCAGTTGTTTCGACCCCAGTATTAATTTCACCCTCTGATCGTATAAACAAATAGAGGCGCGCCATTCTTGCGAACAGAGCAATAAATTGGACAGTTACAGTTGGACAGAATACGATCCAAGGCAGGGAGGCGTCCAAGTAATCAAGGATGGCTTCAACAATGTCAAACTTACAACAGAATTCATTAAAGTCCCTGGTGGAGATCACGGTGGAAGCTGGGCGGCGCGCATTAAGGGAGAACCCATTGATAAAGGTATGGGTTACTCTCTGGTCGTTCTACCAGCTTAATGAAGCAATCATACGCAGGCAAACCATCCCATATTTCGACCATCTTTTATTTCGGCTTGGAGGGTATGGGAGGCATTGAGATAGAGAGTGAGGAAGATGAAGACGTAGGTCGTTCAATCAACTTTGAAAATTCGTATATGAATAAATCTGCTGGCAGGGTCTTGAAGGCCCAATTAAACTTTCAGGCAATACTCCGGACCTGGATGACTTCACTCTCAGAATTGTAGATGGTTCGTCTATCATTTTTAATTATCGCCCTAATAACATAGACATCCTTTACAGGTCCAGACAACGAGGTTGTGAGCAGCGGTCGTCATGCAGACGTCTTCCGGGATCGTATTGGAAAGACACACTATGTCGGTAAACGGCTACCAGAGGGTGACATATGGCAAGCGCGAGGTGTGTTATGACGTCAATGTTTAGATCAATTAATAACATTCGACCTCAGAACACATCCTTAAAGCTATCGTAGATCGAGCCAGAGAGGTAGTAGAACCTTTTAAAGATCCTCAAGTTGGCCTTCCACACCCTTCATTCATCCTACAACTCCCAGATGACGCATATACCGGAAGCAACCTATATGCATTCCAAAAGTCTTTCGATGGCCCCTTCCAATACGATATTTTCTACGAGAGCGCAAGCGCCAAAAAAAAGCTAAGCTGTAAGTAGCATATCCTCTGTTTCTGAACATTTTTTTTTTTAACTCCGATGTAGCTGCTACCCTTGATCAAGGCATTCCAGCTCTCGTCGATGCTTATGGAAAGCGCTTTACTGAAATCTTCCCATACCCATCCGACTTTCCCGCTGAGAAAAAGAAGAATTTGGAAGAGTTCTCAAAAGCTATAACCTCTAACTTAATCGGTGGCGTCGGATATTTTTACGGAAACTCTATTGTCAACAAGAAATTCTCGTATGAATGGGATGAAGACGAAGATAGCACTACAGATGACGACGAAGAAAAAGGGCCAACTTTGACTGAACCTACATCTTTATTGACCGCCACACCGAGCAGAAGCTTCTTCCCAAGAGGTTTTTACTGGTATGTACTATGGTATCTTAAGTGGACTTGATAATAAACTTCGTACAGGGACGAAGGTTTCCATCTCCTTCATATAGGTCAATGGGATAACGACTTCAGTCTAGAAATTCTCAAATCTTGGATTGATCTCATCAACAAAGATGGTTGGGTCGCTCGTGAACAAATTTTGGGTGAAGAAGCCCGTAGCAAGTACCACAAGAATTCCAAACCCAGGTTCCAAATTACGCAAATCCACCCACATTGGTTATGGTTATCACTGCGTTTATCCAACGCTTGAAAGAAACCCAGGCATTACAAACACCTACAGACCAGGAGCTTGGTATTGACTTGGGCGCAGCACAAATGGCTTTTTCTAGTAGTGACTCGTCGGGTGAAACCGAAAAACTAGGCGTTGAAAGTCAATACTTGACTAACCCAGAACTTGCACTTTCCTACCTTAAGTCTATCTACGAGCCATTGAAGAGGCATTACGATTGGTTCAGACGTACTCAGCGTGGTCAGATTAAGCAATATGGAAGAGAAGCCAGATCACGTACAGAGGGTTACAGATGGAGAGGAAGATCGGAACAACATGTTTTGACTAGTGGAATGGACGATTATCCAAGAGGGCCACCTCATGCTGGAGAATTACATTTGGATTTGATCTCGTGGATGGGATTTTTTACGAGAACTATGAAGGATGTTGCTGAATTTGTTGGTGAAAAGGACGATGCTATTACTTTTGGTCAGATTGAGAAGGCTATCTTGGGTAATATTGAAGGTGAGTTGTGACATTAAAGAAGCGCATATATACTTACGATTTATCACCAGATTTACACTGGGACGATGAACAACAAATGTATTGTGATGCAAACATCAACGAGGATGGTACGAACCTAAACCCTTACCCTTCCGACCAAGGCCAAAAAATTGATATAATTATAAAAATTGGTCCACAGATGATCATACCACGTTTGCCATAAAGGATACCTTTCACTCTTCCCATTCCTTTTAGAGCTCCTACCATCCGATTCTCCTCATCTTAAAGCCATACTTTATATAGTTCGTGATCCTGAGCATTTATGGTCACCTTATGGTATTCGTAGTCTTTCAAAGAGTCATCCTGAATTTGGTCAAGGTGAAAATTATTGGAAAGGACCTATTTGGATTCAGATGAATTATTTGGCTTTGAGAGCTTTGCATAATGTGCGTTCTTTTTTTCTCCATCCTTTCGATCCCTTTAACCTCTTGGACTAGACTTATGCTGCGAAACCTGGCCCTTTCCAAGAGGAGGCTAAGGAAATTTATAATGAACTAAGAAAGAATGTCGTTGATAATGTTTTCAAGGTTGGTTTTACTACTCTCTCTCAATATAATAATAATAATAATACATAATCATTTTCTATCTTCGTTTTTTTTTAATAAAAAAAATAGGAGTATGAACGTACAGGATACGTTTGGGAACAATATGATGCTGTAACAGGTGAAGGAAAGCGAAGGTTCGTCTTTTTTGTACATTGATTCTTTATCGTTGTTTTTTTATTAGTCATTCGTGTGTTAATATTTTATCTCTTTTACAGTCATCCATTCACGGGTTGGACTTCTTTAACAGCTCTTAGTATGTTCTTTTTTATTTATTTATACTGCTCTTTTAGTATAGAAAGCTGATTGGTTTATTGGTAGTTCTTACGGAGAAATATTGAGGAGAGCTGTTGTATCATCGAACAGTGTAGTAGTAATGTTACTTGACATACCCATTTTGAAATTGCTATATACAAAATCTGTACCCCTTCGATAGTAGGGGTCCCGTGTCCGATTGGAACTAAACATCCACCCAGAGACTTCCTCCCTACCTCCTCTGATTCAGAAAAATAGAGCCCTCTGGGGAGACCCTTACTCCTGATGATTCTTCGACATGAACTTACTGATAACATCATTACATATATCAGTGAGGGCCAGGCTAACAAGGGTTTGTTCGACCAGGAGGGAATTAACTCTGCGCGAGTTGGGAACAACAAGTAGTTCTTCTAGTTCTGGCAATTGGACTGCTATCTCCAACCATTGAACCTAAGTAAACCCCAAGTTTAGGATATCATCAGGTTGTAGAATCAAGTATACTCACAAGGATAGGGATAGTAATTACATTATTCATCCAGTTCGAGATTGCCGACCAATACAACCGCAGTTGTTTCAATTTCTGGCATTTGACTATTTCTTTCATCTGATCACAAGTCAACGGCCCGGTCGTCCAAATTTCTTGTTTGGACTTGGGATCCAAGATCAAATGTTTCAAAGTTGTGTTGTGTAGAGGCAACAGTTCCTTGAATGTCCAATCCACAAAACTAGACGGGTCTTCAACTACCTGGCGTGATCCTCGTACTAGTAATTCCAAGTGCTCCAGTCCAGAATACGATGTCAAATAATCGCGTACCAAATAGTCATCGATATATGCAAATTGTAAACCTTTCAACCAAATTTTCGACGCCTTCAATTCTCTGCAAATTTTTCCCAATGATAAAGATCCATTTGGAATTTGCGTTATTCCCAAGTATTGTAAAGCTCGGAAATGGTGGATAGATGATTTGAAGTCTTGTGATGATATATGAATTCTTTCAAGTGCCATTCGTTTTATGGATAGAGTGTGGCCCTGGGTATGTGTATGTTTTTCTCCCAAGTCCAAGAAGCCTTCCAATCCAGCGAAGATTTCTCCGAGGTTGACGTTGACTTCTTCATACTGGGTAGTAAATCTCCTACACAGCGCTAATATCTCAAGATTAGGGCAACGAGTAATTAAATTTGAGAGTTGGGTTTTTACAAAATCTTCCTTCTGTTTACCCCAATCGATATCGATAACACGAAGGTTCGAAAGATGGGAAAAAGATAGTTGAGGTTTGGAATAACATTCGAAAACGATCTTGAAGGAAAAGGGTTCTCGTTTTGAGTGTACACCCAATGCTTGTATGAATGTATCGGACACTGGAAGGGGAACTTCCGACACACGATACCTAATAAGATGAATGTATTCCGTTATATTTTTGAGCGTTCCAATCAAGAAAACTTACAAAGCCCGTTTCAACTTCTTCAATGCCAAAATGGCTGTGAATAGTTTATCTCCAATGGTAGATTGTATGCCGTTTTCGATACACTTGGTGGCCCATGGATGTCTATATATTCATCCAGGCTCAAAACTGAGACTTATTGTCCCTTCAAATGCCTTCGTTGTGCCGGATGCTAGAGCATCAACGATTTCTTGACAACGAATATAATCCGATATATTTTCGACAGGTTGATCATACCCATGTCGAAAGTCTAGGTTAAGATGATAGAACAGAATAGGCGTGGCAAGATCGTGAATACAGCGAGATACAAGACGAAGATCGCATAAGTCGTTTCTTTGTCCTGGTATAGTTTGTGTACACTTGATCACTGCGTTAGACGGTATGTCGAGTTGTTAATTCGAAGGATACATACATTCTTGACAATTTCTGTAACGAGTTCCGTTGGTATATCGTTGAACGAAGCCATAGGTGACAGAGAGAAAGTTAAATAGGATTCAACTCTTCAGAAGCTCGGCGGCGAGCGCCCAGGGCCTGTACTAATATCATTTCGGAGTCACCCGAGAGCAGTTGAAAGGGTCTCAGATCGCAGACTATCGGAATGGTTAATTTTTCACATATACAAAAATACTCGTACCCACTTTGTGCCCGTATATAATAACTGAAGGGGTTACTGATTGCATTATATACAAGAGTGTGAATAGAAGACAGACCTTTGAACCTCCAATATTTCCGACTGAAATTCTTAATGTGGCATTCAAAGAAGAATACTATGGATACTAATAGCATATTGCTCATAGAACTGTGTATGAGAGTAGTACTTACATAATAAACACATGCCTAACATTCTGATACCTATAAGTAATCCGGTCCCCTCAAGCTCAAGGCTTCTTCCTCAGAAACATGGAGTCTTCAAAACAAAACCCTATTCGCCCGTAATTCTTCAAAACGAACTGGTCGATAATGTTGTTTAACATGTCAAACATTTCTTCGGGAGTCAGTTGATCAGGAAAAAAGAAAGATGAGTTGGGAACAACCAGCAGTCGTTCCAGGTCTGGTAATTGGAGTGCTACTTCCAACCAGCGAGTCTAAGTATGAACTGGAGTTAACATCCGATCACATCACCAAATTGAAAAATCAAATATACTCACAAGAATAATGACAAGATCATTCCCTAGCCTCGAATCCGCAACCCAGTGTACCCGCAATGTTCTTAATTTCTGGCACTTGACTATTCCTTTCATCTGGTCACAAGTCAATGGTCTTGCCCAAATTTCTTGACCTCCTGGTTTCAAAATCAATTCTTCCAAAGTTGCTTCATGCTGAGGTAAAAGTTCCTTGAATGACCAATCCACAAAACGAGATGGGTCTTGTGCCCATTGACTTGGACGTAATCCGTGTAATTCCAAACTTTTCAACCCGGAATAAGACATCAGGTAATCACGAACCAACAGATCATCGACAAATTCCACCACCAAGCCTTTCAACCAAATTTCCGAAGCCTTCAGTTCTCTGCAAATTTCCCCCAAGGTAGTCGACAGAGGACCTTGTATTTCTGTCATATCCAATACACATAAATGTTGAAAATGGCGTATAGCTGATTGGAAGTCCTCCAGGGTGATGGACATTCTCTGCAATTTCAGCAGCTTTAATGGCAGGGTATGCTTTCCTTCATCTAGTTCAACAAAAAGCTCTCCGAAATTGCCATCTATCTCCTCATTTAACGGCAGGGTAAACCCCCTGCAGAGTGACAATGCTTCCAGATCGGGACAGCGAATGAGCAGCCCTGAAAGTTCAGTTCTAATAAAATCTTCATTATGTTTACCCCACTCAATCTTTACCATGCGAAGATTAGAGAGATAGGAAAGTGATGCCTGAGGTTGGATATAACTGTCGAAGGCGATCCCAAAGGAAATAGATCCCCGCCTTGAGTGCACCCCCACTGCTTTTATGAATGCCTCAGAAACTGAAAGAGGATCTTCCTTGGACATACGATATCTGTATTGTTTCGTGTAAGTTTCAACTTTGTGTTTAAGTTCCAGTGAAGACTTACGAAACCAATTTTAAATTCTTCAGTGCCAGAATAGCAGCATGTAGTTTCTCCCCGATAGTGGATTGTATGTTATTTTCAATACACGTTTGTGACCAAAATTCTCCATATATCCTTCCCGGTTCAAAACTAAGACTAGTTGTCCGTTCGAACACCTTCGTTGTACCGGATGCCAGAGCATCAACAATCTCTTGACAACGAATGTAATCTGATATATCCCCGTATGGTTGATTAAGCTCATGACGAAAGTCTAAACTAAGATGAGGGAAGAGAACAGGCGTGGCGAGATTATGAATAAAACGTGACACAAGGCGAAGGTTGCATAAGTTCTCCTTCGCGTTTTGCTTTGGTATACTAGTTTGCGCACACTTGACATTTGGATTAGCCATTGGACACTATGGTTATTGTAACACATACAATATTGACGATTTCTGTGACGAGTTCGGTTGGTATTTTATTGAACGAGGCCATGGTTATACTTAAGAAGACAGGGGGGGAGATGGAGAGGATCTGACTTCTCAAAGCTTAAGCTCGCCAGAAGCTTGCAGAGTTTCGGAGTCACCCGGCAACGTAGCGTAATTGTGACTGCAAACATACTTATATGAACTTTACGTCTTATTACTCGTGGGCTCAAACGTTGCGTAGGACCTGTTTCATATTTCCTTTTCCCGATGCTTATAAGTATATAGCCTGGTAAAGCTTTCACTAGAAACTGGTTGACGTTGCGTCAGCTTACAACCAGCCTTCGGCATCTCATCTGGTTAAGTTGAATACGAGTTGAACACATACCACAACGTTGACAATTTTCTGTAGCAAGCTCCACTGTATCACATTCCCAAATGAAGATATGGATGATTAGATTCATTCTCAAGTATTACTCGACAAACCCACACATAATCGACCACAACATAATATTATACAATACTTGCATGCATTGCTACCTACTCTCAAACCGTTGAACCACACTGATTTTTATGGGTACTTTTATATTTGTTGCCTAAAATAGGATTCAATTAAGTTGCCGGTTTTTTTGTACGTAACTGATCATTCAATCAAGGAGATTAAGAACCCCCTTTCCGACAGACTGTTCTATGCAGGTTCTGTATTTCTGTTGCTTTATGCTCGGGACGACGGACTTTTCTCTAGCGTTATAAAAAGCCTAGAGCTTCAGTCTCGGCAATGGCAATGATCTAGGATGTTGATGAAAATAAATACCAGGAATTCATTTGAACTGTGTACAGGCATAACCCTGAACATAAAAGTGGACATGCCACAATGGAGTCATAATGGCATTCCAAACGGAGCGTAAGGGTTGGCCTCTTTTTTTTTCTCAGCTTGGTGGCAGTGGTATGTTTCTTGAACATTTAAATTTGTGTTTAGTACTTACATCCAAAAACAGGCTCTTGTCTCGAATACATACGACAAAAAATAAATTTCTCTGAATAGTCTTCGGATTGTTCGGCCCTGGTATCACGACTTCGGACCTGTGTATATTGGCCACCACAGCAGAGCTGTAACACCAAATCTTCCGGGACGGAAGATGGATGCCTACATGTGCTTAGTTTGTTGGCTTTTTACGTAGGAATCTTGGATGTTAGGTGGATCATCGCCGTAGAGAAGTATGCCTAATTAATAATAACAGGTCAGGCCTTTCAGGCCATCAACTTCAGGAATCAGGTGCTTCAGGTTCGAATGCGGTGGCTCATTGAATTGTGCCAATTATATATTCAGGGCTCCGAGTTCGTAGGAAATTCTGTAAGTCTTATAAATCGTGTAGGATCGCAGTATCTACACACCAATGGGATGCGGTACTTTCGACGTAGCTAAACACGGGGTTTCCCGATCCACTGAATGATTGAAGACCATCTTTACTTCGGAGGGTATGCTGTTTTTTTTAGCCAAAGAAGTATGAAAGAAGCTCTGTCCTATCTTTGAATTGGGTTGACATCGCTTAGCCAATAACTGCCAATAAGTACGACCAAATACGAGATGACTTTTGTCCTCATCCCCTGAATTAGGATACAGAAATACGAGATCGCAGTTGAACTACACAGTGAGATAGGCATTGTGATGGCCAGTGTTCCTTGGTATAGGGAAGTATGAGGGGCAGTGTGGTGAAGAGTAGCCGGCGGTAGGAGCGGTAACCGCGTGGGTAGAGTAGCGAAGAGGAGATTATCAGGGAGGGCAGAGTTACGTGATGTTCTCACGTCTGCTAGTATTCGCCTCAAGAAGCTCGTAATAAAATATTCTTTCTCCTTCAGACGAGCATGAGCACCGGCGGCCAGGCCCAGGACGGTGCTCTCGCTGTACTCCCAATCGAAGTCCTCCACAATATCTTCAACCGCCTCAGGCCTTTTGAGTTACTCTCCCTTTCTCGCATCTCGGAACGCACTCAGAAGGTTTCCCTTGCAGTTTATTTTGAAGACAGAGGCGTCGACGTCTCCCCAACTGGTATCATCGATATGACCCGGGAAGAGGACACTGACTTGCTCGCTATCTTACGCATCACTACCTTCTTTTTGAGAACAGGCCATATATCTATCGTCTTCGTCTTTCCCAAATGGGATTTCCTGGAGAACATTATGCATTTAACTCTTATCTTGAAGAGGTTGATCTCTGTTGACATGATCACTCTAACCTTCAAGTTCGACCCAAAGAAAAAGATAGAGGAGGAGAAACGCCATGGGATTTCGACTCCAGAGGTGAAAGCATCCCGGTACAAAAGCTTGACCAAAGAACTTCAAACATTGTTCACAGCGGCGTTCCGGGTTGCCAACGTAGTACGAATTCTGGAATCGGAGCAGCTGCTTAACATGGTTGGAGGCGACTTGGAGGACATCACTCTCTTCCGATCCTGTTTCGGTATCAACAAACCTGTAATCAATAGATGCAAAGTGGCCGCCAAAATTCGCATGAACAAGTTTACGAAGCTTGCAACGAGGAAACACAACAAACAGGCTGATTTCCCTTCAGATACATCTGTTGTAATCCTCGACATTCGGTCCCTAGTACCTCTTGTACCACCCTTCCTCTCCTGGACAGCGATATGTCTTAATTTTCAACCTCAACTTACACATTTATCCTTCATCCTTTCCCCAAGCGATAACCTTCACTGGGATCCCCTTCTATCAAACCTTCACATCCCATCCCTTTCCCAACTCACGATGAGCAGCAGGTCCTGCAGATTAAGCGATCTCGCCAAATTTCTCAAGCGACATGTCTGTCTAACGATCCTGGATATCCGAGACTTTGCACCTATGCCGGCGGAGCTTCCCAAAGTAGCAAACTTAGCTTTCAGGTTTCTCGTTTCGCTTACTGCGCCCTGTGAGGTCCTCGGCGGTTTCCTCGCCTACCCTTCCGACCTTCTACCGAATCTCAGGGAAATTCACGTTGCCATCACAATAGACAAAGATCAAGAGCTTGATGAGGTGTTAATGCACAGAACGTTGACTCCCTTTATCGCACGTTTACAAGAAGCTGTTGTGTTTGGTCTGGTTTTCTTGTACCAGGCGGGCGATTCCCCCTTCACGAAAATTTGGGAGAAGGAAGCGCAGTCGACGCTTATACCACTCTTCTCATCTCTTAACCTACGTTTGAGAACGGAGTTGGAAAATAACTTCGTCGAACAATTGCCAGGGTGGATCAGGATGTTCGCAAACATACGCGAACTGAAGGTTGGATCGATATATCCTTATCGGTACCCCGCTCGGACTGAATATTCCAAGACGGCTCTTGCTTTGGAGAAAAAGAGGTTGGATATCAAGGACCAGTTGGGAAAAGATTTAATGACAAAATTGGTGGGCATGCCCCAATTACATTCTTTGGAGTTTTGGGGAGAAACCTTGTTTCTTGCTTCCAGCGTTGCGGAAAATTCAGAGACAAGCAGGGCGGACGTTAGTTGTATTGACGAAAATTAATGACAGGCCTACAGGGTTCTTGATACCTTCGCTATTGCAAGAATGCCTGTGGCGTTCCACATTTTTTTTTTTTTTTTCTTTTTTTGGGTTTTATGTGGTTCTCATTCCTTTAGTTATACCAATTTTCTCTGGGTTTTATGTTGTTCAATGGGCTTGCATAGGGTTTTAAAGGGTTTTCTTTTTCTTTTTTTGGGTTAAGGGTTAAATGTGGGTTATATGGTATAGTTAGTGATAGTCTCTGAATATCGTAGATATAGATTGTGGTTATACTGGTGTTTTTAGTAGAGTACATCAATAGTTGCAATATCAATTATTCATATGTATTGCCTACTTTCATCTCCTTTCTCTCTCAAATCTCGTTGAGAAAAGCTTTCCCAATGTGTCATGTGATGGCCGACAGATGTCAGCTGGATATCAGAACAAAAAGTATATCAGCTTACATACCAAGGTTCTTCTTCTGCCAACTTATTCGTAAAACAAAAGACAGTGCCGACTCGGAGGTCAAACGTCAAATCCTTCCTACCAAAAGTGAGAATATGAAACCTTCAAAACCGGATGAAGTTAGTCCCCGTCTCCTGCTGACCTGTATTGTATTGTATGCTACGAAGGGATCGTGTCAATGCACTTCTATATCAATGCATGTATACTATACAGTACTTCTACGTTAATCTTCATCGGTTTCAGACCGCCTATAAATCTCATTTTTGCTTCATCGTCACGGTCCTGCGGCACTTTTTTCTGATCCAGAACTGACCCTAATTCTAATAATATTAAAAGTCTTTGTTATTTAGATCTTAGATGTAAGGGAAAACTTCCATGAATGCTGGAACATGATCGGTCCATTCTGAGTTCGGTAATATTCTAAATGGAATTACTTCAAAAGCTGCATCAAATCAAGCTAGGGAATACTTATTTCTGGTTCAGTCAGAAGTCCCATATAGATGTTAAGGTTTTCCCTCATATGGCTCATGAAGTTCCTATCTTGTTTTTAGGTGAAACAGAGAGCTGCGGACGACTCTTTCGTCGCCCTCTGTAATTTCACTATCATCAATTCATTCCGGGAGGGATGGTTATGTGTTTCCAGGGATACTCAGTCACTGTGTGTCTAATAATACACAACCGCACCGCACATAGGATAAACCCCCAAAATCTGCACCCTACATGAGGTGAAAAGCACTCTTGTACTACGAATTCCCACTTCCTTCGTCCCTACTGAAACTACTACATGTTCAGAAGCAAGCTGTCTCCGAATCTCTCTCAAGTTGCTAAATATAGCCGCATATAATTTAGTGAACGTGGGTTTGACTTGCTGGCTATATATGCCCACGGAACGAAATCTCCTTCTGGGTATATTGTTACTTTAATATACACTCTAATACACGCTCTATGAAATGGTTCGGTATTATATAGGTATATACGAGTTTGATCAATGTTTATTGTCTTCTGTTTTTGAAGACTGTAGATTAACTCTTGTTACCTACGTTTAGGTGCATTCAATTGCACCCCTAAAAGTCTTGTGAAACATAGAAGAACATCCATCCGAAGTCCGGAACCTACAGTACCTAAATGGAATTATTGTCAGACGTCTACAAGTCACTGACAGGGAACACTTAGGTGTGTGTTGTGGAGTCACGATTTACTGGCACATACCAAATACTTCAGGTTGTTAAGTCCGCTATGTATATTGAGAAGGCCTGGCATGTTCAACCCGTTCGCAAACATACACCTAAGCCGCAGTACTTACCGTCAATAACGTTGAAATCAACTTCACCTCCAACCACAGGGTGTATGTGTGCTCTACAGGTATTAGCTTATAGGCTTGATATATGATACCTAGGTATATTATAAACTACTAATGATACAAGAAAGAAACGAATTAAATCTACCCATAGCGAAAAATCGAACTCCTTAGACGAACACTATGACCGCATAAGTTGTGCCTTTAATAAAAACGCCCATTGTAATTAGCATACGAAATACTCCATAAAAAAAAAACGAGACATACCTTAAGCACAGGCTTAACCACCCAAACCTTTTTCTCTTTACATTTCTCTCCAACTTCCCTAATCTTAGCCTCAATCGCATTCTTCTTCACCTTATGTTCCTTAAGTCCCTGATATATAGTTTCCACCAACACCACAAAACTCCCCATTTGCAAATCGGTGATCTTATTTAGAAGATATGGTAGATGCGCCTCAGGGAATTTTAATGAAGCAGCTGCTTTCTTGTTCGGGAGTGTGGGGTTAAGATTGTTTGTGGAACTTGAGGAAGATGCAAGAACATGATCTGGTAGGGCCGGAACTACAAATACACCGTCTGTAGTACTTATACTACCAGATGGTGCTGAAGAGGCTTTAAGATGTGATTTATAGTCTTCGACACAAGTTGAGACAAAAGTGAAGGGATTAATTGGGAAAGCGGTATCTAATTCAACAAACAATCAGACGACCTGGTTCAATTTTTTTCATAGCTGTGAGAAAGAACTGACCGTTGCAAAGTTGTATCCGATATTGATTAAAAGGCTCATATTCGCATTCGCCAAGACGATTTTCCCAGCAAGGTCCCTTGGCGAATGGCACAAGAGGAACAACAATTTTTCTCTTCTTTGCCTTCTTCTCGGGATCGGCGGCTTTTCTTTTCAGTTGCGGTGGCGGAGGTATATTTGGTAGATCTGGAAACATGGGTGGTGACAGGTCCCTCACATCTTCATCATACATCAGTTCTGGTTCTTCATCGTCGTCGACCAACCAATTGTCTATATCTGAGTCATCCGAGTCGGAATCGCCGTCCTCGTCGTCGTCCTCTAGAACATCATCCGCATCTCCCATGGGCTCTTCTTCCCATTCTGCACCGCTGTCATAGTTGTAGTCGAATTCTACAACATCTTTTGCGAACGGTGTTCGGGGCCCGATAATCTTGGAGCATCGTGTCCATGTACCAAAGTATCCTGGTCGTGCATCTTCGTGGTGGATAATGACCTTGGCCGGATACACATGACGATCTTGAAGTCGCTTGTGTAGTTTGCGGACCTCATTAGCATCACCTGCAACTTCAGCCTCCGATAATTTTATCATAAATTCTCGGATAGGGTGAGCATGATATGTCTTAAATGGCAAATACAGTTTCCGCCTTGCTCGTGGGTATTGGGAGCGGGTTGATGATGGAGGTAACGTAGAAAGGATATTCCTTAGTCGTTCTATTTAGATTTGATCAGAATGTTGTCGAAGTCGGAGGATGTCTTCCTGACCTTTAGAGCTCATGTTCGAAACATCTATCGACTCATGAGATTTATCTTTCATCTCGCCGTTTTCCTCTTCTTCCTTTACTTCCATGTCAATATCATCGTCAATAATAATGATATCCTCGTCCTTGTTATTAGCAACTTCTTTACCCTTTCGTCGTCCAGATTCAGCTGCCTTGAACCAGTTAGTCGGGGCTAAGACAGCGCCTTTCTTTAGAACGAATGGTTTAAAAGTTCTCTGATAATCAGATTGAGTCGAAGAAGGCCCTGCCTCAGCAACAATGGTAGTTGATGACGCAGCATTTGGTGTTGGCTTTGCTTTCTTGAAGAAACTGGCAAGCATATTCTGAGACTTGCCAACGGAGTCCTTGATTTTTCGATCCCTTTCCGCTTTTGCGGCCCTTTTCTCCTGCTTTTCTTTCTCCTATGTAATCACCAAGTTAGGGTGCCGTCGGATACATTATAGCTGTAGTGTGGGTACCTTTGCCGCCTTTTCTAAATCTTTGGTCTTCTTCGAACGGGAGGACTTGTCATTTGGACTATCAGTCTTTTGTTTTTCATCTTCCTGCGCGTTCTTCGCTGACGTTTTAGAAGGTGTGGATTTACTCTCGTTAACAGATTTGGCAATAAGGGGTTGCTCTGGTTTATTATTGGACGCATCCTTTGCAGTAGCACGATTAGTTCCTCTAGGATCAAGGATTCCATCACGTTCTGACTGAGGAAGTGCTTCAAACGCCTGTCTAAGTGATTCCTTTGCCTTCAAATGGCGGTCAAACGCATTATAGCGCCATGAACTACATCTTTACACACCTGAACTCGCTCCAATAAACGGATATTCGCCTTCTCCCTCACACTCTTAGGTAACCAATCCTTATAATTATTCATCACTTCCCAGCGCCAAACGCATACTGCGGCAGGAGCCTTTCCTCCGTTAAGTGATTCTAGTCCATAGTTATTACGAAGTAACGTATTCTTGATAGCTTGTTCCAAAGTTTGTAGCGGGAGTATCGATTTAGCAGAGGCTAGCTTGGTTACACCTTCTTCATCATCATCGTCTTGGGGTGGTATGAGTTCTTGTTGCATATGTTTCGCCAGAGCTGCAAGTGTTTTATCACTGCATTTATCATAAGCATTGTTTAGATATTATAGATGTATGCGTTATAATCGCGAACGTTACCTTTCATGACCAAGTTTTGCGATGAGTGGTAAATGTTCGTCAGGAATAGTTTCAAGTGGAGGTTCCTGTTTCTCCATTCGTTCTTCTATCAACTCTCTAAACTTTACAATCTCTACAAATACATGTTAATGTAAAAGATGAATAATAAATTGAGAAAGAAATTCATTCGTACCTTGTAATGTTTCCGATAATTTCTCCAACGACATAGGCTTCTGTTTGAAAACCACCTTTCCATTCTTCAATTCCACGACAGACACTTTTCCCTGTTTTTCTAGAAACACAATCAACAACAACAATCTCTCAAAAAAACGCGTCATATAACAAAAACTCTTACTCTCCGGACTAGACAAGGAGGCTATTTAATTAAATCAAAATTCATTATCAGCAACAAAAAAACAAACTAATCAAGAACGAACAAACATACATTTAGTATTCTCCGGCTCGACCATAATGTTAAGATTTGGTGTGGTAGTTATGGAAGGATTATCTTCTAAGGAGACGTAAAATTAAATGGGAAAAGTGATACGTGGGAGAAATAGACGCGACCTGGTATGTGTGACAATCCCATTACTGTCAACTGACGCGTACCATCACACTTTGGTCGCGTTCCTCCCCACAAATGGCTTCATCTTTCTTTGCCTCTAAATCCTCGAAAAATTCATCAAATATTAAACATGTTGTTGATCCTGCCTTACAGCCTTGGGTTGAGAAGTAGTATGCAATCCACTGTTTTGATTGATTATATTAAATGACGTTTTTGCTATAGTCGACCCAAGACTATAGATGATATATCTGCACAGGAACATACTGTTGCTGTACTTCGTAAAACACTTACTTCTACCAATGTATATTCGCAAATGTTCTCTATCAATACTACACTGACTCCTCATCTCTAGTTACCACATATGCTCTTCTACGGTCCTCCAGGAACAGGAAAGACATCAACAATCTTAGCTCTCGCCAGACAACTCTTTGGGTATGATTTTTATTTACCTATAAAATATACATTCATTTATTCTTTATACCATACAGACCTGACAATTTTAAAAATCGAGTTCTAGAGCTTAACGCTTCAGATGAACGCGGCATTTCATTGTACGCGAAAAGATCAAATCCTTCGCAGCCCAAACACCTCGAGCCCAAACCATCGCATCAGATGGTAAAACCTATCCCTGCCCACCCTATAAAATCATCATTCTAGACGAAGCCGATTCAATGACACAAGATGCACAGGGAGCACTACGTCGTATAATGGAAAACTACGCTCGCATAACTCGTTTTTGTCTTGTTTGCAACTATGTCACAAGAATCATTGAACCACTCGCATCTCGTTGTTCTAAATTCAGATTTACCCCACTTGATTCAACACCTGCTACAAATCGTTTAAAATACATTGCTACAGAGGAAGGTGTAGATGTCAATGATTCTGTCATTGATGCTTTAATTAACGTTTCCAATGGTGATCTTCGACGCGCTATAACATATCTTCAATCCGCATCTCGACTTTCTTCTTCTTCCATTCCACCAACAACAATACTCCCTGCTGATGTCCAAGAAATTGCCGGTGTGGTACCCGATGCTGTTATTAACAACTTCGCACAAACACTTGGGATTGAAGTTGAAGACGAGGACCGTATGGACGTGGATGATTCACAGTCAAGGAATAAAACTGGCAATTTCACATCAATACAACAGAAAGTCAAGGAAATAATCCGAGAGGGATTTTCCGCAACACAGATCCTATCACAGGTACGGCCTTTCATAACGCATATGGAATCCAACTCTGACCCATATGCCAGCTACATGACCTTGTGGTCCTCCACCCTTTGCTCAATAGCCGACAGAAATCTGCATGCTCACTCGTCTTCGCGGAAGCAGATAAAGCACTCTGTGATGGTGCTGATGAAGAATTATGGGTTCTTGAGATCGCCCTACGCGTAAACAAAGCAGTTACTTCATGATCGTTATTATTCTTTAAGTGTATCCATCCGTGTATTTTAGTCGTTATGGAATCGTGTCATCATTAGCATCGATCATCTCGTATTTGGGGACATTTACAAGGATTACAGCCATGCAGCAAATCGGTTGCAAACAACACCCAACACATTGGTTTATCAATACATGGAGTAACCTCTTATAAGATAGTGCAGAAAATGAAAAAGCAATGACGTTATCATATAGACACATGAACATAGACAACAAAAATGATGAATGAAAAAAGAAAAGATGAGATCTACTCTGTACAAGAGAGGAAACAGGAGAAAACACAAGGGGAAATAGTGTTAAAAACCATTTATCTCATGCCAGCGGTAGCTTTTTGGAGGGCACGCTTGATACCAAGTTGAGCCTTCTTGAGCTCATCAGCTGTCGAGTCCTCAATCTCCAACTTCTCAAGAGCCCTAGCGAGCTCAGCCTCAACCTGGGACTTAGCTCCACGCTTAATCTTCATTCCAATCTCGGGTGATGTGATGGTGCTCTCGACCTGGTGGATGTAAGACTCGAGGTCAGACTTGGCCTCATGGCGAGCAGTGAACTCCTTGTCAGCCTGCTTGAATTGCTCGGCATCCTTGATCATTTGATCAATCTCAACGGATGAGAGACGACCAACAGAGTTGGTGATGCCTTGAAATGATATTAGCAGTTATTACAAAATGGACAGAAATTATTTTACTCACTGATGGAAGCCTTGCGGCCAGAAGTGCGGTCCTGGGCAGTGACCTTCAAGAGACCGTTAGCATCGACCTCGAAGGTGGTGACAAGCTCGGCCTGTCCACGGGGCATAGGGGGAATACCGTTAAGCTCGAACTCGCCGAGAAGACGGTTGTCACGGCACTGGGTGCGCTCTCCCTCGTATACAGGGAAGGTGACGGTGGTCTGGTTGTCCTCGACGGTGGTGAAGACACGAGACTTGTTGGTGGGGATGGGGGTGTTACGGGGAACGACGACACCGAAGACGTCTCCCTGCATGGCAACACCGAGCGACAAGGGTGCAACATCGAGGAGGAGGAGATCCTTAGTCTGCTCAGAGGTCTGGCCAGTGAGAACAGCGGCCTGGACAGCAGCACCGTAGGCAACAGCCTCATCAGGGTTGATTGACTTGTTGAGTTGACGGCCACCGAAGTACTCGGAGACGAGGGATTGGATCTTGGGGATACGTGTGGAACCACCGACAAGGACAATATCATCGACCTTCTCGCGGGCCATCTTAGCATCCTTCAAGACCTTCTCAACGGGCTCGATGGTAGACTTGAAGAGAGCAGCGTTGATCTCCTCGAAGCGAGCACGGGTGATATTGGCAGAGAAGTCTTCACCCTAATCGAAAATGTGTAAGTATACGGATAATCCAGTTGATAATAATAATTACTGACCTGGTAGAGGGAGTCGACCTCAACGGTGGTCTGGGTGACACTGGAGAGGGTCCTCTTTGCACGCTCGCAAGCGGACCTGAGACGACGGAGAGCACGGGGATCGTCAGAGATATCGTGCTTGGTCTTCTTCTTGAAGTCGTTCTTGAAGAATTCAAGGAGAGTGTTGTCGAAATCCTCACCACCCAAATGGGTGTCACCAGCAGTGGCCTTTACGGCGAAGACACCACCAGAGATGTTGAGAAGGGAAACATCGAAAGTTCCTCCTCCGAGATCGAAGATGAGAACATTCTTTTCAGCCTTGGATTGACGGTCGAGACCGTAGGCAATAGCGGCAGCGGTGGGCTCGTTGATGATACGGAGAACATCGAGACCAGCAATGAGACCGGCATCCTTGGTAGCAAGACGCTGAGAGTCGTTAAAGTAGGCAGGGACACTAGAGAAGATGGGTCAACGTTTTGGAGAATGGAGGACAAATTTCAACGCACGTGACGACAGCCTTCTTGACGGTCTTGCCAAGCTTGGCCTCGGAGATCTCCTTCATCTTGGTGAGGACCATGGCGGAAATTTCCTGGGGGCTGAAAGTCTTTTCATCGTTGAGGTAGTTAACCTTGATCAGAGGAGATCCATCCTTCTCAACGACCTCAAAGGGCCAGTGGGTCATATCCTGATGGGTATATGAGAAACGGAATAGTATTGGAGAAATCAATATCAGCCGACCTTCTTCACATCGGGATCACTTAATACATGTTGAATCAGAGACTGGACCTTGTTCAAATAAGAAAAAATACTCACTCGAATCGACGACCAATGAGACGCTTGGCGTCGAAGACGGTGTTTTTGGGGTTCATGGCGGCCTGATTCTTGGCGGCATCACCAATCAAACGCTCCTCAGCAGAGAAAGCAACGTAGGACGGGGTGGTGCGGTTACCCTCTGTGATGGTAAAAAAAAAGATCAGCATCTACGAGGACATGGAATGGCGGTAATACGTACGATCGTTGGCAATGATTTCGACACGGTCATTTTGCCAGACACCAACACAGCTAGATAAAAAGATCAGCTAGAGGTAGAGGAGGGAAGAGAGAGAAAAACATACGAGTAGGTTGTGCCGAGATCGATACCGACAGCGCCCTCGAAGACGTCCTCTGCAGACATTTTTTTTAGATGTGGTGGGTAGAGGTGAAGATGGGATGGAGAAAAAAAAATCGATGGGTGAGGTAAGCATCCCCTGCAATTCAGCACAGCCACTTATTCTCCATTTTCGACTCCATGTCTTTCCGCCCAATGCTCGCCGCCGTAGCACGCTCGTCGCGCTGCTCGCTGTCTGCCAGAAGATACCTGGCGACGGAGGCTCCCCGTCGTCTCGAGACTGTGGAAGACTGGGCAGAACTGACGGAACACCGAGCACAACTTGGACTTCTGAGTGCGTCAACTTATATCCACAAGTTATTTCTACTCATCTCTCTTACAGTAAACCAGCTGTCGCAATATGGCTCGGACCAGATTCCAGATACGTCGTACAAACCCAGTGACGGCCTCTACCGCCCTCCAGCACAGGCTACCTTGTCCGCACTGTTGGCATCAGGTGCCCATTTCGGCCATGCATCCACGCGAATGAACCCCAACTTCATGCCCTATGCATATGGCACACGCGCCGGTGTCACCATTATCGACCTAGACCAGACTCTCCCCCTTCTCCGGCGCGCCGCAAATCTCGTCCGAGCAGTCGCCAAAAGCCGCGGTACCATTGTCTTTATTGGCACCCGACCTGACTTGCAACCCGCAGTCACAAAGGCCGCACAACGCCTAGGCAAGCAGGGATATGCTGTCGGAAACCGCTGGCTACCCGGAACTTTGACCAACCGTCGTCATTTCTTTAATGATGTGGACCAAATAAAGTCCATCCCAGACCTTGCAATTATCCTCAATCCCACCGCAAATCTGAATGCTATTCGCGAATGCGCAGCTGAACATGTCCCTACCATTGGTATTATCGACTCCAATGTTGACCCCCGTATGGTCATGTATCCCATCCCCGCCAACGACGAGAGCGCCAGAACAGCAGAGCTAATTGCTGGAGTATTGAGTATCGCAGGACGGGAAGGTGTTGCCCTTGGGCAGGCTAATGCGGAGCGGGAAGCCGAAACCTCAAGGAAACGCATGCGGCAGAAAAGCAGAAGATTTAATTCCGGAGCATGATCACAGGTAAAAAGTACAGCGTCTACATTTTATGCTACCCTACCCCCATTTCTGCTTTGATTCTGCTGAATTTGGTACCAATGTTCTGGTAGACGGTTTAGTTGTTTTGGAGATTATCCTAATTTAATTATCACATACCTTCGGCTTGTTTCAGTGAGCGCACATTACTCCCAAGTTTGTTGATCGTTTCAATGTACTCGTCCTCTTCTACACTGTCAAACACAATACCACCACCCGCCTGGAGATATGCAGTGCCATCTTTGAAAGTCATTGTTCGAATCGCGATACAGGTATCCATCTCATCATCCGCAAAATCGAAGCGTCCGACTGCTCCAGCATAAACACCGCGCTTCTCCTTTTCCAATGAAGATATGATCTCAATTGCCTTGATCTTGGGTGCGCCTGACACTGTTCCGGCAGGGAAGATGGAACGGAATGCATCAAATCTGATAACAGGTCAGCCATAATGAGATGAAGCAACAAGCGGATAGTTTTTACCTTGTCATGCCTTCACGCAACTGACCGGAGACTTGTGACGTGATATGGATAACATGGCTGAACTTTTCGATTCTCATCAGGTGGTCGACCTTGACAGTCTTGGGTTGGCAAACACGGTTCACATCATTCCTTGCTAGATCTACAAGCATGATGTGCTCTGCACGGTCCTTCTCCGATGCCAATAGTTCAGCACCCAGCCTCTCGTCCTCTAAAAAAAAAAATCACAAATGAGTGTCATTACGAAGAGGTTTGACTCGAATAAAGCTATACCTTCCGGTGTCTTGCCACGCTTGGTTGTTCCAGCAATAGCATGATTAAAGACAACATTCTTTTGAACTTTACATAGCGTTTCTGGACTAGCTCCGACGACTTGGAAATCACCAAGGTCGAGATAAAACATGTACGGTGAAGGGTTAACTTGTCGGAGTTGTCGATAAGCATTGAACGGGTGGAGATTGGTCTTGCGAGCTAATCTCTGAGAAGGAACAGCCTGGAGAGAGTTTGGAAGATGTGGTCGTAGACGAGGAGTGTGTCAACCAGCATAAAAACGGCTTCAGGAATTCCCAGAGGATCCGAAAGCTCAGCCTTTGTCTTTGGCTCGAAATGTTGGATACAGTCATAAGCGACATAGCCGATAGCACCACCAGTAAATGTAGGGACTTCAGGTATCTTGACGTATTGGTGGAGAGCGAGTTCTTTCTGTAGAGCAACCATTGGGTCTCCTTTGATCTCCTCATTAGGTCCTGTCTTGATGATTTTCAATGGATCTGGTAGAAATGCATGAGTAAGGGTCCGCTCTGGAGATCATTTATACTCACCAGCACCGATGAAACTATATCGTGCAACATTCTCTCCTCCAATAACTGATTCTAGAAGGAAGCTATACTTTGAGTCCTTTGCAATTCTAAGGTAGGCCATGCATGGTGTTATCAAGTCTGCTGGTAATTCGACATAGATGGGCACACAATTTCCCTTCTTCTCATTGATGATTATTTCTTCGACATCTTTCAAGGTGGGGTATGCGGGGAGTTTCTAGGAAATTATCAGACATGGATTGGTTGTCAGAAGGACAGGACAAACCTGGGGATCCATACTTGTTGCTGTCGAGATCAACTTGGGTTTCTTATATATGTCAGAGGCGCCGCGGCCGACAAAAGTGATCCGAGCAAGGGTTTTCTGTCTTTTTCGTACGATGATTACACCCCGGTTCTCCTGCACACAGACGGCCGAGTCCGTCCTCGTCTCCGTCTACTGTCCGTCTATACGTGTATGCACAGCCTTGGATTCATTCGGTGTGCTAACTGGTTATTAGGCCGCTGACGTTGAAATCAATGTCGACGAAAACCTGGTCTCGCTTCATGTCAACCCGTATTTTCTCAGGTTGAATTTTTCCCATTCATTGCTTGAAGACGACGCTTCGTCTGCAAAATACGATCCTAGCTCGGGGTACCTGACAATCACTCTTACCAAACAACTCGTTGGTCAAGAATTCAAAGACCTCGATTTACTCACAAAACTCCTTGCACCTCGGGAAACTCGAACTGAGCCATCCATCGAGGTCGTATCATCACAAGAAAATGATGAAGCGGATCTAGTTTCGAAAACAGAAAAACTATCGCTGGAAAGGGATGAAATCCTTCAAGGTAAAAAAAAACACTATGCGATTAACACTTTTGCATATATTATATACTCATCTACCTTTCCCTTAGCCGCGGAAAACGATTGGCAATTGCCACAACAACTACCCCAGGACCTGCCACATCTAGACACCTCTGTTCAAAAGTATTACGGCTTTCTTGATTCTCACTCCGGTTATTTCAGACATGTCACACATACCGAGAATGAAATCAATGAGCTGGTAGCCGATGCGGAAATATGTTCTACTGCTGAAAGAAGAAAACGTCGCCTACAACACGAAGAGGATAAATGGGATGAAGAATACTACATGTGGGTTCTTTCTTATCGTAATGATCTATTATTTATATAAAAATCAAAACACAAGGGCCGACTATGCAGATGACGAACAAATTCAAGAACTTCTAAGATGGAAGCATCCTCACATCGCCGCAGGCGGTCAAGTAGAGTATTCAGAAGAAGAAACCCTAGCCATGATGCGTTTACCCCGTAAAGAATGTATGTGACCATTGTCTAAACATACTTTTCCCCGTCGCTTCTTCGATTCCTATTCTATTCCCATTCTCACACATACCTAACACCAAAACTTTAGATCTTGCAACTCCGATCCAAACGCACCATCTCTATCTTACTCTGATTACTCTTCTCTTCTCTTATGCATACGAATCAAGATCAACCCAACATGATCCAACACCCGAGAGTGCATGGACTATATGTACTTTAATTCCCGCATTTTCTGCACTCGATCCTCCAAGTTCCCTTGATGAAACGAACCCGAACACGTTCTCGCTTGAAGAAATTACAGCCACCATCATCCCATCATACAAACGAACATTCATTTTCCCACTTTATCGCTCATTTCTTCTTGCCGAAACATGCCAAAAGGATGTAGCTCAAATTTTACTCAAAGGAAAAAGAACAATTGTTCGTTGTCTCTTGGAGATGAAGGATATTCTTGACCATCACGAGGTATATTATGTATACAACAAAATTTGGACTGATGATTTTTGTACTTGGATACAAACTTATGCAAGGTGTGTTGTTATTGAAAATAATTTTATGATTTGATTTTTCCCTTATTCTTCTTCTCTTCCCTTGTCGTGTGATCCACGAACGGGTAAACATGGCAACAATATTTATTTATTTTTATATAACGATAACGATGGTTGACGGGATTCGATTTATGTATGTTACAGTGACGACATTTTGAAGGAGTTGGGAGAATTAGTAAAGAAGGCGAAGGTGGAGAAGAGTTCCATTGACTTGGGTTTGGAAGAATTGGAAGCTGCTACGCGAGAGGCAATGAATCGTGAATCTGACAGCGATGATGAGGATGAGTAGTTCTTTTTCTACATATTCATAATGTGACAATATACCGACAAGGAATTCGAACTTTCGGAACTTGTGAACGAACCCCTTATGTTGAGCTCAGCTTCAGCAGCGGTATGCTGAAAACTGCGTAGCTTTCATTTCAGGTGGCACAGTTGAGGAAAACACGCTTTTCCAATAAAGGATCGGTCCTAATACTGATTAACCGAACGATCATTGAAAAAGCTCTTTCATAATGGTAATGGTTATAGTCCCGTTCTAAGCCTTGCTGCGGTAAGTTATACTCATATTACCCACCTTTTGAAGGCTCGTAGGACTAGATTATTACTGGCAACGGTATTCATCTATTCGACTGACCCACTCCTTCCGCTTAACATGAACGCAAACTAACAGTCAACCGTAGCGAGTGGTTTCTAAGGTAACGATATGTGTGTCGGCTCGTCGTAAAGCATAAGAGTAAGTAGTTGAGATACAACCTTGTGCTAAAAGTACATCCGATTTTCATTTTCTGGTGTGGAGATATCATCATAGGTAACATTTAAATTGGCACGTTGGTCGCTTAACATTTTCGTGACAGGGATCTTCTCCCTCTTTCTCTCTTTCTCTCTCACTCCCGACTCATTGTCATCAGCATGTTCATCAGATATACATTAAACACTCCAAATGACATGGCATCATACATCATATATAATATCACGAAAATAATATTACGTTATAGGTAGTAATCTTGGAGTTTGTTTAACATGCCTGAGAAGGACACCACTTGGCCCAGAGCAAAACTTCAAAGGTCAGAACTTACAACTCCAAACATAACCTGAACCCAAATTGTGATATACATGAGAAAGCTTGATTGTTCTCCAAATACAGGTGTTCCTTATCAGTTACTTAATGTCACAGGTTGAAGTTATTGTTCAACTTTTCCGTAATATCGTGTGCGTGTGTGAATTGTCGGGAGGTTATGTAAGTATGGTATGTGATGAGTATATGAAAATACCAACCCCAAAAATACGGTGGGCGGCTTGGTTGTTATCATTGATGCGTTTAAGTGGGTTTTGACTGCGTACTTATTTCAAGAGGAGCGTGACATGAGATATATATGATTACGGGGATACTCGGCTAGACCGAATTATATATTCAAAAACCGGAGAAGTCTCTGAGCCTCATGTCCAACTTCGGGACGGCGAGTTTCATTTCTTTGTCTCATAGGTTTTCACTTACTGTACTTGTACTAAGTATGTACTAGTATAACTACTAGCATATAGTTGGTGAAGATAGTTGAAGTTGTCGACCTTGACCATTGTACTAGTAGTAATAGCCTAGGGTAGTACTATGAGGCTCGGAATTTCCCAAATTATACCGATTAACAGCTTCAACTTACAATGTGGTGATTTCCCCAGTTATACTCTTTGCTCCAAGTAGTTTTAACGAAGAAAAGATGTTTGCCATGCACATGTAATAGTAGTGGCCGCCACATTATATAATACAAAACATAGACGTTCATTGCCAAGAAATTTACGCCTCGTTGTTGAGCAATTCGGTTTAGAAGTATAGACTGTATATAGATGTATGTATACATACCGACATCTCTACTTCTAACAGCATTTTAAGAACTTTAGAAGCGCAACTTTTTCGGTTGAAACGGAGATTGCTATGAACCTTTACATCACAAACAAGTCATTATGAATTTGAATTCTACTACTATTCCATATACAGACCTGTTCATTAATGAAACAGCCCAATCAAGGCTTGGTATTTGGGGTAAACACACCGAAGAGTTATTAAATTAGTGCTTACTGGGCAAGGGTAAGACGAGTTGCCACTGAAATCGAAATCCGAGAAGGTGGAGAACCCTAGTAATGTTCATATCACTTGCCCATAAATACGGTGAGGAGCCCTAAAAATACACTGGCCGGTATTCTATACGGTCTAGAAGCAACACGACTTGCACTGTACATACACATGTAGCTGTTAACTGCTTTCGGGGTGTGTCGCACTAGTAGTAGGGCTAGGACTCCAATAAATATCCTAAAAATAGATATTCCCTTGGCGACTTTCGAAGAAGTTCAAGGTGTCATTGATGGTTTTGACTGGTGTGTATTTTTTTTTAATGATCGTGACTGACAGATAACTACATATACATGAGCGTATATATATAGGGGATAGTGAATAAAGAAAACAAGTAGCGAGTTCAAACTTCTCTCAGTTTAATTTATACAGCTCGGAATTGAACATGACGCCATTTAGTTACTTAACTTGAGATCCGAGGAAGTGTGACCAAATCCGAATTCTAAAAGCACAGTTTAGAATGAAATGTCAACAGCCTCGTGTTTTTAATTGGATATGGTGCGACGACTCACAAGGTATGGATATCTGGATCGTGGTGATATCTCCTTTTAGCATCCTTAGGATTCTGTACTACTGTACCACCACTATGCATTTCCGATGTGGCACCTGAGGTTGAATAACAATGCTGTTAATTGCTGTGAGAGCTGGAGATGCATTAGATTCTCTTGTAGCTTGAAATAACACAAGTGCTAGAACAAATGTGGGTACAATGCTGCATCTCCTTCGATGATGCCGACTTCTTGCCGAAGGAATATTCTTAGTAAAAAATTCACTCACAAAGCGTCAAGAATGAATCCGACTCTCCCACACAGACATAGCGGTTGCAATGTGACACCGTCAAATGCTAGTTGTAAGAAGAGGTGCTGAAATTGAGATTGGTCGAGACCGAACATTCACACGAAATAAATATCTCGAGTAGTCCAGGTGATGGAAATCGCATGCAGAAAGCTCAGAAAGTACTTCGACTTTTTTACCATGGCTGTAGTGTAGTTAAGTTCCAGATGAAAACTCAGTCCGGGTGCTATCTACGAAGTTGAGCTTTCTGCCTTGGCACCATTCTGAAGCAGCAATTGGCCAGTGGTATCGTCTTCCTTGTACATCCATGGGAGCGTAAAGAATCGAGGACGAGATATAAGTTGGAATCCAGTGGCCTTCAATGATAAGTCACCTACTCATGCTCTCAAACGCCTTCGTAACCTTTATTCTCGCGAGCTCTGTTGCTGCAATCCCAGCGCCTACATCTCCTTGTGCAGCGGTTCATATCATTGCTGCCAGAGCATCCACCGAACCTCCTGGTGCTGGAATTATCGGTGCCTTGGTTGATCAGGTCCAGCGACAAAGCAGACAAACAGTCTCCACAGCAGCGGTCAATTATCCTGCCACCTTGACGAATTACGCCAGTAGTTCTGCACAGGGTACATCCGCAACAAAAACCTTGCTGACAAGCCAGGTTTCCAGGTGCCCAGACCAAAAGATTGTACTGGTTGGGTATTCTCAGGTGATTACCATTTCACGTAACGGCGGCCTTGATGAAGTTGATGGTTCTGTATCTTCGACAGGGCGCCCATGTTATCGGCGATGCCGTCGCTGGAGGTGGGGGTGGTGTTGGTTTAGGTCCACTTACTGATCCTGTTCCTGCGGCCGTTTCAAACCGTGGTACGTCTTCAAACTTGAAGGACATCAAGAAAATAAACTCGGGATGATCTAACGACAATAGTTAACGCCATCGTCCAAATGGGTGACCCTAGGCATGTGGCTCGACAACCATTCAACGAGGGAACTTCTGTTCGAGATGGTTTATTCCCGCGATTGAGTAGTCAACAATACAGCTCCACTTTACAACCCAGAATCCAATCCTACTGTGATATTGGCGATACATTCTGCGATTCTGGACTGTCCACGATTGTCCATTTGACATATCTCGACAGATACCAGAATTCAGCTGCGCAGTTTATTCTTACCCAGATCGGAGGTTGAGCGAATAGTATGGAGAATTTTCGAAGCAGTAGTTAGTAGCCAATATGATTTGCAATTTTGTTGTTGTTGTATTAAAACCGCGTGTACTGAAAGTCGTTATTGATGAGCAGGAGGTAATCGGTGCCAACATGGATTCACGACCATTTTGATCCATCGCGTAACTTGTAAACCATAAATCCTTGTAAATCACCTCCCGACAGATACACACGTTATCCACAAGTATGGGATGCTGTACCCTATTGTGTCACAAGGAGAGTTCGGTTCCCACACCCGACATCATGTTAAAAGTTCTCGCAAGGCAGTAGATCAAAGAACTGTCAGCCATTTGGTCGGGATCATACAACTTGAGTTTTCCTGTTCTTCGAAACAACAAGTTGATTCCGTATTGTGGCGTTTGGTCTGTTGGATGTAAGCACGCGGTCCTCCTTCGGCAAACTCTGAGTAACGGTATGCCTTCAGAATTCCGTGGAATTGAGGAAGGTCAGAATGTGAAGTTTTCCATATAAGGTGCATGCATACTCAATACCTTCAGAAGAAGAAAAGAACATCACGGAGGTGTTGTAAACTCACAAGTGATTATCTTGATACATATATTGCTACGAGTGCAAAGGCTGGGCGCTTTTGAGGCATGATAAATGAACCGCGGTTACGTCAAAAGCTGCAGGGTCAATCCGCTACACATGGTCATGGCAGGTCATGGCCATTAAGGACTATGTACCGCTAATAAAACCTTGATCAATACCAAAGTCATTGCCGGTGAAACAGAGGGTTGTAAAGAAGCCGATATTTTTTTGTGACAAACCCAAAAATGGAGTGAGGGTCTGTTTTAGGAGAGTTTCGGAGCCACAGCGGACGGGTTTCACGCAGACGAATTGTGCATGAAGTGAAAGTGAAAAAGATTGATATAGGTTGTAGATCTACAATGAGTTGTGGAGTGTGGTGTTTAATTCCTCTCATTTGTATTAAGTTCATTCTGCTTTATTTTGCTTTCATCTAACATCGCAACAACTTCCGCAGTCGGCTAAGCAATCTGGTCCCGACTCCCAAGAAGACCCTCGGTATAATAGTTTTCAAGAAATGATTTGTGTCTAGACCACCAAGATGTGCTCGTCAATGGATAGCAGAACAAAATGTATATGTTCATGATGACATCTTGTCCATCCGAACTTCTGCCATTCTATTGCTGCGGCAGCTTCCATAATTAACACATCTTTGCAATCTCTCCGAATGGACAGAATGTTACAGAGTTCTGAATCCGCGGTAATTCTTGTATAAAAAAGAAAGAAAAGTTATAGCATATAAATACGGACGCACGGCGAGAATGTAGATTCTTATTATTATTGCACTTACTATCGTTACCTCACTAGAAGTTCGGAATGTCACAAGAGTGACCGTGATGGTTTCAACCTCCCCTTGACGCGGACGCTCAATGATATATAATGTGCAATCAATATTAATATTTAATGTCCGACATGGCAAGGTTTCGGCAGGCGTGACAACCCTCCCAAAAGTTTTCTTCAAAAAACCACTTTTCTTACCACAAAAAAATGGTATGATGGTATTCGGAATAATGTAAATAATAAGTATGCAAGTTTTTAAGTACAAACTTGTCTCGAGCCAGGACGAAAATGGGAATTCCAAACTTGTAGTGATTCCGAACCTCTGGGAAACGATAGTATATCAAATGATACCCACCAATCTTACGAATAGGTTGCGTGTTGCAACTTGTGACTATGAAAAAAATGATGGGATCAAAGAAGCTTAACCCTGCCGATGGTTCTTTCCCAGAATAAGTCACCCTCTTTTTTCGTTGTTCTTCTTTACAAAAATCTAATTTATTCTCGAATGGGGTATTTTATTGATTGTTATATACCATCACTTGGAAGATGTCTCCATATGTACATAAATGCTTAGAGATAAGTAGAGTGAGAATCGGTTTTTTCTTTTTTGAATATCAATCTCATGGATCTCAACGAGGGAGTGTTACGGTCTGTTACAACCTGGCCTTGGTCCGGAAAACACTTGATAAGGCAATATAACGGACATTGCCTTCCGCTCCTGGTCCATCGGAGTAGCAACCCTGACTGAACTTAACAAATGGGACACACTAACCAAATTGCTAACTGTTCCGAGCCCAAGCATTTATGAGACTAGCCACCAAATACATATCACGTACAAGTTGAACACACCACATAGTTTACTACTTATGACCAGTCATCATGGAGCACTAAAAACAGCCATGCTATTTTCATTCACCTAGTGACGAGAGTAACAACCTAGAAGCCATATAACCCTGCAACGTATTTGCCACGATGCAAATTTACAGCATTGAACAAAATCAAGTGCGAGATTGTGGCAATGGAGTTTCTCTTTGTGAGCCGAGAATCGATAGAAATATATCCTCGGTCTTTGGGTTCAATATTGGCTTAATATGCATACATACTTCCAATGCACCCGAGCTTTCGTATAGGAGAAGATATGTTTAGGGAGCGGTCATTTGAATATAACACGATGTATTAAATGTTCAAATTTATACCCCCCATCAATTCATGTCGTCACACAGATCGTGGTTCCCGATGAGTAAAAAGATTGCCACTTCCGAGTACATCATACGTGTACTATTGAATATTGAGTACTAAAACCACCCATTGGACAACATCACTGATCTCCACGCACCCCCACTAGAAGCGTAGCATTCCCAGTCACTACTAAGTGTTGGATACCGCTAGCAGGCTATCCGAAGGTAACGGTGATCCTGATAAACTTCTTGTTGAATGAGCCCAAGTCCTCACCTCGTCCAGTATTTGATGTCAAATATTTTGGGAGACGAGTGATTCTGATTGCGAGTTTGATTGCAAGGGTCAAATGAGAGAAAATGCAACATTAGCAGGGTCATCAAAACATAATACAGAAAGAGATGAATGTGGTGCCGAGAAATATACTCTACACCTCTCTCTACACTCGAGATCGTTCGGTAAATATCCAAACAACTCGATATGGTATTTACATGTGTGTCCGATTAACCCTAGCGACTCACCGAGTTTAGAAGGGTTTAAAAATTGTCAAAATGTTGAAGAACCAAGCATTTCCGGGACATAGTTTGCCGCCTACACGTGACAAAAAAAGCCGATTGGTTTTATTTTGCAAAATGGCCATCTCTGAATCAATCACAAGATTTGTGAAACTGCATTAGATATCAAATAACTAAGTTACGGGACATGACAGGATATAGGAAGTGGGGCGGATCAGTACAGATAGTCACCGTTTGCAGTCATACGCAACTCCATACTATTCTATGTCGCGAGGATATTCCCCAATGGGTTTCTTAATCACCCGAGTGGAGCATTCCTCGAAGGCTGCTGGGTATTATGGTGACCTGCCGGAACAACATCATATCCACTCTGTCCTAGGTCCACAGGAAGATTAGCGGTTTCATCAAGAGACGATCTCAACAACCCCTGAGACTCCTCTAAATCGCCTTCAGCTTCAGTTTCCGGTTGCCTTCCCGGAAGGCAAGGAGGAGGAGAAACCAGATCATTGAAAAGGAACTTTGGTGAATGTTAAAATTAGCGGATTGTACCAGGTCAATGAGATAAATGAAATAATTACCGTGCCATAACTAGTTGGAGGATCATTGTCAGTACAGCGAAGAATCAGGGATGCATTGATATACTTACACAAGCAGGGAGAATCCAAGGACTTGCAAGAAGGAAATAGGGAATATGAATTTTTCCCAGCCCAAGCCCAGGCTGATGATCCAGATTGCGAGGGTCCTGCAAGTATCGGTCAACGAACGAGCCGTTGCACTAACATGTCGGGTAACGCTGAGCCCGAAAAAGTTGAACAATGAAATACTGATCGCAATAGCAATGCCGGACCAGAATACGGTAGGGGTATCTATGAATTGGCGCCAACCACGGGGAAGATCGAAGAAAGGCGAAGCAGCGGAGACGGACGGGATGGCAAGGATAGGGAACATGAGCAGAATCGAAATGGCGCCGAACAATCCTTCATAACCAACGGCAATGAGGGGACTGACGGAATAACGACCTGCTAGATGTTAAGCCTTGCAATTAAAATCTGGCTAAAACAACTCTTACCCAAGATGGTTTCTGAATCATGACAAAAGAGTTAATCTACTTCAAGAGCAAATCTATCCGAAAGCATACCTTCAACAACAAACTGGGTTGCTGTACTACAAGGCCAAAGGGTTTTAATAAACAGTCAGAAACCGCTTTGCATTACTTACAAAATCTGAGCAAAAAGAATGAAAAAGACGCCTGCATATAGCCTTAATTTCATATCATTAAATGACGAGTGCAGAGACAAACCAACAAGGATCTTGCCAGCTTCAGCTTCTTCAGCTTCTTGTACAGTGGCGTGGACGGTCTTGATTCCAAAAAGGGACTCCTTTATGACTTCCTTGACGAGCGAACCGCTATATCCTACCAAGGCGACACCAGACATTACGACAATAAGAGATACCCATCTATAAAAGAGTCAGTGAAGTTATATATAGTACAAGTCTGATTGCTGACTGGTAAAGCCAAAGGCGTCGTCGGAGAAAGATGACGCTGAAAACACCGACGAAGAGAACAAGAGCACCTCGGGTCATCTGATAAATGGAGACTGGTGTATACAACAAGCCAACATTCATCAACTATATGCGCCTATATTTAGCAAATCACCTTCCTTCGATAGCTCAAGCGCTCACTACTCACAGTAGTACCAGTAAGGTCGCACGCAGCGGGAATCCATAACAAGAAGACTTTCCATCCATGTAGGGGTACCGTCTTTGAATTCTTAGTGACAAGAGGCTCTTGTTCTTGTTCTTCGTGCAATGAATGTGCTTGGTATTGCATCTTGAGCCACGTGTATATCACGGGAAGGAAGCCTGAAAAGATGGACCACATGGTGAGCTATCTGACACGGAGAATATGATATTTTGGGCGAGCTGGGACTTACAGAGCATTTCTCCGACTGGAGCGGCAGCGAGTATATGAGCGGGGACAACAGGAGGAGCCTGGGTGAGAGGACGTACGGAACATCTGAAGGGTTTGCCAGACTGGCTGTTCGTAGAGAACATGTTTAGTTGGGTCCGGATCGTTACAGTTCTCAACGCATTGCATATCCTATACGAGTTAGCATTATATCAAGTTCTGTCGTCCAGTGATATCATGCGATTCGAAACCAACCTGCCACTTGCTCCAGAGCGAGTTGCTGGATCCCTGGAGAGGAGTTAGCAGCAGGACAAGAGTCACAAGCACATACGCACTGTGACGATCATGCCTCCCAGGAGGAAGGGTACATATAGTGACGACGGCATTGTGGAGGACGGTGAGGAAGAGCCAGCTCAGCCCGCACAGAGTTTCGGGGGATGGCCGGCGGGTGTGACGTGTGACCGGCAGTTGGGGTGTGGGGGTATATCTGAGATCTGTGACGATCGACGGTTGTGAATCTGTGACGACGCTAGAGTGGACAGATCTGAAGTGGTTCTTCTAGTCCAACGCTTTTTATCCTCATGCACACCTTCGTTTCTTCCTTCCCAACCTTTCCCATCCTCCCTCTGGTCCATGGTCCATCTCATCCTCTCCTCCACAAAGGGTCCGTGCTCTCTCATCCTCACAGTCCATTTGCTCATCGTCTACAGGAAACCAGGGGCTCCGTTTCTTTCCCTATACTGGTTATCTCGGCCTAACTCCAATACGTGTTGAAGGAGGTCCGTACTTGCTCCAGTGTGCTACGCCCTAGCTGACCCGCTTTCCAGTCGTACGCACAAAACTGGACGCCGATCTCAGGCAGCTCCAAGCTACAAGCCTTACTATTTCTATCCGCTGCTATGAGTCTCGCCTGGGCCGTGTTAATATCCTTCAATCCAATGTCCTAGTGGACCACACACTTGTCTTATGGTCAAAGGCGGACAACGTCGAATTTGAGCCCATTGGTTCGCTCGAGTATCCCTTTCGTCTCACCCTCCCCAGCAAGGTCAACGGATTCTCAACTGCAGTATTCGTGGACTATCGGTGTATGTGGAGAATAGAGGCAGGTGCGTAGCCCTATATACATTCCCTATTCTCTGTACTGACGTCGAACAAGTACTTAACCACGTCCACATAGCTGGCGTTGGCTCACGACAAGTTAGACATTTTGAACTTCCCCTGGTCCGCTATGATCTTCCAACAAACATTCCCCTCCCTCTGCCTGATCCGGGTCTCAGTCAGACAACGGCAAAACCGCGGGCACCCCGGATACGATATAATATCAATACGCCAGTCAACGCTGTGGGCCCCAATGATCTCGTTTCCATTCCCATCCATCTGCTTCCCATGGATTCGGGGGTCACAATCCGGAGTGCTAGCGTGGTGGTCGAACGTAGAATAGAGCTACGAGATAGCTCCAACACGGTTCCTACCAACTCAACTACATCAACCGCTGTCCCGCATTCTCCTTCACCAAAGTATTCCGAACATCCATTGACCTATCCCTCATCAATACATTCTCACCCTCAAACGGCACCCCATATCGATTCATTCAGTCGAGAAGGAACCGCTTCTACATCATCGTTATCCTCGTCCAATCCCACAATTACACCAAACTCAATATTTCCATCTACTGCTTCAATTACAAGTGAAACCCAACCACTCCTACCTCCCCCCGTACAATCTCCAGCGATACCTTCAAGTCCATCCTCAACTGCTTCCAAAACAATCGTCAATTCCATTGTAGAAGCAGAAAGTTCGGGCCGTTTCAGCCGCGATGCCGAAGGTGTTTGGCATAAGATGATGACCCTACAGTGGCCTGCGGCAAAATCTCACAGTCGCTGGGCCGTTGGAGAAACTATCAAATCAGACTTGGTGACTGTGCGATTTTTCGTCCGCGTTAAGGTATGCTCTACTATTACACATCAACGCTATTTGTGGTTACTCATCGTATGTCAGATCGTAGTCCAATCACCTGGTGGAAATGATACTCTGGAGCTCAGTGAAAAGGAAATATTTATTGTTTCCACCAACAATGCCGAGCGTCAACTGGCAATCACCAAATACAATGAAATGATTGATGCACTCCAAAGCGAGCGCTCTAGCCGCTCAAAGTCGAAATCACCACGACGGACGCGAGTAGACCAGGAAGAACTTCCTCCATCACCCTATCCACCTACTTCCTCGGTGACGAAGGCAGGCGCCGCTCGCATGCCGGACTCGTTGCCCCATACCAGCAACCCCAAAAGTAGGAGCGCTGCTAGAAGACCTCATACTAGCGCCGGGCCGCGCGATAAACCAGCTACGAGTGGATCAAGACTAGAGACCAGTTCTTTTAATGGGCGGACACGTGACATCTATGCAGAAGTTACTGGGGTTTACAAAAAACCACGAACGTCTGGACAGGAAACCAACAATAATCGGGCAAAGTACAACACTCTTCCCGAAGGGAAGCGCAGCGGGAAGGGATTGTTTTTCTCCTACGCCCCGAAGATAGGCTCGGCTCCAAGCGGTAGTAGCACCAGCACTACGGCCAGCTCGTCAAGCATATCGAGCAGTAGTCAAGGGGAATCTGATGCAGATGAGCATATGCGTGAATGGGAGGAAGAACTGGCCAAGATAGAGATGAAAAGCCGGAGATCTAGCGACCTCCTAGGTTTCGCCAAGTTTCTCAGAAAACGGCCATCCACCGCTGTTTCTGGGACGCGGGTGGTACTGTCTAATGCCTGCGATGCATCATAGTTTTCCATTTGCAATTTTGTAGTTTTTTCTCTTGTTTGTTCTCCACCATTTCTTGCATTTTATATTTATTACCGTCGCGCATGTTGTTGCTCGCATAGTTCATACCTGCATCCATAATACCATTAGTAGTTTTCCTGTGACGTAACGTGTGACTTGCACCTTGTCCCAGACCTTCAGCATGCAACAATTCCCTTGGGCAAAGTTTCTCATGTTTGCCACCGGTCGTGCGTATGCTGCTGATATATACGTCTATGAAGCACTCATTCTATATCTCCTGGATTCTTGATATCAAATATCATCACGGACCGTCGCCTGTAAACCCACGCGTGGTACACACATTCACAAAAAAACAAAACAATATATAATGCGTGTGTCCACATGTATTATCCACGCCGACTTTCCACGTCTACCTGTCCTGATTTCCATTGCACTTCTTGTGATTTGTCTACGTTGATTCCCTCCCTTCTCACGTCACATTGGTGCTATGTTGCTTCTAAAGTAACGGGCGTAGGTTATGTGGCTATGAAAGGTTAGTTGTGCTGCCACCCTTGGTCTAATATCCGTAGAGCTAACGCCTGTCTCCAAATCTTATCTTCTTCATCCGGAAATTTCTATCATGCATATTTCTCAACCATAAATTCATAACGGGACTGAACTTGAACGCTTAACAAACCTTTAACCGATGATCGCGGTACTTTCTGTGCTACTTCAACGTTCTTTCGGCGATTTTCGCGTTCTTTTTGCCCACTAGCCACTACTCCAACGGAAGAAGAACTTTATAAGGCAAGCTTGATTTTATTATATCTCCCTCATTCTCCCTAGGTCATCCGGACGAGATGGTGCTCGGTCCTGTTTATGCTTGTCTTATTACAAGTAAGAGACTACTGTCTACCACTTAAGCTCCTCGGGCCAGTAGTCCCATTCATCGAATGCTAATGCTGGTCCCAAAAAACATGCTTGAATTCGAATCTTATGAGCGTGTATACATATGCTTTGACTTCTATTCCTCATCGTTGTCCTACTTCTTGGCTCCCCGGGAAATGACCGCATATGAAAAACTCTGCCTGTCACAATTGTTGTTCGACAACTCTATTGAAGCTTCTCATGTATTTCGAGCACCGATTTCGGATGACCTTGTCCTTCTGTGCGGGTGAGAAATAAAGACGTGCTGATTGCACAGCCCAATTATTATAGAGGATGTCACCTGACTTGCAGCGTAGAGTGGATGCCACTCGAGCCGCCCGATTGGCGAGAGAAGCAGAGATGAAGAAATTGGCTGCTGCCCAGGTTCGTAACCAGGTTTTTTGAAATTACATACACAGCACGTCGCATTATCTTGTTGCGATGTTTTACCTCGCTGGTGATTCCCTGTTATGCACCTTCTCCATCTAGCCCGCCGGGAATAGAACTTTTCCGTTTCCGTTCCAAGGTTGCTTCTTTCCAGGATGACGCTGTTAATTAATCATTTTCATGCTGTCTTAGCCTATATATTTTTCCTTCCGCGCCTTACTTAACTCCTTACGCCCTACCTCCTGGACAAAAAAAGCTGTTCATGATCATAATTTTATTATCATCGTTTCTTTTTGGCTGTCGGGCATTTTTCGATCATGCGATGGAGTCACCATTTTCCTGACTTTATTTCTGGTTCTAGGAGGCTAGTGGAACGAATCCAGAGGCATCGAAGCCCATTTGGGCAGATTCCCCGCGACAATCGAAGTAAACTCCTTTTTGGCAGGAAGACCGCTCACAGTCTCGGAATCCGCTCCTGAAAGCCTGAAAAATACTACACCTACGTTTGCATCCGTTACCATTTCAACCCAGCCCCCCATACATATCTTCATCTTTCGTCAACTGAGTAATATATTCGTTGTTTTCCCGAGCTTCGACGCTCTTCAAACCCATCAAAATCAAGTAGCTTTATACCTGGTAAACTAGGAGTATCGTCGGGATTCATGGCTCTGTATTCATTCGACCTCACCCTTATAGCAATGAGTGGATATTACCCTCTATCACATTGACAAAGCATAGGTAGCAAGTACGATCTGCATAAAATGAAACACGATGTAGGGAGAAACCATCGCCATATGATAACGATCTCCTTCAAAATAAAGTTTTCAAGAATCTCTGAAGATGTATCACTTCTTAAGCTTGATATGGGAAGTTGTAAAGATGGTGGGTCCCATCTATAGAATGCTCTCGAAACCTCCTTCTCGTCGTACCAAGCGTAAGTGTTATAACTGAGCGGCTGATTCCCCAGGAATTAGAATTCTGTCAAAGAAGAGTACCTGCTATCAAGGTTATTCGTCTGTCTTACCCTTCAAAAAGCTTCGCACCTTTACCTATATCCAATTAAGAACGACATACATTATGAATCACTAGCACCCTTTACATATCCACCATGTTTATCTAAATAACGAGTCGCACATGTCGTTCTCTTGTATTAACACCAATTGTGTATGTGTACTTCTAAAAAAGAAGTTTTAATTTCAAAGCCATCAATGGGAGATCATTCATTCATGGAGATCACAAGTAAATGTATATGCATACAGATGGACGTCTGGACCATGACATTTTGGACGTGCGTTTGTTGATAGATGTTCATGCCAATTTGTTAAGTTTAGGGAATCCACTGGTGACTGCGTGATCAATCGACTATCACGGGGGAGAGATCAAAGATGATGAAACTCTCTCTGGTGAACCATTGTGCAGAGTGAACGCATGAACTCACACACATGCATGATGTGACCCCCCCCCCTTTGTCCTTTTTCTTTTCTTCTTTCTTTCTTTAGGACTTGCTTCCATTTGACGAGATGTTGAAATAACCCCTTGGTACTAGTAGCCATACAGTATACCCGAAAGCCCGAAACTGGCAATAGTGCCTTCAGTGGAGTATAATGTTTATGTTGATGTCCACTACTTCTCATTCTTGACTAGTACAGGCACGGGTGCTATAGTGCACTGGTATACTCTGGGTTTGCCACACGGATCTTTATGGTGTTGTACTAACGGGACTAAGTTCTCACACTGATCAAGTGCAACCTTACAAGGGGTAACGGTAAGGTCTGGTGAGGTCGAATAAAGCTCAGGCTGTAATAAGCGTAGTTAAATCCGTAGTTTCTACGGTTTCAACTTTCTGATATATATACATATAGGGGTAACTACTCCTCGGGGGGTTAGAGATTTCAAAGCGGATTCTCGAATACCAATGATCATCATCGATTCGGAGCTTCGAATCCCCAGTTTACTAGTTCTATCATCAACGTTAAATCAAATCTGTCTTTCTCATTGTGAACATTTGACATATTGGCATCAGCATCATGGTTTAAGTATTCCTTGTCATCATGATCTTAAGATGTGAAAACACCTGGATAATACATTAATCCCCCGACCCTCCGAGAAGAAGCGCTGGATATACTTAGTACAAGTAATACAGTAATGTTGGAGCATCTCCTTGAAGCAGTTTTCGTCCCTCTCCACCAATAAATATCATCCGACTCGCAACTTTCGTCTATGTTTAGTGCTTAATAGGATCCTTGTAATATTTTGATGTCTTAGAATCGCCATTGTAGTATAGGTTTGGAATAATTTAAGTTATACATTTCAATACTAATACTTGAACTAGCCCCACTTAAGCCCGACTCCGAAATTTCAAATTTGGTTGTCCTTGGCAAAGGTTAATTTCATTTCATTCGTTACTTGATCTACCAATTGATCAATACACGGGTCAATAAAATTGTCACTTGTTTGAACTTGTGTCACTGGAATCAACTTGGCATTCGTTCCGAAAATCTTCAAAGAAACTCACTAACGGTTACATTCAGGAGATCACGATCATGACACACCGGTACTAGTGCGCTGGCGGTTAAATCTCTTTTGTTATACAACAAACGGCCCGACTTCTCGTCGGTGGTTAAATAATAAAATCACTGTGACATACCTATTCCCGTTCTTCTACTTTGCACATAGGACGTGACCTAAATTTATGGCACAAGTTGTATACTAATTGTTTGTCAGACAAAAGAAAGATCTATGCGTACCATATACTAGGTGTGTACATTAGCAGTAGCCACTATCAGACCAGACTCACACTGCAACTTGAAGTTGGTGGTAGATATGGTGAGATAGATAAGAAAAGCACGGCTTATTTCACTCATGATGATTATGGTGACGATGATATAGTAATGTCACTGTTGTTTACTACCGTTCAAGCCGTCTTGTTTTTTTTTTTTTGTTTTTTTTTTTTTGCGTAAACTACATCCATCATGCATCCTGCCTCGTGTTCGTGTTCTTGTGATTGACCATCTCCAGAAATCAAGTCGCCCGATGATCAATCGATGGAGAAGAACTTGTAATTTGATTAACGCCATCACACCCACTACACGCATTGCTGGCAAGAGCAAAAGCTTTACATAGTCTAAGGTAGTAAGTAAACATCTCCTCGGATTGTCCATTTGAAATATCCGTAAACCAATAAAATGGACACCATATTGCATATAACTTGATAGTAGACCGGCTACTACATCCTTTCCTTATTCCACCAGCTTCAAAGCTGAAAGTCAAACACCCATTTATTTAAATTCACCCGGAAGCGGTAAAGCAGAAAGCACGGTACGAACTTATACTCACCTCGGGTTTGATTTTTTTTTTTTTTTTTTTTTGATTTTGTTTGAGAAGAACCGATATATCAATATACTATAAGAAGCTTAGTATGTTTGGCGGAATTCCTCGTCAAGAAGTTGAAGAAACTTAGACCACTGGCAGCCATAGTCTATTTTAGTCGGGAAAATCAAGCTCAACTAGAAAGGTCTGGGCAAGCCTTTACTACAAAGTAGTAGATTTAGAATTCAAGACTTTGAAACATCGGTCCGGAAAGACGCCACTGTACTACACAATTGATGTTCTAGTACTATGTCATCTATTCCAAAACCAAATTGTGTGTTAGTATCTTGAGCCTCCTGATTCTGAGGTCGATTGGACAGCTGCGGGGTTTCTAATTATATGAGTTAGGTAATCGCAATCTTGATTCTCACTGCTCAGAACTTTTTTTTTGAAAGCCAAGTCTTAGTACTCGGGCCTTCGGGAATCGGGTAGCTATCAAGGCCAGATGTCCGACGAAGAGTTATGTTTGATTAATCCAGTAATGCTAGGATGAATAGATATGCGATCGCTGAACCAAAAAGGCTTGTACATGCAGCCTCATGTTTACTTAGACTGTTTAGTTTCGGAGACATGTCCGGTGACTGACCGGTCGTTTTTTCAGGAGGTTCCAAAGCACCGACCCGTAGTTGTTTGTAGGGTGTTGGTATATATATTATGTGTGTTAATTAAAGAAGTAATGTAATGCTATAGACAAATTCGAAAGAAAAAACTAGGACTTTGAGTAGAGAGTAAATAAGTATTCGACTATACAATGTTCATCCTTTACCATAAGGGAGAAATCAACGTCATTGATAACAACCCAGACACACCTATTCGCAAAAAATACCTGAGTGTTAAAAAAGGGATATGACAAAATATCATCTAATTAAGCTACAACACGGTGTCGTAGAAGGCCGTGAAAGAACAACGACAGCTAAAAACAGGTTTTGCGATTTATATAGCATATGAGAGAGGTGGAATAGGTGATATACGTAGGTGGAAGGTAGGTAGATGAGATGTACAGGTTGAACAAACAAATTGGATGAAGGATGAGTGAGAGATGAGAGTCAAAAGGCGAAAAAAGCGAGGTCTAAGAGAAACAAAATGATCCTATAAGAGAAGGGATATATGATGCACGATGAATGGAAAACTGTGATATAATTCAACACTTTTCTATTCCCCTCTGGCTGCTTACGGCTCGGAATGTCTTAGGGGAGAAAAGGGACGTCGAAAGACAAACGGGACCATTTGAAATGTGGATGAGACAACAGGTGGTCAGAATCGTAGACCGGGTGAAACTAAACTGTGAAGGCTTACCTCGTTGGAAGTGAATTATTTTTATCATCTGAAGACGTGGCAATTGTATCTTCAGGATTCGCATCTACTTTGCTATTTGAGCCCAATAGGGGTTCATTGATTACACCAGAATCCGGCGAGGATGGGAGTTGCCCATAGCTAGATGAATGATTTAATTGATCTTGTGAATAATCCGACGATGTGGTGTTTCTAAGCGGTAGAGGAGGTCGCGGAAAATTATCATATGAAGATACTCCTTGACGGGTTTGACTAGATTCAACGTGAACATTTATTATGCTTTGAACATTGCAATTACAATCGTACCTAGCATCAGGAGAAACTCCCTGCTGAGACGAAGACCTCAGGATCGCGGTGGCTGCCGAAGCCGGGCCCAGAGCCACATTCAGTGTACTAAACGGTGGAGGATTAGGAATACGGGAACCTTGAATCGCAGAATCCTGGCCTCCAGATGCTGGTGTTGGTCTTATCTCCGAAGAGCTTTCACTGGAAACGGTGGATCGAGGTGTAGACGTAGATGAAGTAGCTGGCTGCGGCGTAACATTAGGTGTTGAAGGGCCAGCAGTGGGGAGCAATGAGGAAACTTCTCCAGTGCTGCTAGCAGGTGTTCCTCCTGCTGTTGCAGCAGCAGCAGCAGCCTCTTGTTTGCGCTTTTCCTCCGCTTCCTTTCGTTGTTGTTCTTCATGTTCCAGTAGCGATAGGCGCATGGCTTCCATGAGCATAAGCTATTAACAAGGTCACAAGACACCCCCTGACATATTTACAAGATCTCACCTCTTCGAGATCTTGGCCTGGCATACCCATAAATTGCTCAAGTTGAGAATGGTTTGCTCTCCTTTGTCTTCGGCTTCCTCTGCCATCAGCACCCTCAGCACCAGCTTCTTCGGGATTTAGCGCATGAACGCGACCACTGGTAACACCAACAGGAATCAGACGGTCACCGACTTGTCGCATGATGATTCTCCGATTAGCTCTGCGTGTAACAGCAGCACGAATAGCAGCTAGTTTGGCCTCCCAATCAGGACGAATTTGGTCTTAACATCAATGAACACATCAGTACAGCTGCTATTTATAAGTGAGGTTGTAGTACCTGTGGTGACGACCTCTGGACTATCAGCACTATAGCTCTTCTGTCGTCTCTTGTGTGTCAATAGTTGTGGGGTGGGTTCTTTCGGAGGCTCCTGCGACTGTGAATTCTAGAGTTGATACGGTCAAGGGCCAGTTGCAAAATGAGATTTGTCACAGTCATACTGACCTGTCCTTCACTACCGATGCCTGCTCGCCATTGTGGAGGAGTGTAAACAACACCAAAGTTCTCTTGAACGCAATAAGGACAAGCTGCTGGTTCTGATACGAGATGTGTGGTTGTTGGCTCATTGCGTTTGATCTGAACAAAACATTCTGTGCATATCGCCTGGTCACAGCACCTGGAGTGGTTGATGTTGGGAGGATAATACTGTATGACGTAATGAGGGGAGTGAACGGGAAAGAGGTGGGAAAGATACGAACAAGGAAGCAGATCGGACATTCTACTGCGCCCCGATAGATGGCAGCTTCTGGTCTGAAAACCTCCTTTGGAGGAACGGAGCGCTTTGAAAGAGTCGATTTGGAACTGGCTGAGTGTGGGATAGAGTCTGAGCGGGAGGGGTGGTCGTTGTTGTCGGGTTGGTCTGGCAGTTCTTTCCGGGCGGCAAGGATCTGGTCATCGTCCCAGGATTCAGTGTATTCCTCGAGAGGTCTGTAGAAGGGTGCTATTCTGCGGTTTATTATAAGCTGGGAAACGATAGCCTGGTTCCAGTCGCGGGGCCCAGTGTATACGCCCTGGGGAATGAGAAATCCGTAGTCGACGGATTCGTCGTGGTGGCCACGGCCTGAGGAGGATGAGGAGTTGCCCATGAGAGGGGCTCAATAGCTCAAATGCGAGTCAGTCCAATCTCTGTTGGTCCATGTTTGGCCCTAGTCCAATCTCCTCGTCCCCGGTCCATTCTTTGCGGAGATCACGCCACGTCACTTGCACGTGCTGTAATTCCACTTATAATATTTCTCTGCCCCAATACATTTCCTACCTTTCTTCATGACCGTCGCTATTCAGCACCCCTGGACAAGGTCGCCGGACCATGTCTTACAGCATTTTGGCGTTAACCCACTCTTAGGTCTCTCCCCAGAAGACGCTGCTCGTCATGCTCAACTTTACGGAAAGAATGGCAAGTACAATTAGTCTTGTATTATCATATTCATTCATCTTGTCCCCCCAGAACTACCCGAGGAACCGTCCACACCTCTATGGGAACTCATTCTCGAACAGTTTAAGGACCAACTCGTACTCATTTTACTTGCCTCGGCCATCATATCCTTCATACTCGCACTTCTAGAAGATTCCCCCGACTCTACCTTTGCCGGCGCATTCGTCGAACCTGTTGTTATTCTTTTGATCTTAGTTGCAAACGCGACCGTTGGTGTGATGCAGGAGTCAAGTGCAGAACAGGCTATTGACGTCAGTGATTCTTACTAAAATCATTTCCTAACTAGGGTTTCTGACATTTACCAGGCGCTCAAAGAATACTCTCCTGATGAAGCCAAAGTCCTTCGCTCTGGCCAACTTGCTCGCATACATGCATCTGAACTTGTCCCTGGAGACATTATTTCCGTCTCTGTCGGCGACAAAATTCCCGCCGACTGTCGCCTCATCTCGGTTTCATCCAGCAGTTTCCGCATCGACCAGGCGATCCTTACTGGAGAAAGTTCTAGCGTCCACAAGTCTATTGATGTTGTTCCAGACTCTGCGGCCGTCAAACAAGACATGACTAACATCCTTTTTTCTGTAAGCAGTTTCCTGTGTTCTCCGTTCTGTATCTAAATTTAGCACTAGGGAACTACTGTGGTCAATGGAAGCGCTAAGGCCATTGTAGTATTCACCGGACAGCACACTGCTATTGGTGATATTCACAAGTCGATAAGTTCTCAGATCTCGGAAAAGACTCCTCTTAAGAAGAAGCTCGATGATTTCGGGGACATGTTAGCCAAGGTTATTACTGTAATCTGTATACTCGTTTGGCTCGTCAACATCCGCCACTTCTGGGATCCCGCCCACCATGGTGTATTGAAGGGTGCCATCTACTACTTCAAAATAGCAGTTGCGTTGGCTGTCGCTGCCATCCCTGAAGGTCTTGCTGCTGTAATTACAGCTTGTTTGGCACTTGGTACAAAAAAGATGGCGCAGAAAAACGCAATTGTAAGGAACTTGCCTAGCGTTGAGACACTCGGATGTACGAATGTCATTTGTTCTGATAAAACCGGTACTCTCACAACCAATCAAATGAGTGTGTCCCGCGTACGTGCATCTTACGCTTGTGTAAACGGATTGTGACTTATTTGTTCTCTAGTTCTTCGTCATTGATGTTGTCGGACCCAAAGAATTCACAGTTGATGGGACCACATTCTCACCTTATGGGTCGGTTTACTCTGCTGAGGGCAAAGAAGCCGTTGCTGAATTGACCTCAGACCCTGTCCAACGGCTTGCTGAAATTGCTTCTATTTGCAATGATGCCAAGGTTGTGTATAATTCGGTATGTTTACTTGTGTATTCCCCTTGTAAAGTAGACTCATATTTTATACAGGACAAGGATGTCTATTCCAATGTCGGTGAACCAACCGAGGCTGCATTGAAAGTTCTTGTGGAAAAGATTGGTTCGACAAACGCAGAATTGACAAAAGCAAATGGATTTGTGTCCATTGGTGATCGTACGAATTTCGTCAATAACCACCTTGAGCGCAAAATTCGTCGTCTCCTGACATTCGAGTTTTCTCGTGATCGTAAAATGATGTCGGTACTTGTTCAACTCAACGGTACTGGTGCTCTTTTCGTGAAAGGCGCTCCTGAATCTGTCTTGGAGCGTTGTACAACAGTTCTTATTCAAGGCCAAACGATTCCACTAACCCCTGCTCTCCGCGCAACCATCCTGGATCGGGTATCTGCATACGCTTCTGACGGTTTACGGACTCTGGCCTTGGCATATGTTAACCGAAATGACATGGATGCATCCCACTATCAATCTGAGTCCTCCAAGGATTATTCTCGCTTTGAACAGGACCTTACCTTTGTATCCGTTGTTGGTATGCTGGACCCACCTCGTCCTGAAGTACGTGGTGCTGTTGCAAACTGCAAGGCTGCTGGAATTCGTGTTATTTGTATCACTGGTGACAACAAACGTACCGCGGAGACTATTTGCAGGCAGATCGGCATATTCGATGAGGATGAAGATTTGACTGGGAAGAGTTATACTGGGAGGGAATTCGAGGCTCTAACACATGAAGAGAAACTTGCTGTGGTCCAGAGAGCTAGTTTATTCAGTCGTACAGAGCCTACCCATAAGAGCCAACTTGTAGACTTGTTACAGAGCTTAGGCTTGGTTGTTGCTATGGTAGGTGTTCAAGCGTCTTTCATCCAACATGCGCTGACGCTTTAACAAAGACTGGTGACGGTGTTAACGATGCTCCAGCTTTAAAGAAGGCTGACATTGGTGTGGCTATGGGTAGTGGCACCGATGTTGCCAAACTAGCTGCGGATATGGTTTTGGCCGACTCTAACTTTGCAACAATCGAAAAAGCCGTAGAAGAAGGTCGATTAATTTACAACAACACTAAACAATTCATTAGATATCTCAGTAAGTGTCCAAAGAATTACAATGGAAACAAAAAAGCCTTACTTTTGAATGGACAGTTTCTTCTAATATTGGAGAGGTCGTTAGTATTTTCCTTACTGTTTTATTGGGAATGCCCGAGGCATTGATCCCCGTTCAACTTCTGTGGGTCAATCTTGTGACGGACAGCTTGCCTGCAACTGCTCTCGGATTCAACCCTCCGGACCATTCGATTATGCGTGTGCCGCCCAGGAACAGCCGGGAACCCCTTGTAGGTAAATGGTTATTCTTCAGGTACATGGTCATTGGTATCTATGTTGGTTGTGCAACTGTCTTTGGATATGCTTGGTGGTTCATGTTCTACACCGGAGGCCCCCAGATTTCTTTCTACCAGCTCGTAAGTTTTTTTTTTCTTGTCCAAGAAATTTAAACTGATGCACAAACTTGCAGTCACACTTCCACGAATGCCCTACACTGTTCCCCGAGCTTGGTTGTCAAATGTTTACGAACACCATGGCCCAACGTGCAACAACAATGAGCTTGTCGATCTTGGTGACTGTAGAGATGTTTAACGCGATGAATTCGTTATCCGAGAACGAAAGTCTCTTGCGACTCCCCTTGTGGAAGAATATGTATCTTGTGATGGCAATTACCCTGAGTATGGCACTTCATGTAATGATCCTTTACGTGCCTTTTTTCACGGTAAGTTCAACCCGCTATATGTTTTAAATAATCATAGTTAACATGGTTTACAGAAACTCTTTGCAATCACACCGTTGAACTTGGATGAGTGGAAAGCTGTTTTGTTTATGAGTGCTCCCGTCCTAGCTATTGACGAGGTACTCAAATTTGTCTCGGTACGTCTTCGGTTCCGTATATGGGATAATGATGGTGCTGATCGAATTATGTACAGACTACGTTTGTTGACCCCCCCTCCAAAATCAAGTTGGATTAAAATACCAGTTATATGCATGTATTGTAGATAGATATTAATAAGTATATTGATATATTTATCTAGTAGCTTGTGAGTGTGTTGAAAATGGTTGAAACTATGTGAGAAAAATACGAATGAATGAACCTCGAAAGGATTCATCAAGTTAACAACGTACAATGAATGTAGGGCTATCACGGCAAAACCCAATACATATATGGAAAAAATTTGAGGTCTAGAAACCGAACCTAACGTACAGACAGGGTTCACCGCGTTTATGCCCTATTTATAAAGCACAGGAGTCGTTCCAGCCTGTTTCTGCATAACCACTTCCTTCTCGTCAAAGAAAGGCTGTTGTAGCCTGCTGTCACTCTTTTTACATTCTATCCTTTAAATCATCGTCTCCCTCTGCTACATTCGCTGTCGATTCTAATTGTACAGACTCCCACACCTACAAGTAGTTAAAGATGCGCGGAGTAGTTTCTGCGTTGTTGACCGTTCTTACAACGTTCGCGTTGACGGAAGTAGCCCTTGCGGGTAGGCGTAGTCCAGGTCCTCCATGGAAGCGTCATCACGACATTCATAACAAGATTTCCGAGGGTATCGACGGGCTAAATACTGCCGAGGCTGCCAATCCAGTTTCTGGTGCTGTGGACAAAACAACCGGCAAGAGGGATTTTGAGTTGGTGAGACGGTATGATGATGCTCGTTTCTCCTTCTATGATGCAGGCCTTGGTGCTTGCGGAAAAGTTAATAGTGGATCCGATTTTGTGAGTTATTTGTTCCCCTCCTTTGTGACGTGGGGTTACTAATTGTTGTTGGTCTTCCGAATTAGATTGTTGCATTGAATTCTGCTGTAAGTGTCCTACCTTAGGTTGTGCGGAATGATTGCTCAACTGGATCACTTATTCTATAGCAATTTGATACTGGCAAACATTGCTTTAAGACTATTACCGTTACTGTTGGCGGCAAGAGTACGGAAGCGATGATTGTGGACCGCGTGAGTGCTGGTTGTTCTATAAATAGAATGCCAATACTTAGTTTACCTACCCCTTTCCGTTTTCTAGTGCCCAGGATGCCCTTTTGGTGGTCTGGATATGTCCCGAGGATTGTTCAACTTCTTTGCAGATGAATCAACTGGCATTATTCATGGTGGCTGGAATTTTGGTAGTGGGGGAGGTGGACCCCCGCCACCTCCGCCTCCCCCGCCCCGCCTCCACCACCAGTGACTCCTCTCGTCGTGATTAAGACGCCTAAACCATCACCACCTCCCCCGCCTCCGCCACCACCACCACCTCCTCCTCCTCCTCCTCCTCCGGCGACAACTACTACTACAAAAGAGCCTGAAACGACCACTACACTAGAGCCAACTTCGACTGCGACTTCAACCTCGACCACCGAAGTCACGAGTGAGACTTCGACTCTAGCAGCAACATCAACGTTGACAGCAGATATAAGTAAAGCGACAGATGACGAGGCACCAAGTGGTGGTTGCATTGACTCTTTGGATGTAGCTTTGGTTCATTTAGGAAGCATGATCGTAGCTGCTTCTGATGAAGATACCCAATGATTTGCAGGTTCTCGTGCCATGCGTACGAAGAAGCTCAACTCTCATTAGTCTTTTGCCTGCATGCAGGTTTTGACTTTTAAGATTGGACGTTCCTTTTTTTCTTGACAGAATGGATTTGTTACCTTTGTGCTAGGACCAAGCAATTGTCAGTTGATTTTTATTTTGAATGTTTGTCACACCGTTTGTCTTGGCAATCTTCATTTTTTACTTTGTCCTCGCTATTTTACTCTTCAGTTTACTGCATATTTTTAGTGAATAATGTTAACACCTTGGATACCCGATAATTGCAGGTGGTTTTGAAATGATTGAGTAAAGTAACGATATGTTTTCAGGGGATTATACTGGTTGTCACACAGTGTTGGAAGTGTCTGATGGGCCTCTTGTTGTTAGGCAAAAGAACTACATAACAAATACCCGTCTACCATTCTTTACTGCGTACCACTGTCATCTCAACAAGTCTCTCCTTTGTACACCACATTCTTTTACTCCATCCCTACACAACTCCTAGTTTATTACTATGAAGTTTATCAACGCTGGTTTATCATTAGTAGCGTTCGCACTCACTATTGGCGGCGCTACCGCTACCCCTCATGTTAATTCTCACCACGGCCGCCATCATGAGATTGCAAAGAGGGCCGAAGGACACATTGACCTCCATAAGAGGTACTCTGATTCAAGGTGGTCTTTCTATGACGTTGGACTGTGAGTTGATATTTTTAATTTTAATGTTGATGACATGATGTTGTTGTACGAATCTTCTTCACCCGCACAACTCGCATGATAAAGTTTCTTTCCCGAAAGAACTCGTGTGTTTTGTTTTACAAGTGGTTCTTACATAGTCATTCGAATTTTGTTGGATTGGTTGTGCCGGTACCGGCGTTGACATCTTTATTTTCCTGCAGTGGTGCCTGTGGCGAATGGAACGTAAGGGATGACTTCGTACGTATCTCTCTTAATTTTAGATAAAACTTGACTAAACCCTCATCTTATAGATTGTCGCGTTGAATTCTGCAGTATGTGGCTTTTTGTAACTGTTTTGTTGATAAAAAGTTAGGAAACTGATGAACCGAGTAGCAATTTGACGAGGGTGGAGGATATCCTGGTGTTCACTGCTTCAAGTACATTAACATGCAGCTTAACGGAAAGACTGCCCGCGCTCGTATTATGGACAGGGTAGGTAATCTGTCATTACCCCTCTTCATTTAAACTCATGACTTTGTCAGTGCCCTGGATGTCCCTGGGGAGGTCTTGATTTGTCTAGGGGTCTCTTCACCCACTTCGCTGCAGAATCCGTTGGAATCATTCACGGAAGCTGGTCATTCGAAGGCTCTGGTGGTGGAGGTGGAGATGCTCCCGCCACAACTAAGAAGACTACGACTAAATGGACTCCCCCTCCTACAACCTGGGAGCCTCCTACTACCACAACCAAGAAGCCAAGGACTAGTACCAGCACTTGGGTTTGGACTCCTACTACCACCAGTACTTCCACTCGCTCCAAAACCACTACTACCAAAGAATCTTCCTCCGAAACTACCTCGGAGAGTTCTACTAAAACGAAAACTACTGAAACTTCAGCTTCAGCAACGACCTCGAGCGCCAACTATTCGGAGGGTGCTGCCAGCGGTTTGGCCATCCCTGTTGCTACTGGTGTCATTTCCACGGATCCCGATGCCGTTCAGAATGTCAATAATATCAACGTGGCATTGGTAGGGTTGGGCGCGCTCATTGTGGCTGGAGCTGAAATCAACTGAATGACTTGAAGTTGGATATTTGCGTTACCTTTATTTGCCATAAATCCCACATGTGTTGACACTGTGGCCGTTGATAGAGCTAATATGCTACCAGTGTTGTACACAGTATGTCTTCGCTCTCAGGTTCTACTAACTATCACATATGTATATACCCTTTTCTTGTTTATGTTGGAATGATCGAAAAACCAGTTGCCATGTGGAGCTAAATATAACATGTGTCTGGGCGTCTAACGCTTGTCCCTTTATCCTTTTGTTCCCACTCCCAGTACACCCTAACCACCCTTTGTCGCTCTCTTCCGCACACCACTCTCGTTTATTTTTTGTACTAACTATGCGTTTAAATCTTGTTCTCTTTGCTCTTGCTGCGCCTTTGGCTGTACTCGGTGACCTTAGACATAGTTCACGCCGGGGCCACCACGAACTTGCCAACCGTGCCGATGCCTCCGTTCAGCTTCACAAACGCATCAGTAACTCTCGCTGGTCGTTCTATGATGTTGGAGGAGCTGCGTAAGTCTTTTTCTATGTTGTCGAGAGAAAACTATTGTTGCCTCGTGTACTTACGTTTTTTGTGAAACAGTGGCGCTTGTGGTGACTTTAACAGTCGCAACCAACATGTAAGTTTGTTCACCTAGACTCGGAACACAGGCTAACTGATCCCTTCAGATCGTCGCGCTGAACTCTGCTGTATGTTTTTTTCTTCTTTCTATTTATGTGTTTATGGCAATTGTGCTCATAGAAGTTGTTTCCACTTCTACCTAGCAATATGGTGGAGGTTATCCCGGTCCTCATTGTGGAAGGAAAATCGTAATGTCACGTAATGGCAAGACCACCACGGCCGTCATTGCCGATGAGGTTTGTTTTTATCCAACTGAGACTCTTTGTGCGACTCAAACTTAACGGAACCCCTCTCTAGTGTCCTGGTTGTCCTTATGGAGGTCTTGATCTTACCCGTGGTCTATTCGAATTTTTTGCGTCCCTCGATGATGGTATTATCTTTGGACAATGGCATTTTGCTGATGAGGGAGAGGATGAACCTAAGCCCACCCCCAAGCCTACTCCTAAACCTACTCCTAAACCTACTACAACTAGCACAAAGAAGACATCCACCTCAACTACCACTTCACGCAGCAAGACCACCACCACCACCTCGGAAAAAGAGACGTCTACATCTACCAGTCGCACCAGTAGTTCTACGACTACTACTACATCTGATGCACCGTCATCCACGGTCGATTTTTCAACTGGTGTAGCAAGCGGGCTTGCTATTCCGACAGGTGTCATCGAAGGCGACTCTGTTCAGAATATTCTAGGAATCAACTTGGCAATCATCAATGTCGGCGCGTTGATCGTTGCTGGTGCCGAAGTCAACAATTGAATTAAGAGAAGTACAACATATGGAACTTCTCGTGCCATTCGCTTACTTAGTCTGGGGGTCTATAAATTTTTTTTAAAACCTAGATAATTTCGCTCTCCTCGGGTTCCCTGGAATGGAATAATACCTATATACACATTCGCCTTATAGTATAAGGCCTTGTCAGTGCCTTGTAGTAGTCCCAAGTTGGTCCCAAGTGCTTGTTATTTAATACCCTTTTCTTGTTTTGTTTCCTATAGTTTCTTCTCCATTTCTTCTAAATGTTTAGATAATACGATTCCATAACATGTGTATCGTACAGCTACGAAAAATTTAAAAACATATTTTCCGCTTTTGATCTTGAATTGGATGTGAAATTTATTTTGATGTCTGAAAAATTTACATTGTTATGTCAAACAACTGACAATTGAAGTATATATCAAACAACTATTGTTATACAGTTGACAGACATGGAGCGCGTAGCGCTAGTGAACTAATGTACAAAAAAAGCTATATACAAGAAAGGGTCAAGAAAGGAAAATGAGACTATATATGTGTTGAGTAATGTCCAATAACTTTAACTTCATGAAGAAGTACAATTGAGTTAAGTTTTTTTTCTAAAAGCAGCAAGAAAGGACAGATAAAACAACAGAGATGTTATACACGTTTGAAAATGAGATACCAATACTTATATATATAGTAAATCAATTAATTTGAAATCTGAGGCATTGAGATTGAGTTCGTCGACAGCGGACACAATGACACAGAAATCAATGAAACACCGAAACCAACAAAACCTGTAAACCTTTCTTCTTAACCCAACTCAAAGAACACTTCTCCCCTTTACCCTTTCCTTTCCTCATATCTTTAATTAAAGCCCAACGACTAGGATATAACAAACCTCTAACAACTTCAGGACCTTGAAGTCTTCTAAGGATGTATTCTTTAATATTCAAAAAGGCATGAGATTTTAAGAATTTCTTGGATGATTTGATGGTAAGAGGAAGTTGGTCGAGGTTTTGAATTAATCCGAGTTCGATTATGAGGGATTGGAAGAGAGTTAGTTGATGTCGTTGGTCTTGATGCGCTGCTGGATTGGAGATATATCTATACACATATGTATATATTTCGTAACGTTTCAGAAATCCGAAAAAGTCCAAGTCCAATTTCCAAAATGGTTTTTTTTTTTGAGTTCAGATTTTGAAAGTGTCCAAAAGGTTTCCATAAAAAACAATAGCAGAGATGGGGTGATAGGTATATGTAGTAGAGAGCAGAAGATGTGATAATCAGCCAACTAACCACATCATGCAAATGGATTCACGCACGAAGTGATATAATTCACAGCTTCATCGTAATGAGAAGGAGTTTGTTCTGACACCTTCTCGGCAATGATTGTATTCGTATTATTTCCAGGAGAGATAATATCGTTATTGTCGTTGAGAATGGAACGTTTCTTTTCCTTTTTCTCCCTCTTAGCTTTACGTTTTGATATCGAAGTAGTGATCGTATTAGCGATATCGACATCTTGAGAAGGAGGCGGCAGTTCGGAAGGAGGGATTGGGAGGGGCCGAACTTTGGGTGTAAGAGAGAACACAATAGGTTGTTCATCACTTTTCGTGGTAGCAACAAGTTCAAGTTCGGGATAGGAGGCCGAGATGGCAGTTGTGCTAATACCAAAATCGGAGGATGGTACCAAAGTAGCAGTTGATATACTCTTCGACAACGCCGGAATAGATTTCATGGTAGGGGCTGATAACACAGCAGCTTCCAAAGCAGAGAATGTCGCAATATCTTTTTCTTTCTGATCTTTGCTTTTCCCTTTCCCTTTCTTCTTCTTCTCTTTCTTTTCTTTAGCCACGACATTGTCACTGCCTCCGTTCTCTGCTGGGGTTTCAATTTCAATCTTGGCTTTCTTCCTCTCTTTCTTCTCAGGGTCAATCCTTTCCTCGTCCTCCGCTAAAATAGTCTTCTCTTTCTTCCTCTTCTTCTTCTCCTTGACTGTAGCTTGGTCTTCACTAGGCACAAGCGCATGGTCACCTTCCTTATTTTTCCTCCCCCTCTTCTCCTTTCTCCTTTCTTTCCTCGTAGTACCAACAACAGACTCCACAGAACTTTCCTTCTTAACGGGAGTCTTCATCCCACCTACACCCATTTCAACAGCATATGCATTTCCAAGATTTCCAATATCAAGGCTCAACCTAGCCAACCCATTAACAAGTTCCGTAGGTCCAAAATTGTTCTTCTCCACCTTCGAACCTACATTCACACTGAACCCATCCAAAATCAGAGGCTCGGTCCCAATAGGAGTATCGATCTTTGTGTCAACATGATCAACGTGTTCTTGACTTTGGCTTGATAATGTAGGGCCAGCAATAATACCAGCCAGAGATACAGAATCCGTATTAAACCCGATAAACCGTTTCTTTCGGATAGTCCCAGTATCCGTTCCCGTTGAGTCCGTGGTTATATTGTTATTGGTAGTTGCAACTGTACCATTTGTGGTCTTCGTGGGCGTATTGGCGTCGAATGTAGTAGACGTAGACGTAGGACGTATTATTTGAGTTTGAGTTTGAGTTTCAACTAAACTCAAAGGTACTGGTGCTGATGCTGGTACAGGTCCCCGACTTAAAACCACAAAATCATCATCAGAAAGTAACCCTCCCGTACTTGCACTCAACCTTTCATATTCAACATCCAAATCCACATCTTCATTCTCCGAAACATTCCAAACAATTTCATCGTCAGAATCTTCGATAGTAGTGACTGTGTTTCTAGTCCTTGTACGTGGTGTTTGAATGAAATCAAATCCGGAAGAAGATAAGGATGAAACAGAGAGAGTTGGGGAAGTGATATTGAAGAGTGAATCAGTGGAACTTGAAAGGTCTTGCACCTGGTTAATCGTAGTAGCCATGGGATAAATATCTCTCCCTTTGTAGATTGTAAAGGACAGTTAGATATGACGAGTTGATGGTATTGTTGTTGAATGAGTCAGTGATTGATGCACTAAAGAGATAAAATGCTCTGGTGTAAGAGGCAAGTTGAGAGATGATAATGAAATAAAACAACGGGTACACACGGGTAAATTGGAGGGCACAATGAGAGAAAGGGGAGATGCGTTTATGTTCCCAGGTGGAGATACAGCAAACGCCGCAAGCAGCAACGGGCGCACAGCACTCGTCGCCTTTCAGTCTATACACAACAAGAGGTTCTGAGCAACAAAGGTGTTTGTCCTAGTGATAAGTCGTCTTGACTATCTCGCAACACTGATAGCTTTAGGTCCTTCAAGGATCAAGTCAGAAGGAGAAGACCTTGAGCTGGCGGGAGATGCGTCGAGGAGCCTAATATAGGGGTAAGTACTGGTCACCCGGGTATGACAACACTTTTCCCCTTCTGGATGTATTCAAGCGCCATCTTTCTGGGACAGAGTTCACACCCTTATCTATGATTTAAAATGTATATTATACCCAAGTAATACCTAAAATACTTTCAAACAATCAAATCCTCTAGTGTGTGGTACTCACAGAATAAAAATAAAAAGTTGAGTATTATCATCCAACAATCTTCCAATAAACCACACTGTTACCAAATCCAGCTGCCACATGTTGTTGAACTGAGACGTTATTTTTCCAAAGTTGGCCTTTAAGATCAAACACTTTTGCTTTCTTCTTCAATAGCATCAAACGTTCTCCATTCGGGGCTTCTAAAGTAGCTGGCAAACCAAGACTAGCTTTCTTCCCGTTACCGAGTTCATAGTCGTAATTCTTACCCCACGCCATGAGATCTTGACCGCCGACACCATGGGACTCAGCCGAGGAATCGAGTGCAGTGAGGACATGGCCGGTAGGTGAGATTATCACCTCAGTTGGTTGTATGGCTTCCAGCTTATTCGTACGGTCGCTAACTGTGTCCAGTGGACCCTTATTTAGAACCTTGCCACCAAGTAGTCAAAAGGGCTTACATTGGAGAAGCCCACTAGTGCCCTTGACACGAACAGGGTTGCTTTGTGAGCTGTTGTAAGTGTTATTACCAAGTCCCCCATTTTTGCCATCACCGCACATCATCAGATCTACTGTAGTAGAACCGCCTGTACGAGATCGTTCCATAATAAACGCTGTAAGGTCTCCTCCTACAATAACAATACATTAGCTCAAAAACACCCTAAAACGTGATAGATCATACCGGCTGTTACGTTCAAACACTTGCTGCGTGTGTTGGAAGGAATCATTTGCCAGAGCGTGACTTCCGTGGGTATAGTAATGGCCTCTAAAGTGACGTTTTGGCCCAAACCGATTTGGCTGAGATCGAAACCATTTAGAAGGGGTAAGTTGAGCAACGAGAAAACTGATCAACTGACCCATGATTATTTGCACCCCACCCCAAAACTCGACCATCAAATGTTCGAACAAAACTCGTTTTCGAACCCGTAGCAATCTGACTAATCTGGACTCCACGCAGAGACGGAATCTCGTAAAGATGAGTACACCAGTAAACGGTAGAATCATCAATATTAGAAAGATCCACCGTTACATCTGATGAAGAAGTTATACGAACACCTCGTGCCTTCCCATGAATGCCTTTAGATGTTGAAGCCATGGGTTGTAGTTCAACTTTGAGACTTTCCGGTTTACCGGTTATCACTGAGGTAGGATCAGCTATCTCAAAATGACGAATTCCAAGTTGGCCATAGCGATTTGCCTCTTTGTCTACAGGGTGAGCAAAAGTGCGGCCTTTGTTTGTGAGTGCAAGAAGATGATTTTCTCCCGCTGAAATAGACACGAATCTAGGGTAATGTGAATAATTATGCGAAGTCTCTCAACAGTAAAAGGGCTCACTTTTCACCCCAACCAAGCTGTCCCGTCGGAGTCAACGCCTTATATGCAGCTAGCGGCTTATCCCTATTGGACCAACCACTACCCCACCATGATCCACCTTTTGTATTGTCAACGAATGAGATTTCTTGACTCAACGCATCCGCTGGCAAAACATAAACAGTTCCGGAAGAAGAAAGCGCGAATACTTTATGTTCCGTCAACTGCAGCTTGACAATATTCTAAACAAAACTAGTCAGTAACTTGAACATACCATCGAAGATATAGACGTTCGGGCCCCCATACCTTTCCTTTCAAAGTTGGGACGGGTAACTTTGCACCCTTCAAAGCGGGTCCAAAGAATTGGTGGCCCCATTGATACACATCACCATTGGCATCTACACAAGCCGCATGCATTTTATGCAGCTGTAAATCATTCAAGGCAACATTATCTAACCACTTCGCAATTGAAGGGTATCGTATATGCCCTTCGGACATGACTACATCCCCAACGATTTGATAACCCTCCAACGTTTCATGTCTTTTTAATTTTGAAAAGAACGAGATATGGTTAGAATAAAGGTAGTAAGTTCGAATAAGGAGTCCTAATGAGTATGGAAAATATGAGTTATGCGTGAAATGACTTACTTGTTATCACCCCATACGAGGGTTCGCAAAGTTTCGGAATCGTCCCAAAGCTTTGCTTCAGCTGTTATTAACTTGGTACTAGGTTGTATAGGTTTTGCAAGTTCTCTAGTATTTTGAGAAGCTACTATCTCTCGACTAAAGCGGTTCGCGTTGGGGTAGTAAGCGTAGAGAGCGCCAGCAGTGAGTCCAGAGGCAGCGAATGCTGCTGCATATCTAGCACGGTTTGATGCTGGGCGTGACGATGACGATGCTTGCTGTTGTAGACTTCTCGTATACGGATGGTAGAAGGCATATCCTGCTCTCCTGAACATTTGAGGTTGAGGTTAGAAAGCCATACCGGTTCCTCAAAATATATAAAATCTAATTTCGCACGTGATGACCTCATTGGTTCTAAATTTAGGAAATTGGTATTTGCAGAAAGAGATGCCTCGTATACTACTATATGTATACTGCGTATTATAAAGAATTCGGGATCAGGAATATCATCTAGTTACGATAGACTCGACGGATGAATCACCGCCTTTATTTTCGTCGCCGTTGGTCTGACATTCACCAAGTTCATCGACCTCCTTCAATTGACCTCTTTTCGTAACACCCATCTTCAACTCATTCTTCTGCTTCGCCGGAGTAGGAGGTGTAACCATCAATTTTACAACTTCTTGACCCTCATCCTCATTTCCAACTAACACCGGGTTAGAAGGAGAAACACAAATCATATCTCTCTTGAACGATTCAGAAGCCCCTAGTATCATACCACTACTACCCAATGGCAATCCAAATAAGTGTGGGTTGAAGAATGGATTGCGACGATGAGCCATTATTGCTTGCCTGGAATTGGGATTGGTGGTAGGTAAAGTTGCTGGAGTATACCAAGTCGATTCCCAAGGACGACTGTACCATCTAGGGTTCTCCCTGCCACTACCATGTTCAAGGTATCCCCGTCGAGAGGTATACAAACCATGAGGGGTATATGGCCGAGTTGCCTGAGCTCGAGACCATGAAACACGACAACCTCTTGTGCGGAGGAAGATGAATATCCCTGCGGCGACAAGTATTATGGACACAAAGACCGAGATAATGAAGAGGGTCACTTTTCATTCATCAGTATTTGGAAGTTGTAAAAGGAAGATAGGAAGTCAAAAGGTCAACGTACTGGCTTCCATCTGTTTCATCTTCGTGGTTCTGGCCGCTGCGAATTAATGGAAGTGATGAAGAATATCTGTAAAGAATACGGCTGACATTTATGAGACGCTTGGTCTCGATCAAAAGAGGTGGACAGTAAGACGGAATACAACAATAGGAGGCCCTACAATAAATACAAAATAATAATGAGAGTTCTATCGTTCTTCCTCCTCTTCTTCCTCCTCTTCTTCTCGTACAAATTCTCTCCTCGGTCTCTTCCTCTGCTCGTCGATATCACCCTCTTCCTCTTCCTCTATCTCTCCTTCATGCTCCTCGTGGAAATCTGATGTATACTCACTGCCTCCATGGCCAGCATACGAAGTTGCCGTAGGTGCTGGCGACGACTCTCTGCCGGGCAGCTCTATTTCTCCTCTTTCGTAGGTTGGCACCAGCTGAGTAATAGTCTCTTCTTCTTCTTCTTCCTCTTGGTCTTGTCTTTGAAGATTGGATAGGGCTGCATCAAGAGGTTCCGTGGTGACGGATCTCCCTCGTTCACTTTCATATTCACCACGGTCACCGAGCACGCTATTTCTTCCAGATTCTGTAATTGCTGACTCGAACTCCTGTTCCAAATCACCGCCATCCACCGTCGTTGAATGTCTCAAGGGACTTGGACTCGGATAATTCGAGCTAATATATCCAGCAGATACCGATCCAGGTAAAACAGAAAAAACTCCCATTCCGCTCACAGCGGGTGGTAGAGAAACACCATCCTTCTTCCTGGCCTCAAGTTCAGCCATTTTCTTAGCTTTTCTCTTTATTTCTGCCTCTCTTCTCTTCTTCCGTCTCTGTTCTGCTTTCTCCTCCTCCTTCTTGTTGGTTTCTGCCATCTTATTCTGTTCTGCACTGGCCTCCTCTTCCTCCATAGCATCCAAGGCCCATTGTTCTTGCATGAATTCTGAGTAGCGTTCACATGCAGGTCTCCACGTCCGCACAGGTTTTGAATCTACGTCTTCATGCATCCCATTTTCGTTGTTAGGCTTGGGTGGGACAAGGGGATCTCGTCCTTCCAGTAATGCGTCAACATCAGGTGGAGGAGGAAAATCAAAGTCTGGTCCAGGATTAATTTGCACACAGGCATCATTAAATAATGATATAAAGGGATAATACCCCAACCATCCATCGTCGAACGGATTTTCTCTATGTTCTTTGACACCTTCCTTTGCTTTACGTCGTTCCCTCCCTTTTTGGGTTTTGTCTTTAGGTTGTCGTAGTTGCAGATAATCATACAAGTCCTTGAATGCGATTCCTTGACATTCACCATTGACAAAAAATGCGATCTTGGATTCTTCACCAAGAGTAGGTAAAGGGCGCATTGCCTTTGTCTGTGCTTTTGTAGGGGAGCCGTCCGGGATGGTATCTGGTGGTTTTCCTGCATTTGGTCTTGCTTTTTTATTTGTGGTAGAAGGCACGGAGGTTGACTGTGTGGATTTGCTGGAATAATCCATAAGGGAAGACATTTCTTTGCTTTGTGGGTATTCGAGAATCTCAAAGACTTCTTGGCCTTTGAGATCGATAGGTATACGTTCTCGTCTAATATGAGCAGGGTCGTGTGGGTCTTTGTGGTTGGGAATGTGTCGAGGAGGAAGAGAAATATACATCCCAATGACATCGCCAGTACCGAATGATTTACCATAAGGTCTCGGTCGCGAAAGGGTAACCTTTTCGCCTGTTTTGTCTCGGTAACCATAGCTGTAGCCATCCAGTCCTACAGGACCATTTAGTGTAGCCTCTCGTCTGCCCCAACCCAATCTAACATGAGCTCCCTCTCCCTTGACTTTCGCCGGGCCAGACCCATTTGCGGAATCATCAGCATTTCCATTTACATGTACATGTTCTCCACCGCCATGTACGATGCGAACTTCCAGATACCATTTTCCCTCTCTCATGGGTGCATTACAACGCGCACTTCGAAAGCCGGTACTTCCAGCTAACCCAAGACCATCCTTGGTTGCTTTTATGAATGGACTACGGTCTTCCCAGCTTATACGATAGGATGTTGGATTAGACTCAATTGTACGACAAGGAGTCGCGTGTCCTGGAGGGTTTATGCCAGCAGGTACGTAGCGGAATCCGACGCGGTTTACGCCTACTAGATCTGTTTTGTAATAGTCTGGAAGTGCTTCATTGCATGGTATGAAAATAGGACCGCGTGAGATTGTAAGAATGGGCCTTGAAGACAGGTCTCCGCGTGTAACGAGACTACTACTCGATGGGTTAATTAATGATTAATGATATTTGAAATGATACTTGCTCGTTTGTGGGAGATGCAGCATCTGAGGGTGCTGGAGACGAGGCGGTTGCTGCTGGCGGAGGGGGCCTTTTTCTTTTTTTCGAGGGAGGAGGAACAAGTGGCTGGGCGTCTGGAGGAGGAGATGACATTTGGGTGGAAGGCAACAGTGATGGCATAGTTTCTATATCTGGATCTAACACTATCTCTACCTTGTTCCACTATGGCTGGCGCATCTCTTCGGTGCGTATTCTTCCTCGGTTATCCTTCGCAATCTGACCAGCATGTAGCCGTATTCAGAAAGTAGGTAGCTTGTGGCATTATACAGTCAGAAACTTACCCTGCTGACAGGAAATCTCGCTCATACGTGCTGAGCCCATCGACGTATGGCTCGTACTTGTTCTTGTCCAATTCAACATCTAATCACATTGTGCAGGGTGTTACGGTGATCCCCCAAGAAGACAATCTATACGAATGGCAATGTTTAATCAAGGCTTCGGTAAGCCTCTGCGTTATCTCACTTCTTAATTAATGTTGACGGCACATATTCTTCTACTTGTTCCGATTGTCAGAGTGATTCGCCGTACAAGGGTGGGGTTTTCCGCTTCAATCTCACTCTCCCACCCAACTTTCCTTTCAAAGCTCCTACTGTAAGTGAGGCTTCCCGCAAGTTATTTACAGCTAACATTCATGACTGTGGTGGCGCCACGGGTTCTGTTTTAACGAACCTGTCTCTCTTGACATCTCCTATCTGTTCGTATCGTCTGAAAGGTTACATTTAAAACCAAGATCTACCACCCCGGGATCAATGAAGAAGGGGCTATTTGTCTTCCAGTGCTAAGAGACGAGGTATATTAATATGACTGATGCTCTTCTGCTCCATGACTGAGGGCTGACCGAGCTGAATTTAGTGGAAACCCACTGTTACACTTCCTGCTAGTACGTACTTCGGGATTATTTTTATTTTTATTTCATTATTCCTGGTTTGACGATTTTCGTCCAAAGTTCTGGAGACCATCAGGGATAAACTGAATAACCCCAGTGTGGACGATCCATTTGAACCTGACATTGCCAATGTATGTCCATTTAGCCAGAGACGGGGATTGGGCTGCTGACACTGGTGTGCTAAGATTTTGAAGACGGACAAGAGCAAATTCCTCGCCACTGCGAAAGAATGGACGAAGAAGTAAGTGAAAAAAAAGCTTTATTTAATAGAGATCTGATCCTAGTCGTCGGGATTAGGTATGCTAATTGAGAGAGAGAGAATGAGAGAGAGAGATTATTGATTGTGTAGTGATACATATGTATTCATAATGAGATTGTTTTTTCCGAGAGCGGAACAGAAGGCTTGTGGGATATACGGGGCACAGAGTTGCCGGTTCAGGACAGAAGATTCTGTAGTTGGAACTTCTGATCATCTTGCAATCCCCTCCCATCCTCGTGTATACCACGTTGTCTTACCTTTCTGGTACACCCCCTTCATATTCACCGCCAGTTCCTAACCGCTTCGAGTATCATTTGACGGGCGAACAGTAGAAACTATAACAATACCCACCGCTGAAATATACTAGACCACCGTCGCAAACTTGGACCAGTGCGTCTGGCTAGTGCAGAAGAGACCCTTGAAGAACTCAGATTGTGTTAGAGAAGAGCCAGAAAGATGCATCGGTTAAGGTACGTGCGTAAGACCTTATACTTGTTGTCCTTCCGTGGTTGCGGTCTGTGTGTCAAAGAGGACGAGTTACATACCTGTCTTCAACGATTAGCGCCCCATCGCGCTTCCCCTTTCTCTCTCACCATACTTGTCATTTATACTACCACCTCTTTACACTTCCCATTCTCGTATAACCACACGCGACAAACACGTTGGAAAGCTCGCACTCCGAAGTGCTTGGAACTACAAATCCCGTGCTCAACCTTATCCTTTCTCTTCCTGCTTCCCCTCGCCATACATAAGCGGGCGGCGATTGCCAGACTCTCTATTAGTGGAGCGTGTGCATATTGGGCTCTTCGCCTTTTTATCCATATCCTCCCTGGCCTTCCTTGGGTTATTTCCGGCCATTTGACAACTATTCATTTCGCCCTTCTTTGGACGGTTCTACCCATCCAAAAGCACACCAAAATCCGCACCACGGAACCGACTTATTTCCTTCCTTCGTCATCTAACACTCTTTATCATCATCTTCGTCTACTTCTCTGTTTCTCTCATTGACCGTTCATTTTATCCCTCACAGAAAGAAGTCCGATTCAAAACGAGGCCCAGCGCTCAGGTTACGTGAGGAACGCGGTCAAGAGAACAGAGATATACCAGTTCCTTCTCCCAGCCATTTCGATACCCCGCCTCGACAAACCCAGCTATCGGCTACCGAGACATCGCCTTCCGCCAGTACTATTGGTCCCTACCTAGACTTACCTCCAATTGCTGACTTTAGGACATCCCTGATCTTACCAGAGTACGTAGTATATCAAAACTTTGCGCAATGTTTTAAGATGCTAATCTCCTGCCGCACCTTTTTGCTTTTGCTTTTGCTTTTGATGGAACTGTCTCTTTCATCCATTTGCCTCCTTACCTATGACGCAATGAATGCCCGATGACAACCTTGGGAATTCCCTTTGTTGTTAATGGGGGTTATGATTCTTGTTATCACACCATAGCCTTACCCGAAGGTTTTCATTACTACGCCAAGGGGATCAAGTTACCTTCAACGATCTCAAGTCTCGGTTTGCAGAACAACGTGCCAAAGGAGTAGAATATTCAATATCTGAAGAAGAAGAAGACATGTTACTAGATGCTCTTGGAAGGCTTCGGCCCCGAGGTTCACAGTCGCCTCAAAAATCACAAGAAAATAGTTTTAACGCCCAAGAAAACGGTGCCGCAGCACAAGATACCTTGTCAATGTCAGCTTCGTCCGTTAGCAGTCGGTCAGGCAAGCGACAGAGCAATAATCTGTTTGGATCCAGTCGCCTGAGGGATTACACGTATTTGAAGAGTGTTTCGTCCGGACAAAGCAAGGCCAGTAGTATAAGAACAGCGTCATTGACACCAACGGAATCCTCTATCGCTGCTGCAAGAGTCACCTCCATCGCGGAAAGCACGAGCGAAGCGAGTTTACGACCTCTAACACCAGAGGGTACAATATCTTCTGGGACCATGTCTTCCATGCAACTAAGTCCCTCGCAGATATACCTACAACCAGGGAGCGAGACTGATGATAGTGTATATGGCGCGTCGAGTGGGAGCAATATTGGATTTGTTGTTCGGGATAGTGGAGATGATGACTCCAGCGTGAATAGGGTCGGTTCGAGTGTCAGTGCCGTACCAACAGGTTCAGCTATTGAGTATAGGTTGGCGAAGAGCATGGATCCTGCAGCATTGAAGAGAGCGTCTTTGGCGTTACAGGAAGCTATAAAGGATATGGAGGATGATGAGATTGTAGTGTTGCCACGATCTACACCAATTCCGCGAGGCGCCGTTGACCAGTCTGGACATGTGTCCGAAACGGTGAGTGGGTCCCTTCCCTTAGCACACGCCTAATATTTTCGCTTTGGCTTGTTTTTGATTTGATGAATAACACGCTGACTTGACCTTGTTTTTCTTCTTTTCCTCTCTTTCATCGTGGATTTTTACGAACTGCATACGACGCTCTTATGATGTATCGCACACTGACAACTGACGACGACGACGACGCGTACTCAACTAACACGGACACGGACACAATAAACACGGACGATACCGACACTACTATTAAACCCAAATCAACAGCAACGGGACAGTATAGCTTATGGAGCAGGAGTAGCTTTCACAGCCGACAAACAGATACACTTAGCTGTAGATGAAAGACGTGCCTCGCCACTACCCGTTCGAACTTTAACAGGTTATGTACCAGGAATGCCTCGTCCTATGACGCCTCGTGACTATGACTTCGACGACCGTTCCCATTCTACTACACCTCGCGCAACATCACCCATTGCAATTTCCTATACAGAAGTTCCGGCTTCGCCCTCCCCTGCGGGATTATACAGGAAAGAGTCAATCTCAGCGTCGACAGTAAGGCAAAGCCCTAGACCTTCCACCCCAGCCAATTCTTCCCCGCTCTTTTTGCAAAGAAGCCCTAGTGGGAACGGAAGGCAGACACCTGATGAAGGTAGTCTTGCTGGTACTCGAAAGCCTGACCCGATTGAACTTGAAAGTCCGACACATTCGACGCTTCTTTCTCGTCGGAGACCAATTTCACCCCTGTCTAACCTTGCGGCCATGGGATCCGGTACTGGTACCGCGTCTGCTGGAAATTCGAGGCCAAGCACACCGTCAAATGTGATTTGGCAGCCAAGTCTAATGGCTTCATTGAAAGGGAGTACCAACGCGCATACTAGGAATGATAGTTGGGCAAGTACGAGTAGTGAAACGGGCTCTGAAATACTTCTGCACACATCAGAGAAGCAGCAAAAGTTCTCTCAAAGAAATATAATAAAGTTGCCCATTTTACCAGACTTAGGGGGTATGAGTATCTCCCCATCTGATCGGGTACAGGTCAAAGCGAATGGTTACGGTAATGGTGGTGGGAATGGAAGTGGGAATAGAAATGGAGGCGACGTGTTTTCGTCTAATAGATCTCAACGATCACCTACACCTACCCAAAAGGCCCCGCGATCACCTTCTTCACCTGGCTTTGGGAATTTTGGGATGGATAAAAATGGGAGTCGAAGGTCGTCAAGGCAAAATGCACCTTCACCTTGGGGTTTCAATACGCCATACTCTCTTATGTTGGAACCTTACTCCAACCCTTCAAGGATGTCTCTTGATTCTGATGGGTCTAGTTATCATTCAACGGAAGGTGATAATAAGGATTGGTATGAACAGATTTTGAATGGGGAGGAAAGTCGACCTGCTTGGCATGACCTTAATGCTAGAAGGACTGAAAGTCCTATTTCGGAGAGTCGGTTGGAGGAATTGTCGATGAAGTATTTCGGAATGACTTTGATGGACTTTGCGGCGCTTCAGGAAAAGTTGTTATCTGTTGCAACTGCAAGGAAGAGAAAGAATTCGACGTCTGTGTCCAATAACCGGGTAGGTTTTAATCAAATTTCCATGGCGTTTAGATGTATTTTGATGTTGACTATTCTTGGTTATATATCAAGGTTGCTAGTCCATCTCCTCAAGTCATCCAAGCCCAAGGCCCTTCGACACCTACCAATACGACGTCGGAACAATATAATAAAAAAGCCAATGCTTTGCTATACTCTGTAATCAATGATATCCAGGCTAAACAGCCACCTACTCTTGATACCACCAGCTCTGCTGTTCAAGCGGCAATGGCTTCACCCACCGCTCCATCTCCAGGTACTCAACGTAACCGTGACCTCGCTCATATATTATTTGGGGACGAAGAAGCCAGCAGGGATAACAATAAGACGACATCTGCGAAACCTACGAAAATTGAATGCTCACCCTCTGTCACTACACAGTCAAGCAGTTCAGTATCCTCTGTGTCCCCTGTCGTTCCTAAACAAAATTTTGTTCCTACCCTTGGATCTCAAGTACATTCTATACCCGCCGTTGTTCAATCACAACCCTCGACCCTATCTCCACCTCAATCGTCATATGGTTTGTCAAGAACTCCATCTGCTCGCTCTATGCCCAAGAATGATGCCGACCTTGCTAAGGAGATACAACAAAAGACGTTTGCTGCTACAGCTGCTTTGAAGAATGCTTCTAAAAACAATTTAGCTACGGAAGGGTTAAGTCACAGTGCTTCTGTTTCACGCAAACGCATCGATACTAGCAAGATTTCGGAGCCTCTTTTCATGTCTTCATCCACCAACGTCAACGCTATTCCCGTCCGTTCGGCCTCAATGTCTGTTGGTAGTAGTACCAACAGTGGTTCGTTAAAGATTGGATCACGGTTCAGAAAACTTCGTGGAACTCTTCGTTCCAAAAACCCTCCTTCTGCTGAGGAGAAGAATCTTAGTAGAACTGAATCTATGAAGTCACCAGCAGAGTCTTCCCAAACCGTGGAATTTGAGCCTTCGAGGACTCCCGCGCTGGCTAGTGCTACTGAGACTGGAAGGTTTAAAGTTTCTGTACCAAGTCCTCCTGCTTCGGCTGGTCCAGGCCTTAAAGGATTCATTTCAAGGTTCCGTGGAAAACAGCGTGCTACGGAGACACCGACACCTCCAAGTTCTGAAAGTCGTGAACCACCACAGTTGTTACCTCGTGTTACCCCCCTTTCACCGCTTGCTCAGGACTCATTTAATCAGAAAACGCCGACGAATGATAAGGCGTTCGTCCCTCAAGTGGTGAAACCGGAGAGGAAGATCTCTTTGAGAAAACAGGCAACGGCTAGTTCATCTGCATCCTCCAATACCCGACCAATATCACCAGCTGTTACTACTCCCGCTGCTGCTCCTGCTGCTCCTACCGGAAGTCACCAATCTATATTGATTCAGCAGTTGTTCGATGCCGCTAATAATCTTGGATTGGATCAACAAGCTCTTAATGATCTGTTGGTGCGTTCGGGTTCAGTGAATACTAAAACGATGAACAAGGTGGCAAAATCCAACTCGCAGGCACCAAGGTCTAATTCAAGGCTTGGACAACGCAGTGAAACCCCTATTTCTATTGAACAGACCAATTCGGGACATTCTACTATTCAACTTCCAAGTCCTACGTCGAGACCGTCTTTATCAGCAGAAGTTGATGGAAGCACCAAGCCACTGAACCTTAGACCTGATAATGGACGAAGAGGGGGAGAGAATCGCGGAGATAATGTTGCAAAGACGATTGTCAGAAGAACGATCATTCTTCCTCAGGATTCAAAGATTCCTGGAAATGGGAATGATGGACCAAATCAGACCCAGAACCAGAACCAAAACGTTCACCGTTCAAGTTCTAGTAAACGTAATCGTAGAGGAAGTGTAAATTCGACTTCTATTAGAGATAGAGCACCTACACCACCACCGCCAAGGTCACCTATTGGACAAAGGTTCTCGAATGATGGATCACCACCTGTTCCTTCGCTTCCTCACGGATTGGGAATTTCAGAGGCTCATTTGTTCGTTCCTCCCCCTATTGAAAAGTCAAACTCGAACTATGATTCGTTGTGAGTTTTTTTTTTGTCTTTTGCACGTAGAAGTTTTTGTGTTAAATGTCTTTTCATTTCAGGTACGACATGTATGGTAACGAACATAGACCTCAAGGTTCTAGCTCGAACTCGCCTGTTCAAGGACTTGAACTTATCGAATATGCGAACGGAGATACTATCTGGTACGTTTTGTCTATCTATGATGATAACAATAAGAAATCTTATTTTTATATAGGTCTATCGTAAATAGCTTGCGAGATGATGATGTCGACTCTGTTTATACAACTGGCAGAGCAAGTGTCGCTTCTCAATATTCAACACGTGAAGCAGGCCAGGACAAAGATGGCATGCAAGTATTTTTCAAGGAACGTACACGCTCGACGAGGAATAGTTATTCTTCTTTTGCTCTCAAGCAAAGACAAGCTGAAGAGGCTCAAGCACAAGCACAAGCACAAGCGAAGGGAAGACCGGAAACTAAGGTTAGTGCCCCTCCTTATCTCATTCTGTGATGAATCTGAATGTAAATGTCACGATTAATTAATCATTTTTATAGGTCTTTTATAGCTCCACAGAACAAATCGGTCGTCTCCTCAATAATTTGTCACAAGGCATGGATGCTGGTTCATTCAATTTCTCACCGACCCGTCCATCTCATGGACATTCAACATCTTCCTCTATATCTACTAATGATACTATGAACTGGACTGTTGATGAACGATTGGAACATATGTTGAGCTCATTGAATCGTAATACTTAATACACTTTCTTTTCTTTCTCTTTTTTTCTTTCTTTCTGGAGCTCTCTACCTTCTCGCTACTCTCTACTCTATTCCATGAAAAAAGGCTGCTAGGAATGTTTTACGGTTTTTACTGTTTTCGTCGTTATTTGGACTCTTTTACTTTTATAAACGTGGCGTTTATCACTATCAACAAATATTCAGTATGTTCTTCAGGCTTTGCACGCCACGCTCACTTTGTTTTTTTCTTTTGCTTTCCGTTTCTTTTTTCTTTTCCCCCTCGCTTTTTTGGATATATCAGGTTCAGGTTTTTTTTTCTACTTACTTCCTTCTTACATGATGCCCCCATTTCTTCCCTTGGATACACCGTTCTTGAATCAACCAAACCAAAGTTACTGTCAAATTAAATATAATGATCTTGGAGAAACTACAACTAGATAAAGTACTTGAAATATATACATACATATATTCTCGAAAAGAAAAAGAAAAAACAGGGAGAAATCGCTTCAATGAAAGAGTTTGTAATGCAGAAAATCTCCCCTATAACACATCATCATCACCATAATCATAGTCGTAGTTAAAAAGCAAACGTTACATATAGCACAATTATAACATTCCAAACCATAGTATTAAGAACAGACAAAAGAAAAACATGCAAAGCACAGAAAACACAAAGCACAAAAACACACAACACAAAAACACAAATGGAACCACAAAAAAAGAAGAAAAAAAAAAAAAAGAGAAGAACAGATCATCAATATCCATATATGATCTATCCATAAAACCTCTATATAACCCAGTATCCTATACCGTAAACTGAATCCCATTCAAATCTATATATCGATTGAGAAGTAAAGAAATTAGACATTCCAATAACAAAATATCATCACTGAAAGTATATTGGATTAAACCATGAGAAGGACCGATTGGTGTATGTTGATTGTATTTGCGAAATAACGCGATACGAACGTTTGGTTCCATATATAACTGGGGAAGGAAGGAAGGAAGGAAAGGGAAAGATTGGACGAGTCAGTTTAGTTTCCAAGGGTTTGTATTTAATATTTGGTGTAGGGATCATATGTTTATGGAAAGAAGAGTGTATCAAATTTCGAGGAACACGTAGAAGAATAGAAGGATTCTGATGTTTTTTTTTTTTTTGAAAGGGGTCAGAGTGTATGGGAATCACCCAAGTTAAAAAAGGCAAACCGAAACCCAATAATCATGGTCCCGGAGTCAATACGCAAATTTCCAGAACTTCTTTTTTTAAATCTTGTATTTTTACACAGGGACCACGACGGAGGAAGGAAAAAAAAAAAAGTGAAACTCACATCATATGAAGTAGCACCTACACCTGTTTGTCTCCATTCGAAAGACTTGTCATAAGATACAGAAACAAATTTTCGCGCCCTATTTTAAGCGAGAAAGGGGAGTCGAAAGATATGTGAGAAAATCTAAAAACCAAGGCAAAAGGTAAAGAAAACTGGGGCTTTACTTTTCTACTGTTCCTGCAAGTACAAATTGAGATAAGGGGATACGTCGTGGACCTAATATAGCGAGCCCTAGGTAATTCCCATTACCCCATTCCAGTCTAGCATGGTATTGCTTGTCGTTTTTGTATATCTACAATGAAGTCATAAAGAAGTTCTAGAATTTTCTTTTTTGACAATGTACGTTATAGGACACATACCGTAGTTTGGACTATACCACTCATATTACTCTCCCGCGTTTCGAAACTCAAGTAAATAGGCTTAGTGTCCTCTCCAATGACAATACAAGAGCGTGGATCATCACGACCAGTGAAAAACAATTCATAAGTTCCAGAAACAGCAGTACCTTCCCCTTTCGAAGATTGACCGCGTTGAATGGGAGGTGGCGGAGGTCGTGTGACCCGATGAGTATATGTTGGAACCGCCGGTCGTTGAGTTATTGTAGTTGGGTTTTGAGTTTGAGATGGAAGTTTCGGCGGTATGATAGGGGGTGGCAATGATTCAGCATCAGCCTCCCGAACTTTTGACAGTCTCCTGGAATAGATGGGTTGTGAAACACGTTTAGGCGTGTTATATTGAGCACGTTGTAAATATGGAGTTGGTTGCGGGTATTGTGGTTGACTTTGTTGCGGTTGAGGTGGCGGTGGGGATTGTGAAAAGGGTTGTTGATTCTGTGGGGGTTGTGAAAAGGATTGTTGGACCTGTTGAGGTTGCGAAAAAGACTGTTGTGCCTGTTGTGATTGTGAGAATGGCTGCTGAGGCTGCGCAAAAGGGCGCTGCGTCTGTTGCGGTTGTGAAAAGGGCTGCTGAGCTTGAGGTTGTGGAAAATGTTGCTGGGTCCGTTGTGGTTGCGGGAAAGGTTGCTGAGTCTGTTGTGGTTGCGAAAAAGATTGCTGTTGAGGTTGAGAAAAAGGCTGCTGTGGTTGGGTAAAGGGTTGTTGAGTCTGCTGTGGTTGTGAAAAAGGTTGTTGGCGTGGTAGACGTGGTGGGGTGAATGGTTGGGTAGTCGTTTGAGGAGGATGATGCTGTTGTGAGTGGAATGGATTCTGTTGCGTCGCAAAGTGGCTCTGGGTCTGTGGGGGAGAAAATGGTTGTGTCTGGACAAGCTGATTCTGGGGCTGGGCCTCTACAAACTGATTTTGGGGCTGAGGTTGAGGAAAGGGGTTTCGCGGTTGAGGTTGTGTTGAGGCAAATTGGTTCTGGGTTGGGGAAAGTTGTTCTGATTCTGGGGTTGAGAGAACTGGTTTTGTGGGGAGTATTGGTTCTGTGGTTGCTGATTCTGGGGTTGAGAGAATTGGTTCGTCTGAGGGTACTGGTTCTGTGACTGTATTTGAGGATATGGGTTCTCCTGGGGATATGTGTTCTGTTGCTGTGTCTGTGAGTACTGCTGTTCCTGTTGCTGTGTATGAGAAAACTGGGTCTGAGGGGTAAACTGGGTCTGTTGGTTCTCAGAGTATTGGTACTGATACTGATCTGAAGCCTGAGAATACTGTGTGTGATAGGGCTGGTCCTGGTCCATAGGCTGCTGGTCGTAGATCTGTGTGTGATCGTGTGGGGGATATGAGTAGTAATTCTGGCTGGCCATTGTTGTCGTTGTGGACAAGTGATGTGTTTGGATAATCGCAATAGATTCTTTGCAAAAGTCTAATCCTCACATCTCCCACGCTTCAATCAATCATCTACTTACTAGAACTAACTCTAGGAGTTGACCTTCCACAGCGGACGTTTGCGCAACTTGCGCGTAATGTGCACCGCGCTACCTCCAAAGTTTCCTCCTCCAAATGCAAGAACCACCGTCTCCTCTGCCCCAGATCCCCGAGCAATCCCCCGTTTACGCAACTCAATCGCATCCTTAGCAAACTTAAATCGCGTCTGGTCCGATCCTATTCGCAAATTAATCAGCCCCATATCTGCACACATGAAACATGCACCCACCAAGGTGGAACGTTGGCGACTCCATAGCTGATTTAAACATTTCAAATGGCACCCGTGAATATACTTGCAGCAATACTTCTCGTCCATTCGAAGAGGTTGTTGTTCCAGACGCGTTCTGCTGTGGCGTCACGCCTTCCAGTGTGTCTGGAAGAGTCACAAGGAAATGGAACACATCGTCCCGAAGCCTTTGGGCGTATAACCCAAACACCGACGGCTGTGTGTCCGGAGTTGCTGTCCCATCCGACGCCGGTATGGCGTCGACAAACTGAAGCCATTGCTCAATCGTGTCTACAGACAATGATTGCCTGCAGATGTCATATGCATAAGCACACAAGTCCGCCATTCCACCAAGAAGACACCCAGCTGCAAGAACAGCACGAGCGTTCTGGGGTTGAATCATGCCCATCGACACTGATGAATACAAGTAACCGAGAGCTGCAGAAGAAAAAGATCAGGACATGCGAAATAAACGGCTGGTTCGTCTTAACTTACCTATGGCGAAGCCCTGTCACCATAATACACATATGAGTTAAACGCATCGCGGACTGGTGTTATTTTCAGACACACCTCCTGAGTCACCTCGGGTTCTTGTTCTAGATTAACATAGATGACGCGCTGTGCAGTAGTTTGTGGGGAAGTCGACATCAAGTGGGCAAGATACGGAGAACGAGAAAGAATGATAGCATGGAGGCGATATACATTCTGATGTACATGCTAGAAAGACAGTCAGACAAATATGTCTAAAGTATGATCGAGTTACTTACAAGGATGGTATCTGCATAGTTCTGGTAACTCTTGTGTCAAAAATAATATCCCCGTTTGCGAAGAAGGAGAGGACTTACGCCAGTTTGAAAGCCTGAGTGGTACAAGTGGTTCACAATCTCTTCGTTGTGAGTATTTTGCTGGTATGAATGTCTGGTATAATCAGGTGCTCAGCCCAAAGATTGTTGTCCCAACAGTATGGCAGACCAAAGGAACTTACTGGGGAAAGCCATTATTATTTACAGGGTGTGTAGATGAAGAAGGAGAGATGAGATTTGTATCAATATCTAGGGTAGAGCCCTGTGCTACTACTGCATGGCCATTGCGACCGTTAACCGAGGCAGATGAAGAAGGAACAGAACTCATTGAAAGATGGCAGTGACAAGTCTCCAATCCAAATCCACAATCCAAATGTCCTCTGTCACACAACAGTCACGTCACAGATATCACGCCACTTCACCACTCTGCCATATCCACCCTCCATCCCCACAAAACTACTCATCAAGTTGTTCACTATCCCTTGCTCTCTCGCTCCCTTCCCGCAGATATTCTCGTATCCCGGAACTGAGGAAATATATGTGTCTAGGCTTCCTTCTTCCAACTGTTCATTTAGAGTTAATGTTCAAACTTCACGCATAAACGAAATTTTGGAATAGCTACCATATGCGATCGATCCGACGCAAAGAAATTCAAGAATTCTTCTCCAGCAACTATCCGAAACATGCTACGATTACGTTTAACTTAGATGCATCAACCTCAACACTAAACATTACACACCTTTCAAATTGGGACGGTAACTCACAAGGAAACGTCCTCCTCGTGTATTCTAAATATACATTTTAGCTCATTTCCGAACAGAAATGTGTAAAGTTTGACCTACCATTCCAAGTACAAGGAACATGTGTTATAGCCGTATCAAAATCATAAACCCACCCATTCTTCTTCCAACGTATATATAGATCCGAATTCGACTTTCTAGATTCAACCTTGTCTTGGTTCTCCTCCTTCGCACCTTCACAATTCTCGTCGGACGAACGGATGGGATATTTAATATCCTCCACATTTCTTCCATCCTCTTTTTGGTTGAGGATCAGAATAACATGGTAATCCCACACCACTGCCATGCCTTTCTCCCGTGCTCCCTTTTGTTCCCATAGTGCGACCTGTTATAGAGCCCGAGAAAAAGTATATATAATGTACATCAGGACCCAAATGCATCATGGATCATGGAAAAGAAACGGGGGTAGTGATTGTTATTGAGGCCTTGAGGAGTGTGTAAAAACTTTTTTTTAAAGTGCATGCACCCGGCCCACACCCACACCACATTGCCATTCTGTAATTGTTTGACTGTATACTCCGCAAGTATACTCCAAAAGCTAAAGAGAAAAGCAAACGGCCAAAACGGCAATCGAGTTGGCCCCTTCAACACTATTTGGAGCAACAGTTGAAAAAAAAAAAACACGGGTCGTATGCGGAGAGTACCAGCGTGATAGAGACCAGATTAGAATGCAGAAGAGAAGCATATTGCCTCAAGCTCTTCAGGAACTATTAACATGGTAACCCATACGAGGTAGAAAATTCGGGATTTCACAAGGACCGTTCCACTTTCTTGATAAGTACTGGTCCTCGTTCGGAGATGAGTCTGAGCTCATAAAAAGCGGGGTGTAAAGTGGGGCGGGTCGGACAAGATTCACTGCACAGCGTAACATTCATGCAGTCTGTCCATAAAATCCCAGAATAGGTTAACTCTGGCAATGAGGCCAAGCTAAACATATTTACTACACAACTCCAACCTAGAACCCAAAACCCGAAACCCACTTTTGACATATGGAAAAAGGAGAATAAAACGGATGCGAATAGAACATAAATAACTCCAACAGACACGACATAACAAATAGAAGAAAAGTTTCTGAGCACCGAGAAGAATGGATCTCTTTCAAAGGAACAGTTGGTTTTTGCCACTTACCGTTTTACTCTCATTAGAGATAAATAGTACCCATACTTCCCATAAATCATTCACATCAGGTCGTCTCAAAAACTCTTGACATAACAGGTAGATGTTTTCCTCGCAATAATACTTGGTATAGATGTAATTGGTTGGGAGATTTGGTGGCTTGATGATCTGTCGCTGTTGGCGTTGGTATTGATTGTTAGATATCATGATGGACGTAAAATGAGGATTGATATTTTTTGCTGTTTAGTAAGAAGTGGGCTAGATCCTGGCTGACATGTTAATTGATGGCAGATCAGACTAATGTGGAAGTACTACATGCTTGATGTGGACCTAAGGATTTAAAGGAATTTGTGTGGGGTCTGAACTGGCCATGCCGTGAACGCGTTGGCCGGTTCAAGGACTCATGCAGGTGTGTCTTGATATATTTAAAACCTGACAAACCCACATTCGTGGAGTTCTAATCGAGGACTTGATGAAGGATTTTCTAATTTAATACTTTACGAAGGCACCCTCTCGTCAACGAGTATCACCGCGTCATTACAACTTAATTCATCCAGCCTTACAATACAATAATTAAAAATAACCAACTCAAGTCGAACACATATTTGCGCACTGCTACATACTCCCCGGGCAAATATTCGCCAAAACAAATCTCAAGATCCAAAATCCCGATCCACACCCCCATAAGCGCTTATCATTAAAGTTATTTTGCATATTGCACTCATATTTCATATTCCAGATTTTATATAACTATTTCCAAATTCGTAGATCCGCGCAACCACAGGCAACCATAAGCACAGTTACAAGCGAGTTTTTTTTTTTTTTTTTTTGATATACCATTAAAAAGGCTCCACCAAAAAATATTTCCCAAGATGATGTCCAAGCTACCAAACTCCAAGTTAACCAAGCTCCAATGTCTAAAGTGTATGTCTTTGTCTGTTATTTATGTCCAAGAATCATCTTCGGCCTCCTCCGAGTCCTAATTCTAAATGACAACTGGTTTTTCTCGGAGAAATCATGCGGGTCCAAGAAAAAGCGCGATCAAAAAGATAGAGAGGGAAGAAAAAACTATATTAAACATTAAAAACACCGCACTGTATGAACGAAACAAAAAAAAACCTCGAGGACTTGTGTCACTTATCATGTAAAGTTACAACATGCGACTTGATAGACTCTTTTATTATTATTATCAACTTCGATGAATGTTCTTGAACCTTGGGCGCTGATTGATTTGTAAATGTACAACACACTAGGGGTAACTGTGTTTCTCATACGGTACATAATTTCCCCTCCCCCACTCATCCGTTTAACATCGGACATCCGACCCACCCCATTATGATGAGGTGTGGTACTAGGCATAATAATGCTCCAAACAAAAAACACGGAAATATCTAACGGTACCTTAGTCCCGCTTGGGTCATCTTCGGCCGATTGAACGTCTCGCCTGTAACGAGATAAGTAAATGTTGCTTCCATGACACTCTCAAAAACTAGTATAATGGAGAACTAGTATAATGGAGGAAACAGGTGTAGGATATGCCGCAACTCGGATTAAAACAAAAGTTGATACGTGCAGAATGTATTGATTGATCTCCGCTAAACACTTGAGAAGTCAGTTCTAAATTCGGTACTCAGTCTCAATCGAAGGAACTTCAACCCCATTCATTTATATTGTTCGCGGGAGAAGTTGTAAGTTCAGGGTAGAGCATTTACTGGGAAAGTGTGGTTTGTGAGGTATCAGAAAAGTGTCCGAATATCCGATCGTTTATAGAGGAGAACCAGAACCCATAGTTGGATTATACCATTAATTTTGCGACATTTCTCCACAACATTAAATGAAAGACCGTAAAACCGAGGCGTTGGTGTCTTTATTAATATTTCTTCACCGATAATCAGACGTGGCGTATCGAAAAGGACCATAATAGATTTCGTGACACTTTAACCTGATTTGTAGATCCGCGACGGGTAGAATTATGTACATGGTGTTCTCATGGAATACATAGAGGTGAGAAGATTAAGCTGCTAATTTTGACAAGGTTCAAATGGTTATTTCACAAGCGGCGAGAAATCTGGAGACGTTTCATTTTTGATTTGTCAGTCTATGTGTTTGATGTCATAGATGGAGAGAGAAGGAAGACTCACATGAGATGAAATGATGCTTGGAATTTAAATGTCTTCTTATGGATGAAACAGGTGGGGTATCATTGTTTCCGTGACGTAGGAGAAACAGACGAAGTCTGCGTATTTGTACTTTTGGTTTTAGGTGTTTTCTTCCTCAGCACAAGTTCTGGTGACGATGTGTCCTTACGGAATGGGACAAATATGGGTTCCGTTGGAGAAGAAGGGGAGCGCGATGGACTAATGCTCATTGGTCTCCGTAGGGGCTGGGGAGCATACACTGGTGATGATGGTGAGTTTGAGGACATTGACGATGCGGGTGATGAGGATGAATGTGAGCTCGAGTCTGCATAGTACTGGGAGTGGGTTGGCGAGAATGCAGTAGGTCGTCGAGGAGAGGGTATGGGAATAGGATACTGGGATGGCTTGTGAGGTTGAGGAACAAGGCCTGAGCCGTTTGTGAATGGGTGAGTTGCGAACGGGTCGAAAGAATCAAGTAGAGGAGACATTGTCGATTGCTGGGGAGAAGGGGATTGTTAAGGCCATTTATATATGGATTATAGATGGAGTATGCTCCGGTGCGCCGGGGCATTGGCCAGATCTGATCGGGAGGTTCGTCATTCTAATCACGGAGCTCCTCTCACATGTCCTTCCCCGCGATCATTTCCCATCACCTTTCCTATTCGGAGCATCGTCGGTACAATAAAAACACGTGCCGCACCTGATTCATTTGGCCTCCAGGCTTCAGTGCTTCAGCCTGCCTCCGGATCACCTTTTCCACACCGTTCTGCCAGCTCTTCCAGTTTTCTGGGCGACACCTGCCTGGTTATGCATTAAAATAAATAAATTTTTGTTATTTATTAAATACACTAAATACATGCACCGATTACCCTGCCTCCTCACGAGTTCACTTTACACAACCTTCCAGACTTCTATTCAACTTCGCTAATGTTACAACACTTGAATCCGCTTGCTGTCCGTCTTCTCTCTCACGATCCATCGTCAGCTGATTCCTTTCACCGGCGACAATCACCAGAAAAGCATCAATTTACTACACCTCGACTAATCCCTGACCCCAAATCCGTGTCCATATGCATATGATGCCTCGTAGTTCCTGCAAGCCTTAAGACTTCATATATTTAGGTCAATCGAAAACCTTAACATAAATCGTGCATGCCAAGGTCGTACGATACTTTAGACCTTGTCCCCTTATCCCCACCAGTGCCAAATCTTGACGTTGAGTGTGAATCTAATATGTATTATAATGATAGATAGTAAAACATCGTCAGAGTAGATTAGCTACAGAGAAGTCATCCACGTTGAATATAGCATTCGGAAAACGACTTGTACCGTCGCCAGAGTTGCATTCAATGACTTCTAGTACCGCTTCCCTCAAGCAATTATATAATCGAAGTCAGGTTGCGGCGTGGCCATGAAACAAGGTTTATGAATTGGACAGGAGGGATGCGGCACTGGCAAGCTGTCGTCGCACTTCGTGGTACTCAACATCATGAGCTAAAATGAATTAATTAGTACCGAAGACGGGATTGCTCTATTAAAGCGGAGAACTTACTATCCTCAACTTCGCCCCAGCGCTCAATCTGGCTATTTACTTCTACGCAAGCCGCCAAGGCGGCTTGTTCTGGAGTTAGATGCCTTAGAACTAGTGCTAATGCAATAATGAAGGACTTCGTGGTATATGTAGCACGCTCGAACGCTGAGAAAGGGTGTTATTGATCGGTCCGCAGTCCAAGAACATTGCTCTCAATATACCTGATAATTGCCATTGATCGAAGTTTTCTATGACATCCCCAAGTTTCTTCCGTGTTTCCGCAGGCTGCTTACTGGAAAATATAGATTCGTGCTTAAGCAGCTTAACGCCGAAGGTCTTCTCAACCCATTTAAACAAAGGATCCCAATGTTCTGCTTGGAGTCTTTCAATCTGGGGTGTGCAATCTTCATAGAAACTTCGGAGTTATTAGACTAGCATCTAGCGGGATAATAGAAACCAACATACCATACGGTATCTGTATCCAAGTACTTGAGCAATGCTTCCCGGACTTGACTTCGGGTGGTTGTATCCACCATTGCGTCTATCGCTCTCGCAGCGAGGGATGTCTACAGATATGGTTGTGTATGTTAGCAAGTATAACAACAATAATTAAGGGAAGGGTGGGTCGCAGGCATTGGGATGGAAGAGAAATACTGACAACTGGCAGAGCATGTGGCTTGATAACATTTGTCTGGTGATCCCATTCGGCCGCAATAAGTGTCGCAAGGAGCTTTTTGGATTCAGGAACGATAACAGGATTTCCAGAAGGTGTCTTCAGTGTACGGTGGTCCAATTGAACTGCAAGTTTGTCACCTCGTTTGTCGATGCCGACTGTAGTCCAGAAACGTTTCATAGTCACTTCGGCAACTGATATTACACCAAGTACGCGTTGAATAAGTAATACACTCGCTCAGTGTTGACTCTCCAAGACTCACGATTGGTTTCTGTAACAGGGGGTCCATCGTGCGTTCCCGTCGATTGCCACCTTTGAGCGCCAAATGTTCTGGACATCCATGTATGTTGGTTTAGAGCGGTTGCGCGACTACTAGAGACGATACGACTTGCGGCACATTGACGAAGTGACAACATAACAACTCTTAGTAAAACTCACGGCAACTTTTTTTTGTGAATTCTGCGTCGCTGACGTCGGATCACGTGTGCGACGATGTAATTCATTTGGGACGCGTCTCGCGACCCAACATAACGTATAGATATTTGGTTCTACATAACCCCACACACTACCTGCTTTCTTGGTTTCTGGTCTCATATCTCGTTGGCTCTAGCTTGGTTATATCTCTCTAACTTGCCCTTACATTCTCCTCTAATAATGGCCAACGCAAGCCAACCCCAACCTACTATATCTTCATATTTTTCTCCTAGTCCAAAGAAACCTTTAAAACGAGGCAAACGCCCAGACTCGCCTATTGATTTAACAAGCGATAACGACTACGATGAGTGTATTTCCTCGGAAGAACCTCCCATGAAGAAGATCAAAGTCATTCGACCATCCCAGTCCCAGCCCAAAACTCTGCTTCAAGCAAAATCTAAGAAGGCTAGCGGCGCATATACACAATCAACATTCTTCTCACAGAATGCCCTAACACCTCGGCGGTTCCAATCACAGAATTCCGGGACTTCCGTACCTGCGTCGTCAGCGGGAATGGCGGAACAATGGGCATACGCACCCCTAACGTCTTCCTCGGGCGGATCTTTCCCTCTACACCATGACAATAATATCGAAGCTCAGATTAATGTTGATGCTCAGAGGGAGAAGGACAAGCGACACGAGGCGTTTAAGAAGAAACTTCTCGTAAATGACAACAAATTTAAGCTAAGACCAGGTGTTTTGTCCACACCAGGGGTGGTGGACGACGTAGAGGATCAAAGAAGAAGCCCGAGCCCAGTGGTTGAAGATGCTGATGATTCTGGCAGTGACATTGGTTCTGGCTTTGAAGAAATGTTGAAAATGTTCGCTCGTTCCGAGAGCAAGAATGGAAAGGGCAAAGTTCGTCAGGTAAAGGTTGACAAATCAGTGGTTCAACCTTCAAAACAGAAAACCAAAAAGCCCCCACCAAAAATTGGGCCAAGTGGGAAGGCATATACGCCTTTGGAATTGCAGGTTAGTTGTGAATCATAAACACGAGGCACTTGACCTCAGAAAATTGGTGTTGCCTGCAGGTTCTTGAATTGAAAGAGCAGACCTTGGGGAGTGTACTAATGGTCGAAGTCGGTTACAAATACAAATTCTATGGAGATGATGCTAAGGTGATCGGCAACCACTGTGAACTCAAAAACAACTTATGACATTTAATCAGGTCGCGGCAAAAGAACTTGGCATGATAGCATATGCTGACCGTAATTTCCTTGTAGCGTCAATACCTATAGAACGATTGAACGTCCATCTCAAGAAGTAAGTCCATCCATAGTCAAATCAAGTTAAAAACCTGAACTTTGGTTGTTAGATTACTTGCACACGGTTATAGAGTTGCCGTTGCTGAACAGACCGAAACCGCTGCCTTGAAGAAGCTCAGCGAAGATAGAAACAAACCTTTCGCTCGCGAAATAAAACATCTATACACCGCCGCTACGTAATTTGTGCTATTTACCTTGACAGGTGCAATTCCTGAGTGCTCTTTCAGATATATTGACGACTTATTCTCTCCGGACGACCTTCAGTCTCATTCACCCCCACCGCTTATGTGTTTAGTTGAAGAGGAACATGGACGCAATGGAGAAGTCGGAATAGGGCTCGTTTCAATATGTCCTAGTACTGGTGATGTAGTATGGGATGATTTCGAAGGTAGTAGAACATCTATCCCTTACGGGATGGCATATGAACTCATTATTTTTGCATAGATTCTCTGATGAGGATTGAGCTAGAGGTTTGATATTGCTCAAACAAAGACGAGTATATGCTTACAAGACCCCAGACTCGCCTTGTACACATTCGGCCTGCCGAACTCCTATTCATGCATGCGGGAATTTCAGAACCCACCAACAAGATATTAAAATATCTTACTGGGTACATAATCTCTTCTTTTTGGTTTACAGGACGCTCACCCGAACGTAGATCCTCCGCTACTGGAGATAAACTGAGGACGGAAGCAATAAAGGATTTAATGACGTATACTGACGCATTCGCAACTGTTACCCGATTTTATATGGAGAAGAAAAAACACCCAGTTGCTTCTGAATCCTTGGCATCCGGTAGGTGGTCTTTTGTACCCGAGACATCATAATCTAAATTTATACACAATTCACTCAGGTAAATTACTGGCAGAAGTGACAGATTTTCCTAAGCGGGTGATAATTGCTCTTGCCCATGCTATTGAATATCTTTCGAAATTTGGTATTGCTGATGCGCTATTGGAAACTAAATACTTTGGCAAATTCACGACTCAAACACACATGCTCCTTGCAGCTAATACTCTGATAAACCTGGAAATATTTGGTAACGAATCTGAGAAAACAACGAAAGGTTCATTAATGGATATTCTAAACAAGACACAAACACCATTCGGGACGCGGTTGTTAAAGAGTTGGATTAGTCGACCGCTCATTGACAAGACGTAATATTTTTTAAATAAAAGAGCTGAAGTATCTAGTCATTGATTCAACCCTTTCAGTGCTTTGCAGGAACGTATCGACGCAATCGAAGAGATATTAAGTAGTGACTCTGACAAACTTATGACATTACGCGACGTCCTACGTAGGTTGAAGTCGCCTGATTTGGCAAGAGGCCTTTGTCGGATACAATATGGACAGGTAATTTTTTGACCGCACCTTATCCACCGCTTTGACTCACGCATATCCAGTGTACTCCCAAAGAACTCTCCGTTTTGCTTCCAGCTTTTAAGCGGATCGGCGATGCTTACAATGAATTCAGCAACGTATCCGATATTGGTTTCAGCTCTGGCATTCTCAATGAAATTATATATTCCCTTCCAAAACTTAAACCCAGTTTGACTGAGATTCTCGATTGCATTGATCTCCGGCAAGCTGCAGAAAATAGGAAGGATACTTTATGGACAGATCCGGATAAATATACTGGAGTTTCTGATGCTGATATGGTGTGTATATCTCTTGTTCGACTATACACTTGCTAATTGATTGGTGTAATAGTCCCTGCAAGTAGTAGAGATGGAATTACAGGAACAGCTTAAATCAAGTAAATTGTTCTTTTAGTAAACTCACAGATTATTAATTCGGCCTCAGTTAGAAAACAGCTGAGAATGCCATCCTTGCAGTGGGTTCACGCTAACAACGAAGAAGTTAGTAGATTACATTAAACAGTTTTCCATATTGGAGCACTAACGTTGATAATAGTTCCTGATTGAATTTAAGAAAGCAGGTGTCCCTCCTATCGTTACAGAGAGGTGGATAAAAAAACAAAGGTAACCCTCTTGTTTTCCATACTATTTCTACAAACTGACCCCTGCCAAGTACAACTAAGTTGGCGAGATATTCCCCTCCTGGAGTCCCTGAAAAAGTCGAAGAACGGGCTCGTTGTCAGGAGATGCTTCAAGTTAGTCGATCAATTTGTTCAGATATTATATTTTATTGACTGTTATTGAATAGGCAGAGTCGGACAAGGCGTATATTGAATTTCTCAAGGAGATATCTAAGAAATGTTACGGCAGCCTTCGTGATGCAGTCAATAAATTGGCCGTTGCTGACTGCCTTTTGAGTTTGGCTCGAGTGGCACTGGAGAAAAATTATGTCAAGCCCGTTTTTGTAGATGAGGATGCGTTGGAGATCATCGAAGGAAGACATCCTATGGTCGAGGTGGTCAGAGACGACCCATTCGTCCCAAACTCGGTAACTATGGGCTTTGGTCGTCCTGAAAACAAAATTATCACAGGTCCGAATATGGGAGGGTGAGATATCCGTTTGTTGTTGTACAACCAGGTTATAACCGCTCTTTCTTCAGGAAAAGTTCGTTCGTCAGGATGGTAGCACTTATAGCGTTAATGGCACAGGTTGGTAGCTATGTGCCTGCTGACTCTCTACGCATGGGACTACTCGATTCTATTCTTACTAGAATGGGCGGTGAGTCACGCAGCTGATTCCCGGATGTAATGTTAACTCATGAATTATAGCTTCGGATGACCTTGCAAAAGGTCGGTCGACATTTATGATTGAAATGTCTGAGACTAGTGAGATCCTGCATACTGCTACATCGCGTAGCTTGGTTATTCTTGACGAGCTTGGTCGTGGAACCTCGACATATGATGGTGTAAGCTATTATCCTATACCTATTTCTGTCCTTGTATATTTAACGCATGTTCATTCAGATGGCGATTGCAGATGCTGTTCTACAACAATTGGTGGAAAATACGAAATGCAAAACACTCTTTGTTACACATTATCCTCTCATAGCAACGGGGATTGAAAAGAGATACCCAAAACATGTGGAAAATGTCCATATGGGATATATATCGGACACTCGGGTCGATGGAACACGAAGCATCATCTTTTTATACAAGTTAACAGCAGGTATAACTACTGGTAAGTTGACACAGCATATTTTATGTTCTTTACAATGACTAAACCCAAATGCTAGAATCTTTTGGAATAGAATGTGCACGGCTTGCTGGTTTGCCCGAGCATTTACTCGCCGTAGCAGCAGAAAAGGGAATGAAGATGCAACAGGAAACTGAGGATCGTATGAAACGGAGCAGGTGAGTTGATCCTACAATTAGCAGGCGATTCATATTTACAAGCAATTAAAAGGATTGAAAAAGTCTTGCGGCTCGTAAAACAATCAGACAAAGCGGACGAACTGCAACAGGATAATATACTGAACGAACTTAGGGAGCTCGTTAGATCACTGGTTATATCTAGCGACGAGAAATAGAAGTATCACTCATTCCCCTTTAACCTTCTTGCGTTTTGTTTTCTTTGTTTCGACTACTGGCTCCGGTTCTGTTGCTTTGCGTTTCTTCCCCTTGACAGGTGACTGGGAAGATTTTTGTAATGTACTGGCGACTTGTTCGCACATTTTTTGGAGGTTTATGGATGATTTTAGGCGGGAGCAGCCAGCAAAGTCGTTCTTGAGTGACGTCCAGGGTTCTAGTTTCCAAAGTTCCGAGAGTCGCTCCGGTGCGAGTTTTTTTGTCTGGCGCAGTGCCAGCAACACCAACTTCATGAGTTCCTTGAGTTGTGCCGCCGATAGAGTGGCCGCTTCTTCGCATGAAGCTTTGGCAACTTTCTGCAGTCTTTCGGCCAGTGAGGGTACGAAGCTGATAAGTTCATCTTTTTGGTCGTTCTATGACAAGTTAGTGAGATTCGGTTATGGCGTATGGATAAAAAAAAAAAAGGAAAACTTACAATCGATGATATTTGGGTAAGGAGCGTTTCCATTAGTGCAAATGCTTGTGCTTGTCGATAACCATTAATGGCTTTGTTCGACAAGTCAATGATATCATCACGAAGCTTCCAAGCCACTACTGGATAACGGCGCACAAACTCGAGGAAGAAGTTGCCGTTGAGAGCCGAATTCTTTCTTGTGAAGAAATCGGTGAGGGATCCTCGATATGTGTCGATAACGATTTGTTCGGCTTCGAGGTGTAACAGAATTCGTGTTACATAGATGCTGCATTGGCTCAATGTCACAAGCAAGTCCGGGCTGTTAGCTCGTCGGGCATGCTTGTGAATACCCTCGAAAGCGTCAACAACAGCCTCTTGATTTAGGTCGGATGGAATTTCCTTGAGCTTGGCTATCCGTGACCGTAAGATACCCCTCGCCTTGTCAGAAAGTTGACGTTCGTCAAGGCCAGTATTTGTTATAAGATCAACCAAGGGAAGAATGAAACGAAGGATCAAAGGATTTGAGGGCTGTTTCTTGATAAAGATTTCCACGAGATCAAGAACACGGTTCTTGAAGTGCGTAGCTTCACGTTGAGCATCAACTAAAACGCAGTTAGATTTTATTTACCAAAGTCACTTTTTATGAGTATCGAACACACACCTTTTCCTGACTTCTTCTCATTGTGTTGTGAACGGAAGGCTTGAGCTAATTGTTCATCAATGGCCATCATTTGATCATCGTCCATCAAATCTTCATCTTCGCTGTCTTCTTCTGTAGCAGGCTCAATGCCATTCACTCGTAGAGCTTCCTCAATCTTGGTCCGAAGTGCCTGTGCTTCTTCGTCATCGATATCATCCTCCTCTTCTTCGTCATCCTCTTCGTCATCCTCTTCACTACCCTCATCCTCTTCAACATCTTCTTCCTCGCTTCCCTCTCCTTCCATGTCTGCGTCTTCGTCCTCATCCTCAGCTGTGGGGTCTCGTCGCTCGAGTTGCTATGGTAGTACATATTAGTTCTTTTGTTACGCAATAGGACGTATCGGTGTATTTGTCTTACTGTCAAAATCAGGTCCACTGTTGATTCCTTCACCGAACCAGCCAACAACGCAAATACTTGGTTTCCAGTCGTTCTAAGATATGCTGTTGATTTTTCAAGGAAACCAATGATAGTATCCACCAAAACATCCACAGGCTCAGGCGTATCCTCCTCTTCCTCTGTTGTCACCTTGGCGACTTTCTGCTTCGACTCCTTTTTCTTTTTTGGTTCTGGGAACATACGAGTAGCTGCATCAATGCAAGCCTGTAAAGAGTCATTGTCCGCTCCTTCTTCCTCTGTACAATAGTGTTGAAGAGTGGTAGCGAGTAGAAGAAGTTGAGCTCCACGTGCAGCTTCTTCTTCATCTTCGCCGCCTGATACCTGTAATTATATTAAAGATTAGGTGAAAAATAAAAACATCAAGATTGAAATCCCATACACTCTTGAGCTTCTGGACAAGTTCACGAGCTTTGGCACGTAGCTCTTGATCTCCTTCATCCAATTCTGCGAGTAGTGTAACATGCTTATCATCTTCCAGCTGACTGATCGTTTTTAGAACCTTGGAAACCCAGAATTCGCCATCGGAGGCCACTGCAGAAGCCTTGATGGTGGTCTTATCTCCTATAATGATGATGAAAATTAATGAAATAGCTGAAATCAATTCGCTACAAAGTACACACCTATTTTGACAACAGTGGTATGAGTGTTTAAATCACTCAAAGAGCTTAGTAGACGAGTTCTGCAACTCTTGCGAAGCTCATCTGAGAATGTCGGTTTTGGAAGCGAGCGGGCCTACATTTGTGTTTTTTCTTTTGAGATAGATATGAAATTGAAAGTATAGAAATTGACTTACGGCAACAATAGCATTTTTGGAAGATTTCTTTTTCACGACAAACAACCCATGAACAACCAACCAGTCCAGAATTGACTGTACCCATTCGTCATCTTTTGGAATCCCACCATTTCGAATGAGAGCACCCATCTGATCAATCACCCATTGACGCCTAGTGCCAATTGCTCGAATAGCATCACTTAGAGAAAGAAAAAAAAGATAAGTTGGAGGAGAACTGGGCATGAAACTCTCAAGAAACTTACTTGTCTGTTGCCTCGGGATCGTCAATTTGTGAGAAGAGCCATTGAATATACTTTTGAATACCAGCAGCATCTGTAGATGCAAGGATAGATTCCACCGTCTTCGTTTTAGTCAGTTTATCGAATTGTTGACTTCCATGTACCCCAGTCAATTGTAAGATGAGACTAAAGCCCATTTGGGGATGTTTTTCGACAAAGGCTTGAACCTCTGTAGCCTGCCAAAGAACCATGTAAGAATTTGTGACCAAGAGGTGAGGAGATATGCATACAGTTTGTTGAGCAATCTTGTGGAGATATCTATCTTTATTGGATAGGTGGTTTATCCAAGATCTCATAAAATTCTTGGTGAATAACATTGGCATATGCTCCTCGTCAATCCGACATAGAGCATTTTGGAAGACCTGGAAACCCCAATATTTACGTTGAGAAGAAGCGGTCGCGGAGAATAAGGATTCTATTCATGACGTTGAGTTTTTGATTGAGATTGAGCACTGTTTTTTACAAGCCTACCATCAACGGCAATGCGGAAGAAATCTTGGAATGAACCCTTGGGTGCACTACCTGAATTAGGTCCTGGAAGGAATTGATCCAAAAGGTAATCCCAAACGAAATGTAGTTGAGGTTTCCAAGAACTAGCGCTTGACTTTCCGATTTCTCTTTCTGTATCTTCCACTCCAGATTCCTATAACTCAGGCTTAGGAACCGAAGAAACGCAGCAACCAGAAAATAGTAAAACTCACTTTCAATATCCTGGCCACCGTCTGCAAGTTTGTGGAACTCAACAAATCGCCGTTCTTGAATGTCGGGATCAAGAACTTATTCCAATCCTTGTTAGGGTATAACAACTGTAACTTCAAAGTAGCTGCAATCTTCTCGGGTGACCAAATTTTGTACTCGACAAATAACTGCTGAATCGTAGCTTCAACAGCCTCTTCCTTCCATGCAACATCCGAGTCTTGTAAGGTATCAATTGCAAGCAAGATAGAATGCCAAGTACTCTCTCTAAACCAAGATTTCTTTTCTCCAAGCGCAACCAACTCCGAAATCAGGTCGGTGTAACTGGACAACGTAGACACTTCCGCTGAAGATGACGCTGACTCAGGCAAAGAACAGTGCCGAACGAGGAGACCAGATTGAATAACGGCTGTAAGACCAAACAATCTTGCAAAAAGGACATCTCGTTCTTCTTGGCCAGACATAGATCCTTGAGGTTTTGAGCTATCCGTAATGACTGTGACAATTTGAGAGCATGTTATTGTGTTAATTCTTGAAAGTAACTATGCGTCCTGTTGTCAATTCGAAAAATACGTATATTCACACAAATAACTCACCTCTGTTAAAGCGACCGCAAATCCCAACCGACTACTTTCTCGAGGACTTGCAAGGCCTCGAATCAATCTTCGTATTGAATAAGATACATCCTGGGCATTCAGCACATCCAATCCGTCCCCTTGTTTTGTGGGACCTTCTTCCTCCTCATCTTCGTCTTCTGAATAAGTCTGAACACCAGGGGATTGTTGCCTGGACACAAATTGTGCTTGGAATTGTTCCAGCGCTCCAATAAGCTTCACCGAGGCATCTATGCGCTCCTTCTTGTTTATCGAAGAAATATGCCAAAAAAGTGGCAGAGTTGTACTCATGAGAACGACGTAACTGAGGGTACAGGCTTTCTGGACATCATATTTTTTCTCTTTGCAAGATTGATCGCAAATTGTTTATCTTTGTTTGAGTCCCAGGCTACATCAATTAGTCACTGAATTTAACAACATTAAATTATAAAGTATTTAAAGCAAGCAATCGTGAAAGCAAAATCCAACCAATTCCGTGATATGAATATAATCAATAGATAAAGGAAATGTCCTAGTGTGTCCCCCTGTGTCCATAAATATGCATAGAAAAACAACTCTAGGACCAGTGCACACTATGTCCCTTGACTCCTAATCGGCACTTTTCACAATCAGCTCGCGGTCCCATTGTAAATCGTGGTCTTCTCGATGTCAAAGTTCCCTGGAAAGAAGATAAACCCATCTGTCTTTCAAGACCTTGAGTAGGCTCATTGGTGGTATGATTGGAGTACTGTTGGGGACGCAGTTCTATTGGTGTCGGAATTGTTACATTACTTGCTGGGATCATCTGGTGACCAGGATTGAACATCGATTGCGGTGGTATTGGTGTGGCGTTATAAAAACCATAGCCCATGTCAAGCCCTACAGTCGGGGTATCAAAAGGAGGCACCATCCCTTCAATGGAAAGATTCGTCGAAGGGAACTGAGACATATAACTCGTCGACCCAGAAAGTTGTAATGGCGGAACTTGTGGCCGAAAGGACTCAACCGGACAAAACAAGTGTTCTTGTTCTTGTTCTATCTCTTCGACCATCTATGTGCCAAAACGCCAACAAAAGCAAGACGTTGACGCGTTTAACACAATTCATGCAGAATTAATATGTAAATGAAATTAAAACGAACCATATCGTCATTTTCATTCCTTTCCATATTGCCTTGAACCTCAGATACGATCGACTCCATATATATAGGACTGTCAATTCTTAATCCTCTAGCTTGTTGGACCCAATCTTCTGAGGAGTGTCTGCTGCTGTCTGCTGAGTCATATCCTAGCCGCCGTTGCAGTCTTGCTGCAGGGTAAGAGATTCTATGGTCAAAGCTCCCTAGTAAAACGCGTTTCTGTGCCGGCCGGATCAGGTACAAGTTGAAAGGGAGTGGAAAGCGGCTTACTGAAGGATGCTCAGCATCCAAGAGCTCTGGGGAGCGTGCTCGTTTGTTTGAAATGTTGCGCATGCTGTTTCCGAAAGGAGGGGAAACAAGGCCCACGTCTCTAAGTATCATTGCAGGAAACAAGGATGTGTGGTAAATACGTGGAAAGTTGACGAAAAGTACAATAACAATGTTATGTACACCCCAATTGAGTTATTTATACCGAGCCGTGGGATAAATAATATTCACACTGATCTGTCAGACAATCAAAGGTAGTAATCATCAATCCAAGGTTGTAAGGAGTACAGGCTGCAACATTCTATCTACAGTATCTAGAGGTATCATACGGGTCATCATCCTTGCATGTGAAGTCCTCCGCGGGGCAATCTAGGTTCACCTTCATCATATGGTTCGCCAGTCTCAGCACGAAGGAGGTCATTAATCCAAGCACCGTTTGGCTTAATCTTGATGCCACGATGATACATCACAGCGAGATACAACCAAGCGGCAGCATTGCCGACAGTACCAACTTCATCCGAGACGTGTGTCCTCGCGTACTCACTGACCCGTCTGTACAAGTCTTCATCGGTGTGGAGATCGTAGAGGTGTGCAGCAACAGCATCATTATCACCAGGTGTTGTTAGGTAACCGGACTTGCCATGTTCTATTTGCAACGGGATACCACCCGTCTTGCAAGCAATGATAGGCCTGCCAGCATGTACAGCCTCCGAAACCTTTACTTCAAAACCCTCACGAGTGGAGAGTTGGAGAGCGATTCTGGCGTTAGCCATCAAGGCGTTCAAAACTGTGCGACGGTAAGATGTCACTTAATCATTGCAGTTCTGAATGGACACCAAAACTTACGTTGGTCACTGGGGGGTAAGCGCATGACTACAATATCACGGGAATATTCCTCGCATTTAGTGTTAATAAGTTGCATGACTTGGTCGTAGATGATGCTAGCATCGGGATCATCAACGGCGCCGTGACCGCAGATCAACAATTGAGGATGCTCCTCCTCGCTGAGATCGGGAGATTTCTCCTTGAGAAGCTTGCGGAACTTAGTGTAGGAATCTATGACGTTGGGTATACCTGGAAAGGGAAGAGTTCAGTTTTTCATTCATTCATTCAAATCTCAATGACTAACCCTTGGCAGGATCAAAGCGAGCCACTTGAACGATGTAATCACGTTGAGGCCATTGAAGTTCGTGCATCTTTTCCTTCGCACACAAACCCCTGAACTCTCCCATATAATATTGGGAGTCCCTATAATAAAAGCGTGAGATACGCAAAGCACAAGTATGATAGTATAATATTTACCAAGCGTCGAGTTCTTTGTTAAGCCCGTCAAGCCAGTCAGTAGCGGCACCAAGAAGAGCAAGTTTTTCGAGAGGTACATCTTTGGGAACAAACTTGTTTACAGGATGGCCTAAGTGGGAAGGTGAGAATGACGAATTGCTACATACGTCATATCGACTCACTAATAAACAAGTCGGCTAGTTGAATGTTATTCCAAAGATACTTCCATACTTCCTCTTGGGGAGATCCAGGAATATGGACGAGATCACTTCGGATTTCAATATGGGAACGATATATTATTGGCAATTCTGGTCGAACTTTTTTGATTAGTGGAATTAGGCCGGGCATTTGTGGGTCATCTAAAAATAGAACATCTATTAGTGTCCATCCCATCGCAACTCAAGCATAACTGACCGATGAACGCGACATCAACACCACCTGGGGCCAATGGACCACCTTCGGCCGTCCATCGCAAACCATTCTTGAGGATCCACGCATCAAAGCCATCCTTGGCCTCTTGTGTCAAACGTAAATCAGGTGCTGCAACTCCTTGCAATATATTGTGGTTGTTTTTGGTTGTTCTGAAGACGCTTGGGGAAGGATTGGGAACATACCTGTAAAGCCATATGGTTAGATGGAACAAACACAGAGTCAGGTAACTTGCCAAGCCACGTCCACATCTAGGGCTGTCAAGAAACGAATCAAGGCGTGTCGCATCTGCAGGCAATGAGGCCGCGTTCAAAATTATGTGATATAGGGTACTTACAAGAGCAACACCACCTCCTTGTGGGGTGGAGGAAAAGAAGCCAACTTTGACTTTCTTTTCGCGAAGTTCGTCAGCGAGTTTGATGACCGCATTCCAAGTTCTATGGAAAATGAATTGAGCCCTTATCCTTCTTCGATAGGACTGATAATGCAAACCTTGGGCCAACGGTTTTCCTGTATTCATCAATATCATCGAGGAGATGGATTCTTCCTCCGTCGTCAACTGTGACCTGATTACGAGGACCGATGCTGAGACGAGGATTATTTCCGGGACCAAAGTTCATGAGACACTTGCGGGCGGCGGAATCAGCCTGTTCATCTAGAGTGCGTTGGATGGGTAGGCGACCAGAGACACCGGTTTGTAACCCAGTGAAGGAACTCAACTGGGCAGAGTCCACATACATGGTGGGAGTCTCTGCGCCAGAAGGAACATATGAACCGGTAGTGGATGAGATACGGTGTTTGATGTTGGGACGCGTAACGGAATCAGTATGATAGGGTTTAATATTGAAGACATAGGGAACGATATCCATGTCAAGCCAGAGTCTGGTACAAATATTGGGAGACTAGGCGGGTACAGTGAGAAAATGGCCATCGCATTTAAGCAATTGCGCACCTCTTTCAGAAGAGAGAGAGTGATACCAGCACCAAGGAACTTGCAAAGATGCTCAATGGAGAACTTGCGTAACATTTGGAGAATGAACTGTTCGATTGCCTTGGCGTTCTTTTCGGGGGCATTGACGTCGTACGGGATGACTACGGAAGAGAAGTCGGTGCTGTAGACGGAGTCATGAACGGAAACAGCGATTTCGAATTCAGTGTTGTTGTTGATAACTACACCTGCAACACCAGCCCACATAGGCTAAGTTGGGAGTGGCCTGAGTATACAGTATACTACACAAGATCAGGAGATTGCTCACGGTGAGGCTGGAGAATGTCGAGGTGATGTTGGGCTTCTGCTTTGCAGCGACGCTGGACGAAAGCCTGCGCCTAACTGCTGCCGATGGGACAGATGCGAATGGGTGGGACAAGTATGCCATGATGGAACGAAGGCAAGGAGGAAAAGAGATGTTGGGGGCTATATATAAGGTATGAGTTGGGGCGTGGCCTTTAACTTCCTAAGGAGTCGAGAGAGTGCAAAGTTTAGCCCCATTCTACACAATTCACCATCTTTCTGCCCTTTTTTCCATTCCAATGCCCCACATGTCTGATCTGAGACCCCATATTTCTCTGCAACACTATCAGGGAGATCTCATCAGTCACGCTTTCTATCATCCTATACTCGTCCTGCCCCCAGTCCACCGCCGATGCATTACCATACGTAGTCTAGGTCTTCCAGCCCAGATCCCGATCTCGTGTACATAATTAATGTCACGTGCGTATATACCTGATCTCTCATTCTGACGCATCGCCTTTGTCTCAAACCACTCAACATGGACGCCAAGTGTCGTGAGTGTGGCAGCGAGATCGTCTGGGACGACGCTGTCGGCTCTACTGTATGCACATCCTGTGGCACACTCACAGACTTTTCTCAATCGGTCCTTACTTCCCAATATGAGTTCTCCGAAGACTACAACATTCATAATCGGCAAACAAACCTTTCTCTCTTCAATCTACCCGCGCGCTTCGGTTCCAGCTGGGCTCTTTCCGACTCGAGCAAAGACGCGAGAGATAAACGTAATACGGTATGTCTTCTTTACCACTACATCGCAATTTGTTTTTGATTTTTGATTTTATTGCAGATTGCAACATCGGAATTTATTAATGTCCTTTCCCGTTCTTTCAATGCTCTGGGATTGTCTGCGCGTGTATTGACCCTCTTCAACCAAGCAAGGGCGTCGCTAAAGTTTCGCTGGGGCCGCCAGGCAAAACTGGCCTCAGGCGCGTGTCTGGCAATCGCCCTTAGAGAATCCAATCGGCCAGACTGCCTTCGTGACATTGCTGACTTGTTGGAAGAGCCATTCCCAGTTCTGGCAAGAACATATACTTCTATTACACACTCACTTGGACTCGTGCTCAACCGCGTCGAATCATCCGCATACATTATGACTTTGGATCAACATCTTTCTTCCCTCATCGAGGACCAATCACTTATGTTGCCTGCGTCTATTATTCAACAGTTGAATTCTACTTCCCTCCATCGTGTAAACTCTACAGCTACTTCCCTCACTCGCGTTCTAGCCCGCCTTGGTTTACATTGTGTCGCAGCCAATTCTGCTCCGTCAATCGCCTGTGCAGCGTATATCATATCTTTAGAGTCGGAACTACGCTTTACTATGAAGCAATTAACTCCTTTTGCTGAAGCTCTTGGGGCACGCTTACACATTGGAAAGACGGCCGTGAAAAACACTTACAAAGCGGTACAAGGCGCGCTCACTTCTTTAGCCGCCGAGATACCCTGGTTGGACAAGTACGAAAATAAAAATGGACGTGCCAAGGTAGCTAAGCGGAATGTTGCAGTGCGTGCTACCAAAGACGTCCTTGCGTTTTATGATGAAACCTGGAAGACGACCCAGAAGCCGGCTTTCAGCGTAATTTCCGATGAAGAGGTACATTCAGGCACCAATGCGATTGTCGTCTGTGAACCACCTCCGCGCAAGAGGCGAAAGATTAATCACCGCGGTCGCTCAGCCATGGAGTTTCTTCTAGATCCTTTAAAGGGACCTACTCCTAATCCCTTGACCAGTTCTCACTGTTCCGTTCCATCTGACATCAATTCGCGATGCGGAGACAGAACTGAATCAGTAACCAAATACCCTCTATTGTACTACTTCCTTTCAAACCACGGCGACGCGCTTCGACCAACACGGTTGCAATTACTAGCCGCCTCCCGCGGAGGAGCAGATAAAATAACAGACGATGAACTCTTCGAGGATGGTGAACTAGAAAAAATGCTGAGAAATGAAGAAGAAATGATGGCTATAAGTCATCTTGTCGACTGGGGAGGTGAAGACACAGATAGGTATTCTGTCAACTCAGAACGTCAGCACACTCGAACAGCAAAGCGTCGTAGGAAAGAAGACGAAGAAGAAAGCCCAGGAGTAGAGCCACAAAGACCCAGTAGAATCAACCTTGAGGCTCTGTCAAGGTTGCTGAACGATGACAAACAATCCTCTGATTGTGAACAAAGCGGCTTGGTTGGGCTTCTGGGCGCCGAACTGGAAGATTCAGAAGATGAATTCGACAACGATAACAATAACGAATGTGGCGACAGTCCACGAACTCCACAGAATACCAATACCGCTTCAACGGGTGGTTCTCAAGACGAAGTTGTTGTTGTAGAGGAATGGCGACCACTGTCGCCAGAAAACTCATTTTTGAACAACAGCTACTACAACGAAGCATATACCTAACTGCACTTGAATTTATAGCCTAGCTTCTGGCACTCATATAGTTGTGGATTATAACTGAACAGAAGTTGATACAGTGCTCGTTGGTCGTACCGTGTCTATATCATGTGAGTTTGTTTTAGTGGATGGGCAATCACAATTATTGACCGATAAACGATACCGTTGAAGGCTTTAGGCAGTGTGAGCACCCGTTCTGTTACATACCGGTGCGTACATTCTTAAACACTTACAGATTTGGTAGTGGTGGGTTCTTGTTCTGAACAGTCAATGCTTGGGCGGGGACCCCGAAAGTTGATACGTTCTTGCAGCAGGAAGTAGCCTTCTTGAGCTCGGAAAGCTCCCTAGGAATTGGATTCTGCGTGCAACCTGTTTCACAAACTTGGAAAATGCCTATCGATCCAACATCTTTGCCAATCGCAACATGAATTTATTTTCTGGGTTTGGGCAGAATTGTCTTCTTATAGCCCACATTTTGAACACTTCTTTTTCTTAATGAGGATCACAGAAGTCATTGAACATGCATGCCGTTAAGGCTCCGTCGATCGGATCAGTTTATTACATGAGGCAAACACATCCATCTCTTTAGTCGTACTCTTGTTTTTCGCCTCCCGAACATCGGCTTCATCGATAAGATTAGTAGTCCTAAAGTATCGATAATCGAATGGTCATGGCCCGTTAGAAGCTTTATCGTCCATCGGATGACTTGGATTAGACCCTTCAGGTTTTTTTTTTTGGTTGAGCCTTGAGGCCTCATGTTTCAATAGAAGGTCGATTTTGATGGATGCCATTCATTGTTATTTCAATCCATTTGTATATGTGGCTTATCATGATTGTAATTGCCTTGTTTTTTCTTTCTCAAGTGTCTACTTATATAGCCTTCGAGACGGAGGATCTTTTCTTTGCTCATACTATATACGTATATGTAGAGTTTCTTTGACACATTATATGACGGTATGACCCGGGTACTTATGACCAGGATACAAACTGCGTGTTCATGTGCGTGTATGACTATGATGCAATGGTGATTGTGGATAAATAAATATAGGAGTTACAGTGTGTAATGTACGATACGAAACAAAAACAAAACAAAAACAAAACAAAAAAGCAGAGAAAAAACGAAAACAGTGCTATTTCTTTACATCCATAAAAAAACAGTTTACAGTAAATAGGACATAAGAAAATGGTGACGAAAAAATCTGAGAAGAGTAGAATTATGAATGGATATGACATTGCATACGCAACCCATATTGACGAAGTAAATAAATCCCATTCTTCCAATCTTCAGAAATTTTAAAACCTTTTGGTGTACGATGAACGTTAACAAGAACAGAAACTAAACTGTGTTGTTGTTGTTGCTGTTGGTGGTGGTGGTGGTTGTGAGAATGACAGTTTCCAATATGATTGTGATTATTGAAAGCCAATGATCGAGTTTTAAGAGAATTAAAAAGTTGATCGAAAGGGAGTTGGGAATCTGTTTCGAGTCGTAAGACACGTAAGTTTGGTAAGTAGTTATCACGTTCGTCATGGTGTTGTTGTTGAAGTAAATCCAAGAATTGATGAGTTGAAAAATAGGTGGAATTGGAATTGTGGTTGGAATTGTGATGATGATGATGATATCTCCTATTATCCCTTCTTAAATCCAAAGCAAGACATAAAACACTTGGAACAGTGTTAATCAAATCCTCCAAATCACCATTTTCAGGAGAGAATTGAATTCCAGGAATGACAAGGGACACGAGTCTTTCAATTCTTGAAAGGAAAGGAATGAGATGAGGAATGATGTTTCGAGATAATGTTCTTTGAAGACCATGTCCAGTAGAAGAAGTCGACGAAGAGGAAGAGGAAGAAGTATAATTGAATCTTGCCAATGAAGGACAATAAAGGACATCAAAAAGTTTGAAAATTTGATTTTCATCAGAATCCTCCTCCCTGTCTGCCATTTCATCATCCAAAAAGTGAAGTGAAAGAAGTTTAGGAAGTGTGATAGGTTCTTGATAATTAAAGCAATCGATATCTTCTACTTCCAAACCTTTGATATAGATTGTTTCGAGGATAGGTGTGGATTTTAGGATTGTAAAAAGATAGGAGATATCTTGAACCGAACATACTCGTAAACGTTTTAAAGAACCCCAAGGCAGATGTAAACGGCTCGAATCACAATCAACCGCGAGTAGATCCAAACTTTCCAGTATAGGAGCATCAGAAAAGAGATTGATATCGAAAGGAAGTGTAACTCGTTCATTGGTATTATTGAGCGTCAAATGTTTCAATTGAGGGAATTGTCGTGGTTTCTCTTTATTCTCCAATAACGTCCTCCAACTTGAATCCACAATACTGAAAAATAAGGATTCAATCCTATGAGATTGGTTGAATATAGCATCAACTACGTCAACGCATGGTTTCCATTCATTGAGAAGCATTTCATCGCATGCTTCGTCAACGAGTCTTGTATCGTCATTATGAGTGATATTGACGATCATTGGAAGTTTCTTTGATAATTTGAACCAGTGATTGACCTTCTCCACATCCTTCCAACTGGTTTTATACGTCAAATCAACCCAAAGGAACGTCCAGAGCCTGGAGTCGTTCATAGAAACCTCTCTCCAATGATGGCACACCTGGCCAAGAATAACAGGGGATAAATGACTACCAAATCGTTCATAGGTGAGAGGTCTAGAGCCCGATAGTTGTTGACTGTCACAAGCCCAACGCATGATTTCTGAAAGAAGTTCGTTGGGGAGTCTGAAGATAGGTGAAGCGTTCATGTTGATTGCAGACTTGATACGAGCACTGTTGCGTCCAAGCGTAATGAGAACGAGTCATAGAGAGCAGCATGGTGACGAAGGAGGTCGAGGTCAACGTCTGGAGAGCATTGGAAGGGCTGGGAGAAGTTGAAGTTGAAGAGCTGGGAGTGGACCTGAGCCATTGTGGGATCGATGTGGGTTGTTGAGGACGGCTGAGAGTATATTATATAGATGTCGATGGACAGCCATGACGACGGAGAGCTTGGACAAGAGAGAATGTGACAGGACTACTGTGAAGGATAATTGGACCGCAGTTAGCTTGTTCCGAGGTGAAGATGCCCTGATGTGATGCCCTCAAGGGTCACCCTGAGAAACACGATCTCATGTCCAAAACATATCACATCCCTTCACACTTTCGCCTTATCAATCATCTTCACAACTAATCACATAAAGCAGTCATGTTGGAATGTAGTAGCATCAACATCCGAACAAAAACAAAAATACGTATAGATCACACTCGTACCCTACTACCTCAAACACTGCTTCTCTGTTGACCGTATCCTTCAGGTCCTATCCACGGTAAACTTGAACCCGACCCAACCTCAGGGTGTGGGGGGTTTTCATCTCAAACAGATTGCTGATTTCTGTCAGGAGAACTTGTCGCTGAGCGTTCTCGAACAACGTTGCCTTCAGGCGTACTCATTGCTGAGCGTTCCCGAACGTTGTTGCCTGTCGGAAGTTCCCTTTTCCATATTTCCTCTAGAGGCCCTGGATCTGGCCGAAGGACTGTCCCCTCTAGTTCGTATTCCTCGTTATTATTGAATTGTCCGCTTCCATACGGCCCACTTCCATACGGACGGCTTCCTACCTGAGCTGCATTTAGATCATATTGTTGTGGTTTCGGGTGATCGATATGCGTAGGGAGTCCTTCATCATCGTCATCTCTTTTAATACGAGGTGAATATGGCCTATGGGATAACTCGGATTCCAGAGGTGGGTAATATTGGCGATATGAGAAATATGAGAATATGGTGCCAACAATTGATCCGACAAGGATATCGTGCCAGTGATCTATAAGATTAAAATGCATTAGTATAACCCCTGTATTGAGACTGACGATCCACACGAACGTCGGTAATCCATGCTTCGAGAAATCGCAACCAGGGCAGCGGCGGCAAACGGTGAAACGGCCAACCAAGCTTTTCCCTGTTAAAAGTGTTAATACTTAAATGGACAAACGACTTCTTCCATAATACATACCGTTTGTCCTCTCTTATCGAAAAGATGCAGTTTACCGGCGAGATAGAAAGAGAAAAAGCCTAAGCCGGCGAAAGACACTAGGTGGATGGATGTCTTAGAATCTTATCGCAAGTGGTACTCAAGATCCGAAGCGCAACTCACTGCTCGAGTGACCAGAGAAGAAACTTCTAAAACCATCTCTAATTATCTGTTATCAGTTTGCGTGCAAACCGTCCAACTCGTAAGACCAAAAGTGGGGTCTGTTAGACCCTCGGGTGGAATACAACGAGAAACAAAATCTACACAAAGTGTGAGACGTCATTGTTTGAGAGAATTGTACACATTCAAGTCAACAACTTACCAGGGCGAGGGCGTCCCACGGTAATTTTGACGAATTGGGTTGTGCAACCTGTAAGCGCTAAACCTAAGACCACTTTAAACGCACGCGTTAGAATTGAATTGAATTGACTGTGCTTTAAATAACCTACATCCTAGCCATGCTTTAAGCCACGAGGCACATTGGGTTAACATCGTTTATACGGGCAATGATAATGACGTACAGTTATGGAGGTCCCACCAGGAACGGACTGTAAAGTAGTTGACGATGGGCTGGAGTAAGAAAGGGGTAACGAAGCAGATAAAGTATAGAGCGAGATTCTGTTGTGTATGGATGGACATGAGGATATAGCGAGGTAATGGTAACCTCGGAGAACAGAACGCACCGGAACTCGCTCATGTTCCGCATAGCTGGATATAGGAGGTCACTTTAGTTATTTAGAACTCGGGTAGGATGTTCGGGGATACATACGGGTGGCGTAGTCTGTTGTTGAAAGTGGAAGCTCTAAATGAGAAATTAACGCAGAATGCACGAGTTGAAGCACGTACGATGTATCTTCTAATGAAAAGACCCTCCGATAACCATCGACGTTGTCCAAGGAGAAAAATATCGCGCTGGGGACAAGCTCAGTGTTCCATTCTGCGAACCTGGAAGGAATGACGAATGGCCATACCTCAGTACGATGGTGATAAGCCTTTTGACAACGATTAGCGACAGGTATCTTGTAATGGCTTGTTGGACTCACCAATCGGTTGCATATGAAATGAGTATCTTCTTCCGTCTGGCAGGAGTGATAGGGGCCTTTGGAGTTCTCTCGTCTGACGGTTTGAGGGAGAGAGACTTGACCATTGGGCCTTGTTGTGGTGGGTAGCTGGAGGAAGATGATGGGTCTGCTATGCGAACGTACGACATGCAGGGATTCAGGCACCAGGTCTAATAGAGCACCTGCTGGGTGCAATGGCTGGTCAGTAATGTCGTGGTTGCTACAAGGCTACCCTCACAGCCTTCAACAAATGGGACCTTGTGGCTATCCTGGGTGACTAATACAAATATATCCCTTGTCCAATGTCATCATCTACAACCCTCTTCCAATGGAAACCAGGTCCGTTAACACCATTTCTATTGCAATCTATGCTTACTGTCTCTTGCAGAACATCAGTCTATGTTGGAGAACATAGCCAAGACAGACATAGTAGAGTTTGCCAATACTCTTCATCTACATCTGTCAGGATATCTTACAACCGTGTTGCAGAACAGAATGGTCCGTCATACGCGACGCAGTCAAACATAAAGTGATAGAGGTAAAACAAGACATCCTGTCACTGATCTTGTACTAATCCATCAAGTAGAATACTCGCATGTTTTTAGAGACCACCAGACCCACCTCGCCCCCGCCGCCCTTCCCGCAAATCCAAAAGGCGGATGGCAGTCTGATAATCGCACCGTTTCCTCCTCACAAGATGGCACGTGTACATCTCAATGAAAAGCCTATTGGTTTCATGACACCCGAGCAAGCCGAAGAAGCAAAAAAATATGTCTTTGAGCAATTGGATACCTTGGATTCGTTAGTCTCCTTCCGTAATCTCAATAACCACAAACCCTGAAAGAACGACACAGCACTCCGTTTACTATTCAACGTCTCTGCGAACTCTGTGTTGATCCTCGGGCAAATTACAATTGCGTAGGCAAATACCTTCGTGCTGTCGAAAAGTCTATTCTCGTCACTCTTCATGGGACAGTTTTCCTCCTCTCACGGAACAAGAAAAAGATTCTTTTGGACGAAGCGCGATTATGCTTGGTTCAACTCGTCAATCTGCTCCAGCAACACCCTTATTCTCGCCTATCCCCTTCTCCCATGAAGACGCCCGGAGATCGGCATCTCGTAGTCCTCCTTCTCCTTGACGCTCTCATCCGTAGGTTCTATCAGTGCCGCAAGCACACCAGCAATGGAACCGAAGGCCTTGGGATTGGTCGATGAGATGGATGATCCTGGTCCAGGACATCTTAGCGAGCATCCTACTCCGCTTACATCGGTTACTGATCTCGGAACGCATAATAATGCTCAGAATCAGAGTCCAAATGCCCCCCAACAGCGACAACCGCGTCCGTTATTGGGGAGTCTTGATCAGAGGTTCGTTAGGTCAACTCCATTACAACCAGAGACAGAATATATGATGATGGACGAGGACAAAGAAAATACAAATACTACACGAAGAAAGAGGAGGCCGTAGAGTGACGATGTTTCTTTCCAGAGGTTTATTATTACTTGGAATCTAATCTACTTTTTTTTTATTGCTACAATGAGGAAGCCTACATGGTAAACTTAGTTTTACGGGGTATTGAGCGTATAAATAGGCGGACAAGAAAAGATTCAATTTCAACTATCGTGGCCATAGTCTTGCTTAATTTTCTCCAACATAGCATTCATACGCAGCTTCATATTGGGCTGTCCTCGTCCTCTTGACGGCGCAGCACCACGACCGCGACCACGGCCACCTCTTGTATCTTGACCACCCTGACGTCGCTTGAGTGGATCCGCTTTGAATGTGTGGAGTGATGATTTGGAATAAGCCGTTTGGAATAATTCTCGAATCGAGGGTTTCTCCCCTTCTTCCTCGGGAGGCTGATTTCTGTTTCGAGCTTGCGGCAGAACCTTGCTGTGTCTGCCGTCATGTCTAGGCTTTCTCTTTTGTTCTTCTTGCTGTGCTCTACGCGGAAGAGGGAGTGTGGTGCGAGGTGGCGATACAACAATGGCGGCTTCTGAAGGATACTCTTCGGCATCGGATTGATTATGTGAATCGTCAGAATCAGATTCGGATGCAGAGTCCCGAGTAGTTGGATGATCATCCTCGCTGACATCTTTAACTGGGTACGAGGGAATTAAGCCCTCCTTTCGTTTCTGGGCCTTCCATTTGCTTTTAATTTTAGTCTTTTCGACCCAAGCCTTTTTGAGTTGCTTTGCTAAAAGGGTGAATGAGTAGACAGTTGGCAAGAGTTCTGAAGAGACTAACCTCTGTTTTCCGGGAAATGGTGGAAAGTCGGGGGCTGTTTGCGCTTCTGGGGTGTTGGTGGCATTTTGGACAGAGATAGAGCAGTGTGCTTACATAAGAGGGGTGGGGACAGTAGAGTCATGCCCTCTTTATATCAACAGTCAGCTCCTCTCCTCTCTTCATTCCATCCACAACCTCGCATGAGCGTGCAGAACCTCAATACTTTCGGTAACTTTTCTATATTTTATCCCCGCTCACAGTCGTCTCACTGCCGCTCAGATCCCTTTGCCGAGGAGGGCGATCCTCTAGCTGGTGCTCAGGACGTTGGATCTCAGGCAGATTACATCCACATCCGTATCCAGCAGCGGAATGGACGGAAGACTTTGACCACCTTGCAAGGCTTGCCCAAGCGTATGTCTGTGTTTGCATCATATATTTGATCTTGCTTACATCTTACGCAGAGTACGACCCTAAGAAGCTGCTCAAGGCCTTCAAGAAAGAGTTCGCCTGCAATGGTACTCTCGTTGACGACGAGAAGATGGGCCAGGTTATCCAGCTCCAGGGAGATCAGCGGGCCAAGATCTCTACCTTCCTTACTGATAATGGGATTGACAAAGCCACTATCAAGGTTCACGGTTTCTAGTCCTACCTCTAGGGAGGCCGTGGGGAATAAAATAATTTCTGTATCTTTATTTCCTTGTCATCGCCCTCCATGTTTGCACTGTAGCCTACGGACATGTTGTTTTCGCTCTGTACCTCTTAATTTCATTTTATTATTTGATTTTGTCGAGGGGTCTGTTGAATCCTCCGCGCCTGCAACCACTGTCAGCCCATTCCTGAGAATGCTGGGCAGTGCTTACCTGTTCATGTACTGCCGCCATGTTCGCATCTTCTTTACGTCTGCCACTCCTTCTTGATTCCCAGCAACATGTTTCCCCTTGGAGATCGCTCTTCAGTTTGCGCTCGGGCCACCCCAGAAAACTCTGCTCACTTTTGTTGTTCCAAAGCCAGAAAGACCCATCATGGCCATCACAGCAGCATCATCTTCTGTAGCAACATCCATCTCTTCCCCTTCTTCTGGCTCTTCATTCGCCACATCTTTTGTTGACGTACTGGGTCCTATTCGGAGCATCAGTAATGTAAGAACTATCAATACAATTTACATACCTGGTGCTGGTGTTTGTGACACACTTCGCTCGCCCTCCGGACCACCTCGACTCGGAGCATCTTTCGCTTCCTCTCTACGTCCTGCGTCTCTTCTATCCCCACGAGAATTTTCATCTCTGGGTCGCTCATCTCTACGGTCTCGGTCTTTATTGTAATCTCGTCTGTCATCCCCACGTTCTCTTCGATCATCGTCTTTGTCTCTTCTATATTCTCTTTTATCTGTTTTCAAACCAAGTATTTATGTAATTACTTTTTTGCAAATATGAAATATGTTTACATACCTCCTCCACGCCTGTCTCGTTCTCGACGTGGACTACGCGAACGACTTGTTCTTCTTCTTCCTTCATCTCTATAACTTCCACCTCCACCACGCCCACCACGTGAATACCGACTTCTCTCTCTGTCTCCTCCTCCTCTCCTCCTCCTCCTCTTTCTCTGTCTCTATCCCTATCCCTGTCCCTGTCTCTATCATCTCTTTCCCAATCCCTTTCGTGTCGTCGGTAATCCCCGCGAGATGACATGTTAAATGTAAAAGTTATTAAGCGTATAAAGTTAGAGAAAAGTAATTGCAATTGTGGTAACGAAGTGTGTGTGTGACTTATGAGCCAATTGAAAGTGTGACCAAAAAAAATGAAATTGAAATTTCAATGAATCCTTCTACTGTTCTACGTACTACCAACAAGGCTGTTAAGGCTTTAGCTTCAAACTCAAGGTCAAAATTAGGTCAGTTTTTTATATATATTATCTCTATATCTCTCTCAATTCATTGGATACATTGATTTTTCTGTTGCTAGAAGTACTCAAAGAGTCGCGTCAAATTATATTGAGCAATGTTCCACGTACAGCAACTCCTGCTGATATCCGGAGAGAAATTAATAAAGCTGGTTTAAGAGGTGTTTCAGATGGTAAGTTCTATTTTCTACTCTCTTAGTATACAACTAATGTCAAAAAAAACAAAAATCAGTTGCTATAGATTATGAATACTTCAAATCTACCGAACGCGCAGTCCTAACACTCGTTTCATCTCATTACATCGAACCCAACCTTCAATCACTCAAAAACTTTTCAATATCCGGTATACCTATCAAATCAGATTATTATCCAGCCAATGTTCAAAAACAACAAAGAATGAGAGGTTATGAAGGAAGATTAGAAGCTGCTAATAGAGGTGCTTTAACTGGAAATGGTCCTAATGCTGGTATTACAAGTAATGAATGTGTAGTGACTATTGCTGGTTTACCTCCAAAGGTAAGGGTGGAGGATATGCAAAGGATATTGCAGGATTATAATCTTGCAGAGTCGCAGAAGGGTTCATCGCATATTATTAAACTTCCAATGTGAGTTTGTGTTCGTTGTGGGTCCACATGTTTTGTTGATTGGATATGGCTTTTTACTAGACCATATGGTAAATTCTCTATGACTTGTCGTTTTCTTGTTACATTGGCTTCAGTACCAGAGGCGCATCGCCTTGTTAGGAATTTGCATGCCACATATCTCAAGAGTTATGGAGAAGAAAATCTGATATCTGCACATATAATAAACTAGGAACATGATAGCATAGAGAACGATACTACTCCACCTACATCCGATTCGTATCCATATATTCGTCTGTTCTTGTGCGTTGACCCTGTGACGTAGAGTGTGTGGTTAATGAGATGTTTTGAAGAATAATATCAAAAGGACAACCGACCTGCCTGTCTCCTTCATCATCTGGTGAACGACCACGTTTAAGTTTGTTTTCAGGTTGATTTCCTGCTTGTTCTTTCCAGTCTTCACCACCACCAGCAACAGCTCCAGGTCCATCCTGTGCATCAGCATAACGTTCCTCCACCTCTCTTCTTCTTTCAATTTCCAATCTTTGAGCTTGTGCTCCCCAACCCCCACGTCCAGGATCATAATCTTGTCGATGTTCGTCGCGAACTTGACCTCCACTCTTACCACGACCGAATTGTCGACCTTCTTTGTACCCGAGATCCAGGTCACACCGAATAACTCGTTCGTCCAGTTTCGTTCCGCTTACAAACTTCATACTTGCGAGAGCTTCTGCATGGGTATAAAACTCTACAAAGCAAAACCCACATGGTGTTCTAAAGACAAGATGAGATACATATATCAAAGGGGTTATGGGTGTACCATACTTACCGTGTATTCCTATCCAAACCCATAATGATTCGCTTTATACCTCCTCCATCTTCTGGGTTAGCGCACTTTGAAAAAACCTCATATATTTGTTCTTCTGTAGTATAGAAACTCAGGTTACCAATCTTTTTTTTATTATGGACTTTTCAGTTTAGCACTCAACAATAAAACAAAAGACCTACGTAGAGAGTAGTTGATTTGGATAACAAGTCAGCTTGCCTCGCACGATCTACACGGGACTGTGAGTCCTTGTAGTTTGAAGGTTGGTCCAGAGAAGAAACGACATGCGCCATTTATATGGTTCAATAACAACAACTGGGATACAACTTGTCCATTTTTGGCGTGTGTGTGTTTCAAAATTCGGAGTTTTTCCCACGCATCGGTACTAATTGGGTTGTACGGACGCGTCACCTTCAACCTCACATCTTATTGAATATTCAACCCAATGGATCAGATTGGTATAGAACTCCAGCGAAATGTAACTAAATTATTCTATACCACCCTTGTTATAAAACGCTGATTTTATGTCTGTAGGAACCGACATTCGACTCTGTCGTGAGCGAGAAAACCGCTCTTTATCAAGAATTACAAGAGGAAGACCTCTACATCAAATATAAAAAGCTTGCACGTCACCTAGAAATGCTAGATATCCAAGAATCATATATCAAAGATGAACAAGCAAACCTCAAACGCGAGCTTATTCGTGCACAAGAAGAAGTTAAACGAATTCAATCCGTACCCCTTGTCATAGGTCAATTCCTTGAACCTATTGATCAACATACCGGTATCGTTGGTTCAACAACAGGATCCAATTATGTCGTTAGGATTCTATCAACATTGGATAGAGAACTTTTGAAACCATCTTCTTCTGTGGCTCTACACCGACATTCAAATGCTCTTGTGGATATCTTACCCCCAGAAGCAGATTCGTCTATTGCTATGTTAGGAAAGGAGGAGAAACCGGATGTGGCGTATCAGGATGTTGGTGGTATGGACTCCAGAAGCAGGAGATTAGAGAGGCTGTGGAATTACCATTGACCCACTTTGATTTGTACAAGAAGATTGGTATTGACCCGCCCCGTGGTGTCTTGCTATATGGTCCCCCTGGTATGTATTTTACAAGTATATATGTGTATGTGAAAATAGCTGACAGGGATCTTAGGTACTGGAAAGACCATGTTGGTGAAAGCCGTTGCACATCATACTACTGCTTCCTTTATCCGAGTGGTTGGTAGTGAATTCGTACAAAAGTACCTTGGAGAAGGTCCTCGTATGGTTCGCGACGTTTTCAGATTAGCAAGAGAGAATGCACCTGCTATTATCTTTATTGATGAAATCGATGCTATTGCGACAAAACGTTTCGATGCTCAAACAGGTGCTGATCGTGAAGTACAACGTATTCTACTAGAACTTTTAAACCAAATGGATGGTTTCGATCAAGGAAGCAACGTCAAGGTGCGCTTTTTTCGTTTCTGTTTTACTTTGAAATAGTGTTGCTGAAGCTTGGTCCCAATATAGGTTATTATGGCCACAAATCGAGCAGATACCCTGGATCCTGCACTCCTCCGACCTGGTCGTCTGGACAGAAAGATTGAATTCCCACTACCCGCTCGCCGAGAGAGACGCCTCATCTTCCAAACGGTGACCAACAAGATGAACCTTGGTCCTGATGTTGATCTTGAGGATTGTAAGCCAAGGAGTGAACAAATATATACAGTATGCTAATGCTCCTTCAGATGTTTCTCGACCGGATCGTCTGTCCTCAGCTGAAATTGCCTCAATAGTCCAAGCTGCCGGTCTACAAGGTACGAATTAACCTTTAAAATTATGTGCCAAGTTAATAGTTTTACAGCCGTCCGCAAAAACCGTTACGTCATTCTTCCTGTTGACTTTGAGGAAGCTTGGAAGGTGAGTTTGGTCTTGCTTGGCATCAGCCTCCTGTCGGTATCTTAAAAAGTTTTTGATTTCTGATTTTGATCTCTTTCTTCCTTTCCTTAACTAGCAAACGGTCAAGAGGACGGATGAGACACACGAATTCTGTGAGTATCGCATCTTATCACACAATCTCTACGGATCTCATACTGATTTTTTTTTTTTTTTTTTTTATAGATCGTTGATTTTGCATCTTGTATACATTAGTAAGCCAACCTCGTTACATCCGGAAAAAAAAACTTCGAGCTGATGGATTTCCAGTAGCTTTCCATTTGTACTCTATACTTCTAATTGCATTAAAAATTTTGGTAATGTCTTTCTTTATTGAGTTTCTCTTCAATCTCTATCAAAAAGCTCTGTCTTCACTTTGGCACCCTTCCGCTTTTCCACGGATTGATGCCCATTCATATGAGCGAGAAAAAAATATGTTCTTCCCTTGTTTCCTTCCTCTTTGTCCTTCCAGGAGGCTCATTTTGCGGTATCACTTCGGTGTTGCTGTGAGACGTGAAGAGGCTAGCCCTAGGGGTCGAGCACATTCTCTTAAGTATATATGACCTGGTGTTTTGTGTACCCTTATATTGTGAGCAACTTTTTTCTATCAATCCCTACAGTACATATACTAACCTAATTTCTTATAGAGTCAATATAATCATTTACCTCAACCACGTTCCTTTGTTCCATTTAAATATCTCACATTTGCTCCTCAACACTCTGGACGGCGTTGATGTCATACACGCACGTTCTCATTTTATGGGAGCTATATCGACCCAAAGACCATTTGTTAAAATACAAGTGTTCTCCCGCGTTGTTGTTCATTTTTTTTCTTTCAAGAAAGAACATGAGTATCCGTTGGGGTACATGTCATATATCCGGTACATAAATTTTATGGTATCTCTGCAATATACATCTTTTTTTTTTCTCGAGTTCTATTTGTTCCCCGGCTTGCCTAGCTCACTCGCACGCTCTGTGGCAACTTGAATTGCACGAGCGATAGTCGAACGAACACGACCATCCTCTAGTGCCAATAGGCCAGCAATAGTGCATCCTCCAGGGGCTGTCGACGTCCTTAATTTATGCAAACAATGCAAACGAATGAGATAAGAACGTACTGCTAACTGCATCCTTAAGCTGTGCCGGATGGCTATTTCCTTGTAGAACCATACGAGCAGCACCTTGGAAAGCTTAACATAGACCAATTATCATCCAATATGAGTAAGTAGTATTAGGTTAACTACTTACTTTGAGCAGCAAGTTCCAAAGCTTCAGCTCTTGGTAAACCCATCATAACACCACCATCAGCCATAGCTTCAAGGAAAATACAAGCAAAAGCAGGACCAGAACCAGCAAGAGCAGTACAAGCATCGAAATGTTTTTCATCCAAGAAACGACATCTACCAATTGATGAGAATATTTTTTGGATTATTGTACTGTCGTTTTCTTCGTATGGAGTTATTGGAAGTGTGGATATTACTGTCATTCCTTCTCGGATCTGTTTTTTGAGAAAGTGGGAGGGAAGGAGTATGTTAGTTTTTATGTTTGAGTTTAGGTTTGGGTTTGGGTTTTTGGGTTTGGGTTAGGATCAGTGTTAGGGAAAGGAAGGTTAATGTTGGTTTCTGGCTTTTTGGGGGGTCATTGAATGTGTGTGTTTTTGTTTTATGAAGGTATTGATAATGAAGGGTAGATGAAAGAAAAGAAAAGAAAAGAAAAGAGAGGGAGGGGAAGAAGGAATGACGAAGGAGGAGGAGGAAGAAAAAAACAACTGACTTTACAAGGTGTGTTTGGCATTGCACGAACAACACGAGTAGTAGGAGAAACCCAATCTGTGATAGATTGAATTGTTAAACCAGCGAGAATACTGATTAATAGTTTGTTCTCTAATGCTTCAAACATTCCAGGTTCTGATAAGATTAAATGTGCCATTTGAGGTTTGCAGCTAACATGTCAAAAGAAACATATCAGAAAAAAAAACGAGTTTACAGGTACAGAGAGAGAAAAAGAAATGAACATACCAAAGAAGAACAACATCAGCCTGTTTAACAGCTTCTATATTCTTCGAAGCCAAAACTTCTACATTCCTACCAGACATCACAGTAGTAACATTTCCAAAAATCTCAATCAACTTTTTGGCAGTACTTTCCCGTTTAACACAAGCAATGAATCGAGTAGGAATTGTATTGTCAGGTGTTCCAATTTGAGTAGGAGTGAGTGTACCAGGAGTATGAACCTCCCATTTTGAGTATCCATTTAACATGGATCGCTTTGAAGTATCTAGAGATTCGAGTACTCCGGAAAGGATAGCGATACCCATTGTACCACATCCTATATGATTAAAAGAAAGATAATGAAGTAGAGCGAGTGAAAGAGAGCGAGATTGTATTAGCTTTTTTTTTTTCGTTATCTGGTTAGCGAGAAAAACGGTACCACGAACCTAAGACACAAAGTGTGTAGCCCATCTTATCTTTTTAATGAGATATTTGAATTGTTTGAGTAGGGGAAATTGGGGTTGTGATGGGTAAAACGGAGAAGTAACTTTTCCTATTTGATTTTGGTTTCTATGTGCTCTATTGATATGTGTGGACACTGGAATGTCCATAACTAGAAATCCTCCGAAATGACTCCCCCATCACCAAGAACTAGATGGTTTATTCTGACCCGTGATTCTTAGCCGGACTACCGTCTTTTGTTGGAGCTTTGGAGTACCGACGCATCAGAATAAGTGGATCTAAATGCCCAACTCTTGATGCATACGGAAACATCCGTTATACAGTATAAGGCTCTCCCTGTGTAGTACCTTGTTTCGGTAAGTCTTCTCCCTCAAAATTAAATTGGGGAGACGATCGTCATTCTTATTTTTATAGCATACATGAATACATAGTTGGAGTATAAAGCATAATAATAGTTATCAGTGATATCATTTCAACAACCAAACCTTTCAGAGCAGACGAGTCACAACTTCTTTCCAGATGGCAGCGGGGTTATTGGCGCTAAATTAAATGTCAATCAGCAAGCGTTATAGGACACCGATCAAAAAGAATACTTACATTGCGGGGGTCAATGGCAAGTTGAGATCAGCATCATGTAGTTGCCATTCTGTGTAAACAAAAGGTTTTAATCCCGTCTATTTGGGGAGTGGCAAATAAGAAAAATATAACGCACCTTCAGGTTCAGCAGGATTATCAATACCAAATCCAAGCCTCCAAGTGATACCTTGTACACCATTCACGAGGCTATTTTTGTTGTTAAATATATGTTAATAGTTATTGATATATGTCACTCACAGGTCAGGAGGTGCCAATGGACTGTTCTTCAGTTTCGTTGACTTGGACACCATTTCAGTCAAGTGAAATTTACGACAACTCAATTGTTTTCGATGCTTACCTTAATTTCAGTATCCATAGTCGAGAAATCAGTCGATTGTCCTCCAACGATACCACAGTATTGTTGTTGGACACCTTTCCTACCACCAAGAACAACAGTCTTAGCACCTTCCAATTTCTTCATAGTAATCTAATATACCACAACCAAAGTCAGAAACTCCATATCAATTCCAAGAAGAATAGCAAAACGTACACTGAACAATGAGCAAGAGCTTGCACATCTGCCATTACTAACGATCACCACTTTCTTAGGGTCGAATAACGCTTCGGGAGGAGGAGTAGATGGGAAACCTTCAGGTTGACATTCTTGACCAAGTCTATACAAAACATAAATTCCAAAGATTAGATTCCATAAAAAGCAAATAAACCATGAGCTTACTTTTGACTGAAAGCATCAGGCCTTCCATTGATTGTCTTTTCTACTACAGGAGACAACCAATCATCATTTTCTCCAAAGAATACATTGGTTGCATTTCTCCATTGCAAAGGATTATAAAGCAATTGAAGGCCAGGATCACGGTCATTTGTGATAAGGTCTTGAACGATTTGACGAGCGAGAGGACCAGCGCGAGCGGTAGTATAGAGACCAGCCTGAGGAACTGTGGTATCTTTTGGTCCAGCGATCTGGAAGAAAGAAAGCCAAAGTAAGCATTCTATTATTGGGAAAGCTTTGAAAAGCGTTTACAATACGATGTAACCACTGCAACAATCTATTAGTATTTCTTTTTAGGAAATTCAACGCGAAAGAAAACTTACATGTGCAGCGCAAATGAATCCTCCACCATTGTTGGACTTTCAAAAAAAAAAAAAAAAGATTGAGACAAAAACACCTCCCTGGTGGAAAAGACTCACCACATCCACGACAAGTTGCGTAGCACCAGCAGACTTGAGTGTCAATAATCCTTGTAACAAACTCTGCAAAAACGCATCATAGTTATTATCCGAGAAACTTCCTAAAGCCAATACACCAGTCTTATTGTCATCAAGCAAGAAGAACTGAGCAGCATTACGAGATCCAGCGACAGGTCCCTTTGGAACCAATTCCAAAGGAAGTACAACATCAGACAATGGGGTAGCATCAAAAGCAACGTTAAGACGATGTTTACGAGCGTCTGATGTAGAGATAGGACCTTGTTGTTGGAAAATTGATGCAGGTGATTCAGCTGGAGAAGCGCGATTCTCCGAGATATCATTAATATCGATACCATTTGTTCCTGCACGAGCCCTACAGTTCTTCTCGAGAAGAGATGCAGTATCGGTGAAGGCAGTACCCGCAAAGCGAGACCTATAAGGGACCTAGAAGCGTCCTGTTAGACGAGGTCTTTTAAAACGTTAAATATACTGACCGTGATTGTCTCGATAGTTCTACTACCAGTGCGTTGGATGGTTAAAACGACTTGGTTATCCAAAGGAAGTGATTGCTGGGCGAAATTACCCATAGAGTAGGTCCATCCCGCGGCAGCGGCTTGGTAACTGGAGAAGAACCTAAATACAATGAAATGTTAGGTCGCAATTTCAACATCGTATTACTATTCGATCGATGACACTTACGAATTTTGACGCGTACCAAGACCTTGGTAGCTACCGGTAATTGCCGCATTAGCATCGATCGCATTATTGGGATTCTTTCCATTGATCAGAAGAACTTTAGCCCCGGCGAGCTGGTTTGTAGAAAGAAGAAAAGTTAGAAAGAGTGCAGTATAATAAGTTACTAAAAACATCTTACCGAGGCGAGTTGGCCCTTAAGTTTTCCTGGAAGTGCATTCTGCCAAACGTCAATTTGGTCGGGGAATTCGGCAGTAGCAACAGTGAAGGCTTCAGGAGCAATATGTACACTTTGTTGTCCAGATTCGTCGGTCAACAAGGACAGTGGGAGAGGAAGGTAGTTGATGAAAAGAGCTATAATGTATGGGTATGAACAAACTGTGTTCATGACATGTATTTTTGGAAAAACCACATACAGTCCTATGGAAAGTATGAAATACTGTCAGTTTCATGGTTGAAACATATGTAAGAGGGACAACATACATAACAACGATTAAGCCAAACACAGTGACCATCATTCAATCTCTTGAGAGTACGTGAGAGGTCGATGTGTAGGTCATAATCAGACGGATGCCTTTGTTTAGTAATCCTAGCCAAGTCCTTGAATAAATCCTCATGAACGTCTTGTGTGAACGGGGCAGGTGCACTAATTTGATAATTAACAGAGGTGTGGAATGCCAAAGTCTTGCTAATGACTTCGATAATCTAGAATATGAAACGCGATAAGTATGTCATCGTGCATTATGTATTGAACACATTGTGAAGAATATTTTTGGTACGTACATTCGTCTTCAGGGTCTCGTTAACTTTGATAGAAGTATAACATTCCCTCACAGCCCGAGGAGCAACCCATTTTTGACCTGCAATGGCAGCACAAGGGTCTTCAGGAGCACGAGGAAGAGTAGATGCATCCACATATAGGCTAAGTCCTACCAAAGCACCTAAAAGCATCAACTTGTTTCCCATTTTCAAAGCTCTTCAGAGAAAAAAGAGGACTGGAGGAAGTAAGGTCGATCTGTACGAGGTCGCAAAAAACTTCTTTCATGTCGCAGGCGCATATACTTATAGCATTAATTTTCAGAAAAGGTCCCGACCGGGACATTCAGGTCGCACACCGTGCTTCTGTCTTAATGATAGGGACATTCCGACAGCGGCAGGCCAAGTAACAGCGTGGTCTCTCGGACCAAATTCGGTAAGTATGAATGAAACGATCAGGTGTCCTTGTGAAGGCTTCATGTGTGAGAGCCTCTGAGAGCACAGGTGCATCACATCCTTGCTTTGCCGATGCAAGTTCAGGTGGTAAAGAGACTCGTGGGATGATGGCAATGCGTGATCCAGATGCATTAATTCCAATCACTGCCTGTTTATCAACATTTGAAAATTTGAAAATGAGACCGTTGGTATTTGAAACAGTGAAACCGAAATAAACATGGAAATAAAGGGGTTATAAGATGTCGTATTGCATGTGGTAGTGGGAATTAAACGTGCCCACGTTATAAGAGTAGTGCTATGATTGGAGCCTCATTCGAAGGCCATCTGAAGGTTGATCTTGACAACAGCATGCGAAAACACTAGATTCTGCAATATCTCGAAGGGAAAATAGGATACATAACACGAAAAATAATAGAATGGTACAAATATTTCGAAACGGAGATAGAAGTCGAATGTGCTTTCCGTATCAAATCGAATCTAAGGAGTGGGTGAACACTGTCACCGTACCTTCCAATCATCGCTGGTGAGACCAACCAGGTCCCGGAGTAGTGACCGGATACCTGACCAAAAGGTGTAAGTGACCTTATCACGACAAGATGGTATTATCACATACGGAGCTGTAAGTCCGTGTCCTTTTTCCTTCTCAATTTGCAGTGTAAACTGCAAATCATTTGTCCCGCGGACCCAATCCACGGAGCACCAATTTCTTCGACCCATTACATACTTGTGCTTGCGAGAGGTTCCATCAGTATCGGTTCCAAATAAGGGATACTATTTGAATGTCAATTGCGGCACGGGAATTAAGAGGTTTATTATAAAACATACCATGGATTCATCGGTGTTAGAATGATGAAGTGTCTTGTGTGTTTTGGTTGAGAGTTGATTCACCATCGTAAGCACACCAACGGGTCTAGTTCGGGAAAGGTTGGTGGTCTGGCTCATTAATCTAGATCAAGGCACAAACAATGACTTACGGAGGTGTATTGACGATGGCACCTGAAGGTTAAATTTAGTCATATGTAAGAGAAATACCGCAAGTCATACGCACTGGTTACAATATTCAGCATATACCGATGGTCATGCCTAGGTGTAACATCTACTTCCTTTTTCCCTGTAAGGGTTTTAAGGACACCTACGGCAGCACAATGCACGTCCCCGGATAAAATTGATATACGAATGCGCTGGTAAGCCGCAATCGCCTGAAGTTGGTCAATCAACCAATTACGTTCGGTCTAAATCCCCAAATAATGAGTAGAAGGTCATTGAAATGAAGATAGAGATAGCAAATACCTTGTGTGATCGAGCGGTCCAATGGTCATTCAAGTCATCTAACAATTCGGCATCTGCATTGAATTTGTTGACAAATCCGGATAGACCGAGGCTGCCGTTTCGGCCAAGAGCAACGAGAGGGTTTAATTTCGATTCAAGGGCAGTTTCAAGGAAAACCATGCGAGGGTAAGCAATTGGAATACCGACCAAGACGATGAGGTGTTCTATGGACTCTGATAAGGTTTTGATCCTCTGGAAAACCTTGTCGTACTGGAAGGGGCTGCAGATTGTATCTTTCGTGCGCTCGGCTCTGCTTGAACGTGAGTGCTGTGCGAAAATTTAATTTTACTAGCTAAGTTACCTGCAATCAAGAGAAAGTAGGGCCACCTGAGGGCCCATATTGGTTAAAAAGGAGTGCGAGACCTGTGGAATGTAAGGCCCCATTTGTCCGAAGATGATTGATTTGTAGACATGGTTTCCAGGGGTGTCGTTTGTCCCATCGACTTCAGCTATACAAGGCCTATGAGAAATCATTCATGGTGATTCTCGCTCACTCACGATTGATAAAGCATTGAAAAAGCAGGAAAAAGAAGTATCCACGGGCTCCGATACTAGAAAGAGTGTTTGATGGAATGCCTCTAAGATGTGTTTTATGGATAACCTACTGTCGGAACACGGGCGCTCGTTGCATATCATCGGGGTCTAGCAAACGTTTTAATGCCGTGATGGTTATAAAATGTTTATTCATAACTCACAACTTCCGAAACCGTCAATCTTTGTTTAAAAAGTGTCAATCAATGGGTTGGAAACGATCGTACTTGAGGAAAGAAGTCATACCAGATCTATTTAAGTGTTAAAGTTGTGCATGAATGTATTTATTTACCAAATATACTTACCATGATCATCTGTTTAGACAGATTAATGTCAACCTAGGTTTTGTTAATGATATGGGACGGCAAGGACGTACCACACATATTGACCATTGGACTATTACGACATTCATCCCAGCGCATAACGATAAAGATGTCAAAGAGACTTACATGGAACTGTTGGCCCTTGCAAAAGCACCTCTCCTAAAGCATTGACAATAATGATTGAAGAAGAACCTGTCAATGCAATTCTTGATTTCTTCTGTTAGTGGATATCTTTTTCTTTCTTCAGGTTTCATTTTTGAAACCCAGTCTTGCATTTCAGGTTCACGAACGAGACTATCGCAATAAAGTTGATCTCCACCTCCTACAAGGGCATGGAAAGGTGTTTCAGAGTGTTTTGTTAGTAAATCCATCCACACTGGATCATAACCGGTCTTAAAACCAGGGCCTCTGAAATCATCAGGATTAATTCCAGCGGAGAAGCCATTGCACTATGTCGGTCTGTTGAACACGGTGATGGGATCCAGGAAGGCCTAGCACATACTGAATAAGCAGCCCAACGTAGGTTTTGGTTGCGTCCAGGGACAAAAAAGCTGAGTGCTTGTCCATTATTGATTCGGTATGAAATTTCCATTTCATGCTCATCAAGCGGGATCTGGATCATGAACCTCCAAAAGGTGAATGTGCTAGATATGGTGATTGGTGGGTGAGGGTAAACACAATGCTGAATAAGTACATACCCGCCGAGACCTCCGTAGACATAAATTTCTTGTCCATATGCTTCTTCTTTCCTGTAATTTGGACCTGTACCATTATATGTCGAGCTCGATGTTGAATAACTGGGCCTCATAGGTGATGCAGGAAAAACGGTGGAATGAGGGTCTGCGGGATGAGGGCCAAGGTCCAATGATACCGTTGGCTGTCGACCGAAGCCACTGTTCAATGTACCTGACACTGAGGAAGAGGCATAAGGTGATGAATTACTGCCCAGGTTCATACTTCGGATTGTTGATGGGGTCAACTGGTCAGAGTCCCATTCGTACGTAAGTTTTGGGTGAGGTTCATAGAAAGATCCCGAGTCGGCAGTTACGATGAGGGCGGCACCATACCAAATACGACTGCGCTCGTCAATTGTATCAAATCTAGAGCAAGATGAGCGGGTGAGTTGTAGGGATGAATAAGTGTGAGTATGTACTTTAGCAGCGGTCCGCACATAAACTGTAGGTGGGTTTGGAGTGAATTTTAACGACCAGATGAGGGGACAAGTATTAAGTACCTGCAGATGGGGATCCATCCTTGCGACTCGTAACTGTTGAGACCGCTGGATAGCATTCAAGCGCGTCAATGTATCTGGCGACAGAAATTGTTGTCCTTGAGCAGGAAAGGCAGGCTGTGATGTTTGTGGATAGGCGAACTGTTGATTGCCCGCCATAGAAGGTCCAGGCATACCAGCATTATACTGAACGCTTGGTATTCGATCTGCTGGAGGGGGAAATTGACTAGGTTGAATCCAGCTGGGATGGGCTGGTTGTCCGTCTTTCGGGGGCAACGGCGGGGGTACAGGAGAGCGTGGGGGTTGGCCATAGAAACCGCCAATGAAGCCGTCTGGCATTGGACTTACATCCTCGTAACGGCCACCATGAGTGGCATAGTATTCGGATTCCTGGACAAATTAAGTAAGTGATACCGAAGGGATAGTAAGAAGCCAACTTTCTGAGCGCGACGATGGGCATGCCACCCAGCGTTGTCCATGAGTGCTGGTGGCTTGAAAGGATGATTGACGCAAGTACTAAAATAGTCATACGACTTAGAGTGGCAGTGCCTTGCGATGGCCTTGGCTATGACGCACACTACAAAGCTGTGCTGTCTTTTACGACTGTCGGATGAGCTGAAGGAACGACGAGAGGAGGACTAATCAATATGATTAATTATCACCGAGCTTGCCGAATATCAGAGAGAGAGATGTGGATGTGAGGTCACGGCTAGAGCGGCACGTGAGTATGTAAGCTCCTGGAGCAAAATATCTCTGATGGAGTGTTGCACTTCTTTTAATACCTTTTTTCTTATTTATTCTATTCTACTGCTCTTTCTTTATTTCTCATACCATGACCGAGTACGACTTCTCCCCAGAGGCCTACAACAAGTTTATCGAAGGCAACCGGCGTATTGCTCAGTGGGTCGACAACACAAGCCGTACCCCTCAGAAAAGTCCAGAGGCTCCCCCAACTCCTGCGGACCACAATGCAAATCTCCCTGCATACGCAGAGCCAAGTGCGGACCGTCGACGTTCTTCAAAAAAACATCACAGAAGACAGTACACAGATTCCAGGATCTCTGAACATTATCGCCCTCCGTCTCCAGTCTCTGCACAGCGCCCGCCTTCTTCACGCCATCGCTCTGCGTCGTACTCCCAGTCTCCTCACCACCCTTCCCCAGTGCGATCCAAGACTTACTATCCCCAGCCTATACCCATGGCCCGTGAGTATTCAGGTCAATCCTCACAAACCTCGGCCAGCACCCAAGTCTATTCCTCTACTGCACAGTATATGCCCCACCCCGCATCGACGATACCAAGTTTTTCATACCCGTTCCCTCAGCAGCATTATCCGGATTACAATTCCGTCCGTACTAGACTAGAACCTTCTCGCACATTCACAGCCCCGGCTTACACTTCGGGATACCCAACACACCAACGCTACCCTTCCTCGCCGGCTTATCCTAACCAGCCTGGAAAAACCCGCTATCCGTATCCACCCAACGATCCAGTTCTAGTGAATTTACCGAGCAGTGGCCAAAAAAGCCCAGCGCCCCCTCAATCTCGTATTGACGTTTCAAAGGTGTGTACCAAGTTGTTCGCTTATTAACAAGTGCTCATTCATGAGTAGTTCCCGTTTCAACCTCAACTGCCCTTCTCCGCTTACGAAACCGTACAGCCAAAGAAACAGAAACAACTCCCTCTTTTGAAGCGTCTCTTCACAGGATTTGGTATCGGCAAAAGCAGTAAAAGTACACGTTCAGCAGGTATACGTACTCCCGAACCTAGCCCCACAGCCTCAAAACCGCGCAAGAGGCGAAATAGTTCCTATGTCTGATGATATTTTAATACATTTCCCGTCTCAAGTTTTTCTTTATACTTCTATCTACTCTTTATCTGTTTGTTTGCTCAATGTGTGCCATGTTACTTTTAGAGATTGTATCATACCCTTATCTTTATCTGACTGGTAGTTCTTCTTTCTCTTATCGTGGTTTGCACATCTAATACCGATATGGGTGCATTCCTTGCTCTTTTTTCCCTTTGCCTTTGTATATCGTTTCTAGATTCATATTTTACCTCGTCCTTGTAATCGCATTAGTCGTTTTTGCTTCTGGTGCTACCGCCGCAGCTTCGGATCTTGCGGTAAGCAGTGTGGCTACAGCAGTGTGGCAATTCCTAGCAATTCCCTCCCTGGGGACTGTGACATTTTGTTAAAATGGCACATGATGCCTTAAAGCAGTATGTACAAAGCACAAGGCACATTCTGGCACATTGTCAATTTTGCCACATTTCCCATTTACGCTCAAACGAACTCAAACAAATATAAACATATCATTCAAGTCTCCACACGAACAGTGACCAAAAATAGCCGCAGAACAATAGCGAATAATGTTAAAGAGCATTGAGCAACTGTTTAAGCGCTAAGAAATTACCAATGGACCGCATGACAAAAAGAATCAATTGTGATCCAAACTTCGAAAACTAAATCAACACACTAACACTGCGAAGTCCTACTACACTACCTTTATGAGCTTTTATATATATATCTCTATATAAAAGAATCTCGAAGCTCAACCAATGTGTTCGACAACAGTAGTAACAAGTTTTCCATCAATCACAACCGTCTTCAACATCTCCGGAACAGCATATTCTTCAAATACACCTTCTTCTTCACCAATCACAGGAAGTGAAACATTAATAGCACTGCATTTTGCAGTTGTGATTTCCGCATTCAGGCTTTCCTTTGATAGATATAATTGTCCAGAATCAGTGGAATCTACTTGAATCATTGGGACTGTTCCGGTGATTTGAGCAGCAAAGGAAGGTGATGCTGTGATTGAGATACTAGAAACAACTGAATCGACCAAAATGGAGGTTTTGGTGCTGCGGACTGGAAAAAGAGTTACCAAACAAATTAAGAAGTCAGTTAAATGTCAATTCAATTATGGGCATGTTTTCTTTTTGACAAAGAATGGTAGATGGCCAGAAACGGAAAGGGAATGTGTACAAGAGAGAAATCTGAAAAAACTGACTCAAGTTTACGGTGTTAACTTTTCCTTTAACAATGACTGTTGTGTTATTGCAGTTGTAAATGTTGATAGATTGACCAAGTGATGTCTCATCCACCGTAATCACAGCACCATTTTCTTGGTTTTCCTGTTAATTTTCCATTTAGTTTATTAGTTCCTTAACTCCATTGGAGGGGAATTTAAAACTGACAATCATCCACTTGTTACCCTCCAATGCAAATTTGGGCGGCTTCTTTCCAGCAAGAGCTGCGGGTTTTGTTGGGCGAACAGGTTTCTTTCCGGCTGTTTGATTTGTAAGTTAGTCACGCAATAGGGTGGGTTGATAGAAGACATACCAGCATGAGTAGATCCAGGAACGGTATTTCCTGCTCTTAATTCAGGGTTTTTGTGTGTCATTTCACTCTTATCAACTTTCCTCAAACTCTTGGTGATTTCTTCGCCACGATTCAGTTCAGCAAAGACAGAGGCCACTCCACCGGCAGCAGGAGCAGATGTCGTAGGGGCGGGAGGTGCTCGCGGTGCAATAGGTTGTGCTTCTAACTCTTGGACTGTAATTCCCTGTTATGTGACGATTAACACTAATTGCAAATGCACATGTGTTAAAGGAAACAGCACCTTGTGGTTCCAAACGAGACCGGTCTTGTACCATTCACCAGCATGTTCTTTAGCAGCATCAAGAATACCCCCCAGACCACGACACCATTCCACATGACGCGCGTCCCTTTTGTGTAACAAAAAAATAAGGGGATGCATCTTTCGAGAACACATATATCTTACTTGTCCTTAAAGTCCTTGATGACCCTATTTCCATAATATTCAGACGATTCTTTGACATCCGAGACATATTGTGCTGGTCTTTCCTGTATGAGAATGGCTTGTGGGTTAAACCAAGTTGAGTGGCAATATGAATAAAACATACATTCAAGACCCAACCCACAGCAACAGCAGCTTCAGAAGCATATTGAAGATGACCAAAAGTATCCCTCTCGCGTCTATAGGTATCTTTGGCTTTATTGAAAGCTTCGATCGACCTGGAGATTGGTTCAAGTAACTTCTGTAATTGGTCTTGATCAGGTTTCTTGCACTTGCCAACCTTTACCAAAAAGTTTCGTAGTTCTCCATATTCCGCAGCTACCAAGTTTCCCTAAGTGATGAATGTATTAATTGTCTATCAGGTTCTTTATCATCACATAGAACTTACGATTTCAGTGATGAGGGGAAGATTGAAACTATTTGATAGCTGGACCCAAGGCTTGATCTTAGCTTCAATAACTGCCTTATCGAAAGCTTTGACACTAGCGGGCAGATCGTCCTCGACAGCTGGGGCTGATTCTGGAGCTGGAGGCGGAGGCGGAGGTGGCGGTGGCGGAGCAGGAGCAGGAGCACCACTGGCAACAGCTGCAGGACCGTCTTCTAACTCTGAGGGATTAGATGGTTGAGAAGCGGAAGCAATGTCTTCGAGACGCGACGTTGCGGCTTCCAAGCTGCAGTTAGGGGGTTGAGAAGAGAATACCACTAGAGATATATGACCGGATGCATACCGCTTGATTATTGTAGCAAGGGAGTATAAACCTTGACTTGTAGCCATTGTTCTAGTGTTTGTAATGGATGTACGGTGTAACCAACAGAGCCATCTCGAGAGAATCTAAAGATACATCACATGGCGGCGTATGCCGATCAATCCAACCCCTGTCTGTAAGTACGGGTATAATATTGCTAAGCTCATGTAGAGTATATCTACGCTTCCTCAATTATTTCAATCCTCCTCATCAACTTCTAGGGTGGATTCCGTACCCTGCTTTGCAAGAGCCTTCTTTTTCGCCTTCTTTCGACGTCTACGTTCCCTCTCTCTCTGCTTTGCCCGTTTCATTTCCTCCTTGGAAAGTCCAGGATTCGCAATCTCATCTAACTGTAGGTTGGTACCCAGCCAATACTCACCATTAGTGTTACATTAAAAGATATTGAAGAACTACACGCCTTCTGGAGAAGTAGCTTGCGTGCTATTTTTCTATTCTGGGCAAGGGATCGTGTCTCATGACATTTCACTCGAATCCCTGTCGGCTTGTGCAAAAGTTGAACATTGTTTTCAGTCTTGTTAACAGATTGACCACCCTGGTGTATTCATGACAGCAAGAATGAATTATAACCCTTTCTACAAAAGCAAACGTCAAAGGACATACGGGACCACTTCCTACAATAACCAATTACAATCCTACTCTCAAGTAGAAAAATATATTCACTTACCGCGCACAAAAGCTTCTTCTAAATCTTCTTCTCGAAATTCAGGAACTATTCGTTGTTGATGAGCTTTCTTAAGTGCAGAGTAAAAGACAGGATGTTTAGAGGGGGAGGAGGAAGGTATATCAAGCGGAACAGCATCTATGTTAGTTCTGGAGTTAGCTAGTATTTCAATATACTTCCAAGATGATTTGAACTTTTACGCACTTATGCTGCCCTTTGCTAGAACTGCGCTTTGACTCCATCGGTGGTGGGTTTTTAACAGAATCGTTGTCACCCAATTCAGTATCCTTTGTTATGTTCAGCTCTGGAATAGTGTCAGGATTTTTGTCGAGGAAAAGATGTGTTTGACTGACGCCATGTCTCTTGCCCCACTGTTGGGTCTTCGGCGACCTTGGCAGCTTGCACTACATTCCTTCGTAGGAACACTGCAATATCTGTTGCGAGCTGTATCTGCTGGTTGTATTCCTCTGGATTCGTTATTGACTTGGCTTGTATAACGTCTTCTCTCATTTTCTGTCGGAACGCTACAAGTACATTTAAGTGCACTTCATATGACAAACTGAAAACACGCGTACCATTCAAGACGGGTGTATCGCCTGGGTAAAGTAAGGACACTTATTCGCAACTGCGGTAAGATACGCACCTGCGAATGTAGTGGATGCAGCTCTGAATAGATTCCGGTATGCAGAGCGAGCAGCAGCTTTGAGGGAAGGCGTTATGGACATCTTCGGAACACCTGGCGGACGAAAAGCTTGTTTCGAGGCACCGATTCTCGAGGCCATGTGTCATGTGACCTTTCGTCATCTTGATATATTAATATTGTTGATGCTGAAATTGATGTCTACTTTCATCACAAAGGTGTTTTCTCCACTGTGGGGTTTAAAACTATGTGAAAAGTGTGCCTAGTGCTACCCCGCACATCAGATACAGTAATCTATTGCAATATTTGAGGTTGGTCCGAACGCCATCCATGTCAATTGGTTAAGAATAGTTTTTGTTAGAGAACTTTGTTGATTGACCGCGCGCGTCATGGCACGTGACTGACGCGATCGTAAAAGTCATAAATAGCCCGTGCTTCTGTATGTTATCAGGTCCCCCTTTTCCACCCCAGGTTCCCACAACACCAATTCCTTTCCAGCCTTTACAAATTCATAAATCCCTTTTACAACACCAACTACACTCACTATGGGAAGAACATCAGCTGCCAAAGGAAAGGGAAAGACTGCCGCTAAGAACATCGCGGCAAAAACTGGCCCAGCGCATCCTCCTTGGCTTGAAATGATCAAGGTACGAGTCGCAATATGTAATGCATTTTATTGGTCACCAATGCCTTGAAAATAGGAATGTATTATTAAAAACCCTGAAGATGCCCGTTTTGGTGTTTCACGCCCACAAATTAAAAGGCATGAACACCGTTGTTATCATTTTAGTACATTGACTCAAAAATAAAAAATAAAATTCGTTAGATTTATCGAGGACGTATACAAAGTAGAGTTCAGTGCCGCACAGAACTCTCAGCTTGCTCGAGCTATCCAACGAGGCACTGAGAAGGATATTCTCAACCTACCAAAAGGTTGTCCTCTTCACTATCACTCCCACGGGAAAAAATAATAATAAATTTGACTTAGGTCCCGCTGGTCGCGTGAAGCTTACGTCCAAAGCCAAAGACAAGGAGATAGAAGTACTTCAGCTTTTCAATATTCAAACACATTGCTGATTTTTTTCAAAGGCATCAAAGGCTGCCACAACACGCCCCGCGAAGAGTGGTCCATCAGCCCCCAAGTCATCCTCAACTAAATCAAAGGCCGCACCTCCCAAGAAGGTAGCAGCTGATAAACCTGCCAAGAAGACCGCAGTTAAGGAGAAGGGAACAACGAAGACGAAATCTGCTGCCCCAGCCACCAAAGCCAAGGCTGTCGCAAAGCCTGCTGCCAAAGCCACCAAACCTGCAGCAAAACCCACATCAAAGAAGGCTGCAGTAACCAAGAAGACTGCTGCCGCGAAAGCCGCTCCTGCAAAGAAAACCACAACACCCTCTAAACGGGGAGCAGTCAAGAAGGTAAGTATTCACACTAATCATTCGTTGTCCAACCTCTGAATAATCTCTGTTAAGGTTGTTACCGGTGGTGTATCTGCACCTGCAAAGGCGAAGGCCACGAAAGCCAAGACCACCGCAGCATCAACAAAGAAGGCTCCCGCCGCAAAGAAGGCCCCTGCAAAGAAGCCAGCACCGAAATCTGCGGCTAAGAGTGCTCCAGCGAAACCAAAAGCAACAACAACCAAGAAGGTTCGTTCGCCTTACGACCACCCTTAGCTGAAATTTATCACTGACAATGTCATATAGACAACGAAACGATCTTGATCTCTTCAATGCTATTCCTAATGATTATGTGTTATTACTCTATCTGTGATTATTTGGGTTCTCAGACTTCCGACCTTCTATTTTTTTCTTTCTCGACATCTTTACAGCGTTGACGCGTTCCGGACAACTTTCCCTGCCTTCAATTCGATGCTAATTTTCGTACATGTACTTGTAACTTGTCTTCGTTCTGTGTCCATCTAGTTGTACTTGCTCCCGAATCAAGACCGGGAGTAAATTCTTTTATATATTATTTATTTTCGTGCTGAAGGCACTGAGTACTCGGAAACCCAAATTGGGGTTAGGGGCTATCAAGGTAACTTCTCGTTTCTGCCAGCAACGTTGCAACTCGCTGCCTCCCCTCCGCCTATACCACGCACCGTTGCTTCGACAATGAGTGCTCGAGAGAAATATCCTGAATTCATTCCTCTTCACGAAAATATTCTTCTTCAACTCTCTTGGGCTTTAAGGGGATTTTACGACTCGTTCCGGATTAATGTTCTAATTTCGACAATCATCAAGTGAGTTTCAGCGCTCCAGGTTGTCTTGCTTTCTCTCAATTGTTACTACTTTAGTGATGCCGAAATACGTTCAAACTTGTTGAAATCGATCCTCCTGAATTCTCTGTCCTTAATTTCGATCTATACCTTTGACCTCATATTACACCCCCTCGTCAAGGATCAAGACAAGTGGCTACATAGAAATATCGGTCGATTTTATCAAGTTCTATGGTTACTTCCTATTGTCGGAGTTTCCTTTTATCTTAATGTATGTCTTTTCCACTATCCAACCACCTGTATTTGTACTCATTTCAAATCTCAATTTACTAGTTAACATGGTGTACTGCCGTTGCCAAACGGACTTACATCCTCCAATATGGCTCTCGTGCTATAGCCCAACCGCCACGCAACTATTCCAACTTCTTGAACCAATTGGCAACTTCAGCTTATAGAGTGGTGATGGTGTTCACATCTGTAGTGGTATCATATGCCTTGAAACAAATCCCATATATTGGAGCTGGTCTTGAGTTCGCATTCTTATGCTGGGTTGATTCGTGAGTTTCATGTACGTTGTTTATGTGATGAATTGCGGAACTAACAACTTGGTTAATTATAATAGATATTACTTCTTCGAGTTCGCATTCTTCTATTGATTATGAGAAGTATGTGGAATTGACCGTTCTGTCAATAGGTCGGTTTGGATATACCGTGGATATTCATTTGCAGGTCGTATACGACATCTTGAAGAACGATGGGCGTACTATCTCACATTTGGTTGGGTTTTATTCTTCTTAAATTTTTTTCATGAACTAAATCTCTATCTAGGAATACCTTCAGCCATAATTTACATGGCCGGAACTGGGCTCGCAGGATTTGCTTTATTCGCATTAATTTTTCCTGTTGTAAGTCTCTTCAATTCGATCCCCAACCATCACATTCTAATCCAACAATTTAATGTCCCATATCTTATAGTACATCATACTCGCTACGCATGCTAAGCCAGCACCTAAAAATCCTTACAATCCTTCAAATACATCTGAAGACGATGCTATTCGACACCCATCTCCCTTTATTCCAATTCGTATCCCTGTATTCGCCGCAGTGGTTTTCTTGAATAACCTCGTTGCAAGAATTCTTGATATAATAATACCACCTACACCAAATGCCAACCATCCGAGTAGAAATCGAGCCATCAGTATAGGTGATTCCTCGGAGAATGTAGAGGAAGGAAATGGATCCAAGATTGCTATGCAAAAAGGATACTCTGCGCCTCAACCGATTAAAACTACAAGAGTGAATATCGGTGCGAGAAGAAAACGGGATTAGGTACTACTGTACATACATTCTATACAATTACAATTATATATACCCCTTCCATCGATGATGATACCACCAAAATAATTAGTACTCTGTGTTTAACTATATTCTTCCCACTCGATTTCGGAATTGCGTATAGGTTGGTAAAGGCGTGGCATTTCCTCAGGCGCTTCAGTTGGACTCCAGACCTCCACTGTTCATTGGCATGCTTCTCATCGTACCAATCTGGACTAGAGAGAAAGTTTTGGTATCTAGATTCAATTGTTTTTGTTTTACGTCCGAACACCGAAGCTCACCGATGAAGCTTAGAATGTGAACCACGGATGTTGTATGACATCCTGTATATGAATCCTCTCCTCTGGGCGATACTTCAACATCTTTTGTAAAAGATCCCCTAGTAATTCAACTTCTTCTTTAGGAAGATGCACTCCAGACTTTTCAATCATCGGATCTTCGTTGTCAGACCGTGGATCATCCTGTTCGCCTATCTCATACAGTCTCTCCTTGATAGAGCTTTTGTAGCTTTTAGGACCATTTTTTGATCCTCTTCGTTCTTTGGCTCTCCATCCTCTTTGAACCATTCAGTACGCTCCTCAAAAGCACTCCACCAAGGGTCGGGTAGTCGACCCAGCACCTCAACCATCTGCTTTAGAATATCGATATCACTTCCCATGAATGATTCAAAGAGGGGATAGCCCGCACGGATTTCAAAGATTGCGCATCCGAGAGCCCAAATGTCCGTCTCGAAGCTCACACGACTTTCAAACCGTGCCTCGGGCGACTGGTAATTCAACGTCGTTCCTGGCTGATGAGATGATGGTGGTGAGGTGGTGATATACGACTGGCCAAAGTCACTGATGATAATACTGTCTTGAAGAAACTTTGCTTCTGAAAGCACAGGATTCCGAATAGGTGCGACAAGTGTGGCTGGTGTATGAATGCCAAGTGGTTGCCCATCCCGGGTTCTGGTATCCTCCGTTTCGGGATCGCCTAGATGTGCGTACACTTCAGCGTCCGACCATTCAGCAGCACAGGGCAACAGGCGAAATAAGACGTTAGCTGTAGTCAGATCTATATGTAATTATTTAGTAACTGCGAGTCTATTTATTGGAAGGGAATATTGCTTACCTCCATGAACGATACCAGCACAGTGCATGTAATATATCGCTATTGCTGTTTGTTTAGCAATCTTTCTAGCCAAATCTGCACGTAATCTTCGACTGCCAATAGTTCTCCCAGGTGTGTCGTACATGACAAGAATACTGGGGCCAGCAAGAGGGAATATGAGAAAGATGTGGGAGCCATTTGGGCCTTGAACAAAGAAATGGTGACTGACAGTCATGAATTCTACAGACTCAGAAGGAGAGAGAGACGCCAGTATTTTGGAAATAGCCAGTTCTGGGATCTCGTTCGGGGTCATGGGCGTAGACACATCCGCACGAATTGCCTTAAGAGCGACGATTCTGCCTTGGTCTGTATCTTCCATTTGGTCGCGGGCCAGCCACACTGTGGAGGAGCCTCCGAATCCAAGTTTGTGGAGGACCCTGAAACGCCCATGGTCAAAGGTGTCGCCAATAGATATCGGGTGGTAACCCCCAAGTTCGTAATCTTCGATGTTCTCGATGTTATCAAGGCTAGAAGGAATGAAACGAGGGGTCATCATCGTATAAGTTCGATGCAGAGCTGGTGTGAAGAAGTTTCGTTCAGGTCGTAAGAGAGCAAGCATTCCTGAAAGTGATTGCTTTACAGTGGAAGGGATATAAGAAGAAAAAACGAGTTCGAGGTTCGTCTGTGAGAAGCGCTCTAAGGTTCCGCTTTTGGCCTTATGAGATGGAAGAATTATCCCATTGGGATATCATTTATATAGCGCCTGGGTTGAACATAGTGGAACTCAGGCGACTTGCGGTGGCTGTTGGGATAAACGTGACGGGGGTCCAGTTGGCTTCGAAGTTGGTTGGTTTGTCTCTTACTTTCAAAAAATATTTGTGGAACCTTCCAAATCCATATCGACCTGGTAGTGTTTTGATTCAGGAGACCTCGAGGAATCAGATCACATCGAAAAGCTTTTGTAACCGCACATTGGTCCTCATTTTGTTTCTTCAGGTTGTTTATCCGTTCACTATGAGGTCTTGATTGCGAAGCATGGATAGTTTCTTACATATGCAACAGGTTAGGATGGCATGTTTACTAAAGGCTTGAAAATTTCTTTGATAGAAAATAAGTATACTGCTTTCCGAAATCATATGTTATACCCATCCTCGTATGTCCATATCAATCAGTATCCGCAAATGAAGGTTTCAGATGACATGACGTACATGACGTCTTACTTTACACCTTACTCATTTTCAAATTTAAACTTCATCCCTGTGGACCTTAATTTTGTAAATTTATTTACCAGCCGTCGGTCAATCACAACCAGAGTTTGTACCACGAGTATACCGAACAGCTCGTCGAGCCTCGACGGGTCTCGATGGTACCCTCTTCAGTATTATATTCTAATGAACCATCTCTTGCGGTCGAATTTGGATGTCCCAGATTTATAATGCATCATACGCTTGCTATCCATGCCCCTCGGTCAGCATCTGAAAACCGCCCTCTACACTTGTTACGTCTGAACGCAATATCATTCAATATCACCCTTTTATTCCTATTCTGTAGCCTGTCCAGTGGCCTTCTTGAATAACCTTGATGTTATGGATACGGGATTGGGTAATTCTAATTACATATACATGTACCTTCATGCGTCACATATCATGCACATGAATGATGATGCCAACGGAAACGATTGATATTGCATGTTTAACCAAATCCTGCCCACTCAATTGAAAGGTATGTCACTTCCTGCTTAGCGTCGTACCATGTGCAAAGTAAATGCGACTTCTTGGTAGCCGTTCCTAATCTACCATGAGCGACTACTTCCATCGGCCGAACCGTGTAAGACGGTGACTCGATTACCGAGGCGACAAAGTGTGAGTGGTACCTCAAAGGGTCACCTGGTAGGATATTGTCAGAGGCGATACAGCGGAACTATAGCAAGAAAACGAACCTGGGTAGACAAGGTAGTCACCCCCGAATTTGATACCGCTTCCCATGAAGTAACCTTGTTCCCACAAGCCCTTAAAAACACCGCAACGAGCTCTTTCATATAATGTTGAAGGATAACTCCAGACGCCAGCATCTCTAGCATTTTCGATGGTGTCATATGATGCACAGTCAGGAATATACCATGAGAACTCGGAACCGGCTGTAATATGAATAGTGTAGTTTGTAGATGAGCTGAACTGGTCCGGTGTAGCCGGTCTAGGCACAACGGATACGGGCTCTAAGGTGTTTGCACCAACATTTTCACTTTCTCGTGATTCTGGAGTCAGGTTTGGTGTGTTGACATCCAGATCATTAGATTCGGCAGCAAGTTTCTGCGCCGCAAGCCGTTTACGCGCTTCCCGCTTCCGTAGAGCTTCGTCGGTGAGATATCGATTGTTGTCTTTCTTCGCGTTCTTAGCTTCGGAAAGAGAGATTTGTTTTCGGAATGAGGCCTGTTGTTCTGCGTTCCAGCTTTCCAAATCCAAGAAACTAGGTTGCACATGAGCACTAGGGTCGTCGATCAAGGTGGCTACCTCTACATGGCAATTATTCTGTGTCAAAGAAAGTAAAATGGTAGTGGAATATAAAATACCATTTTGTACCAGAAGAACTACCTCTTCGGGTAGAAGGACAAGGGGTATTCCAAGAAATACATTTTGTTGTGATAGGTGTGGTAATGTACCCGTTAGGATTCCACAGACATGATGCTCAGATCGTAGTGTGGCGATGTCTAACTTGTCATATTGTTAGTAGAATGTCTTGAGCTAGGAGAGCAACGTACCATTTACATTCCATACATAAGCTGTTTTACTAGACACTCTAAGTGGTATCTTTTTGCTCATAGTAATTGAAGAAGATGCATTCGGCGTTAGCCGCTGGTTGCATCAAACATTTTTGATAAGATCCAAGATCACTCTTAATTACTTTACTTCCAATGGCCGCCCCAGTCCAAGATGTTTTTATGTTATTTGGAGACTCTATCAGCCAGGGTGCTTGGGAGCCCGATATGAATGGCTTGGGTCAACGCCTAGCGCGTGGGTAGTCAAGTTTGTCTTATATTTCAGCCAGTATTAATGTCCTCGCATTTAGATGTATATGCGCGCAAGCTAGACGTCTTAAATCGTGGCTATTCCGGATACAACACTGAATGGGCTCTTCCCGTATTTGAGCAGGTATGCTTATTACTATGTATCATAATTAGCAATCCGAGAACTGGTACTGTCAGTGTCTAGCTAAAAACACAGACAGGGGTGTTCCAAAGGTTCGTGCTCTGACCATTTGGTTTGGAGCAAACGATGCCTGCATTGTCCCATCACCACAGCATGTCCCGCTGGAAAAGTTTACGACCAACTTGAGAAGGATGATTCAAATGGTTAAGTCACCATCATCTCCGTATCATTCACCCGAAACAAAAATAATACTTCTGGCGCCCCCTCCCATCTGTACATCCCAACGGCTTGCCGATTTGCAATCGCGCAATCCGCCGCTAGCTCTGGACCGGTTGTTCGAGACAACCGAATCATATGCTGTGGCGGTCCGAGAGATTGGCAACGCAGAGGACGTCGCGGTCGTTGACGTTTGGTCTCTGATCTTGAATGCAGCTGGTCAAGAAGAAAAGGCACTTTCCCGCTATCTGCCAGATGGGCTACATCTGAATAAAGAAGGATACGAGGTTAGCATGTTACCTGTTACACGTTACATATATCTGCCATTTGTCAAAAAACGGGCGCTGATGATTTCCGATCAGATTGTTTATAATGCATTAATTCAAACAATATTGGAAAGACATCCGGAGATCCATTACGACAACCTCCGACCGAGATTTCCTTTGTGAGCATCCCTCTCTCTTTTGCAAGCAATGGCTCATAACATGATGTAGATGGGCTGAGATTAATTGGGAGAATCCAGCAGACACTTTCTATACCACATAGCTTAGACGTAAAAACGAGTGTATTTGAATATCCAAAGTATTTGTGGGGCCGCCATCATTGGGTCAGGTGAAACGCCAAAGAATTGCCTTTTAAAGACAAAGGAAATACAGCAACGAGTGTCACAGCAATATATATCACGGTCACGTGAGAAGTTGAACATTGGCCAACTCGACGCAAATAAAGAGGCGAGGAGGAAAGAATCAGGGTCTCCAACTTCCACTGCAGTTAAACCTTCGAGCAGACGCTGGGCTCTGCTTACACTCGGTCTCTGGGCTCTCTAGGACGTCTTGTTTTCGCATTCTTGTGAGTCAGTCCATCTATATTTAGATGGAGAAGCCTAACGCTTTCGGCAGGTGTGCTGGATTGGACCCACATTTACATACAAAGCCTGGTTTTGCTTACTTTGTTCCCAGACATCCGTGAGAACTTTATGCCTGCTGTTTCCAACGTTGCCCAGCGTTTATTTCGCTGACTTTACATCTCCACAACTTTTCCAGGTGCGGCCTCCTCCGTCACCACAGTCATTCACTCAAGGTTCGTTTGTCTTATCACACCTACCACAAATGGAGCACCATCTCCAATGGGTTTAGTCAAACCGAACCCGTGTCCTTAAAGGGCGAACAATGCATCATTTCATGTTCAACTTTCCACCGCCTGGTTCATGGTATTGACTTCCACCATCCTAGTTGCTTGAATTGACACCATCCACCCGGGCCACGATATCGATTACGGCCTACACAATACTGGTTGGTCATGTTCGTTTTGATTGTATCATACCCAAACTTAACCACATCGTCTTTTCTACTTTGGTACCACTCACTGTACTTGCTTGAACTAATATGCGACACCAACCAACATTCACATATGTGCAACTGCACGTAGAACCACCACGCCCGTATAAACGACGTAAGAAACACTCGGAACCACACACGCTTCAAGATATGACTTTATTCGCGCAAAACACGAAGCAATATTTGATGCCACCAGCCGCCCCAACGCGCAAGCGCAGTCAGCGTTTTCTGAAAACCGAAGTAGACGAATTTCTTTCGTCAGACTTGGAAATCTCCTTTGCATCCACTGTTTCACTCAACTCTCCACCAAAGGGTTCTGTTCCTCTGACCCCAGACCGTGACTATGCTGAACCTATGGACATTTCGCCTTTACCCCCGCCCAAACCAGCTTTCAACGGTACTCAGACGCCAAAATCCGCTTCTCGTCCTCGCTCATACACAAGCGGTCCCAGATTGTTTGGGAATGATCTCAGTAACAATATGTCTTCGCTTCTTCCAAGCGCACCCATAAATGCTGCCCCTTCATTAAAGTCAAACTCGTCCACTCAATCGTCGAATAAAAGAATTCAGCGCGCAGGGCTACCAACAGAATGGATTTCTCGTGGCGCTGAAATGAATATACCTGAAGTAAGTTGGCATGAGCAGTTATGTGTGTTGCAGATATTAATTGATATTTTAGCCAATTCCAGCTTCCCCTGCAGATGATGCTATGGATGTGGATAGTTCTTTCTCTATGTCTCAAGAAGTTGTTGCACCTTTATCCTTCTCACCGGCACCCCAGACTGCCGCCGCAACCGTGACAACATTCAATACATTGTTCTACAACACAGTGTCGCCCCGCCGCTCCTTCGAATCACCCCTAGCGCATCAAACGAAGAAGCGACGATCCATTTCACCTGACATGGTTCGCCCTTCAGAATATGACCCTTCATCATCTCCCGGTCTACTACCACCGTCACCATCGGAGGCCAGGGCTGATCGTCTGAGTAATGGAAAACCAATGTTGCAGGGCCTTGGTGCACCCTCAATGTTCGCGAAACGCGGTCGTCGCCCAGTGCAATCTGCAATGATAACATCTGTCCCACCAGTTTCTGCCAATCCGATGTTACAGCATACGAATAGACAAGAAGACTATCTTAAAAACACACCTCCAGTCCGTCGGGCTTTCTCTGCTCTTATACCTCCAGCAATGAATTTAGAATTTTCGGAAGACTCCTTCGAAGGGCCTGATATGTCCTCTCCAGCACAGGCTTATTCCAAGAGACAACAAGTTAGAACTCTTCGTCGATGCGATGGTTCGGAAAGCTTAAGGGCTACCACCGGTGCCTCAACAGTGGTTGCACGCGAAAGCCCCGGCCGTCTCATGGGTAGTCCATATTCGAAATATATGGCCCCTGGGCTAGGCGGTTTTGGTGATAACGAGGCTCATGGAAAGTTATTGCCTTGTCATAAGGTGACAGAAGATGGTTTGATGCGCATCACCGCCCAGACTGTAAGTTTCCAAACGAGTATGATGTGGTGTTGGTCGATACTCAAAGCTCCACTACCAGCTTGATAACCTCATTGATGGTAAATTCGACGATCGGATCAATGACTATCATATCATTGACTGCCGCTTCGACTATGAGTATAGTGGTGGTCACGTTCCAGGAGCCGTCAATATTAACACCACTCAAGCTGTCGAAGAACTTTTGCTTGGACCTAGCCTGACGAAACCAAAACCGTCCGTGAGTGGTGATCCAGCAAGAAAGACTATCCTTGTCTTTCATTGTGAGTTCAGTGCCAAGCGAGCACCTACTTTGTAAGTATGTTGCAAAACTCTTGGGATATCTATTCTAAGCTTGATTGAACGAACAGTGCCAAACACCTGCGTGCCAAGGACCGCGCTATGAACAATGCTGTTTACCCAAAAATTCATTACCCTGAGATTTATGTTCTTGAAGGGGGGTATTGCTCTTATTTCAAGCTTTCAAGTCACCGTTGTCAGCCACCAGCCTACGTTAGGATGGACGACCCCAATCACGCAGTTGCACGTAGAGAGGATCTTGACCAGTTCCGCAAAGTCAAGTTTGGCAGGCATAAATCATATGCATATGGCGAAGGTGCTAGCAAGCCGAATGCAGCCAGCGCCCAGCAGGTTCAAATGGCTCAATCAAAGCGCATGACTGCTCCCACAGACGCTGGTGCTATGTTTGCGGCAGCAAATGCTGCTCGAGGACGTCGCACTATCAGCGGCCCTTTGACAACATTAGCTGAGGATGCAGCAAACACCACTAATGAGGCGGACGATACAGACGTAGATATCGGAGACAGTCCTTGCCCTCCCCCTACGAAGACCATGCTGAAAGGAAAGAGGCCGGGACGTGGTACGCTCACCAGATCAGAAACATATGGCCCTAATCGTTTAGCTCTTGGCTGCTAAGATCAACTTCTTTCATTTATACAACGTAATGTATCAAGAACCATGGCATTGCTCGAACAAGACGCTAACCTTCATGGCATTCCTCAAGCCTTATTAACCTTGCCTAAATTTCGTCGTCTCAATAGACCTTTTCCTTTTGGTCTATGAGGCTTTCGAATGGATAACTTTGCTTGTGTCAACTCACAAGTTGGTTCTCCTGTACTATCAGCAATGTCTACGACTGATCCTGTGATCGTTGTCGATATGCTACACCGATCATTTACATTTCTTACAAACATATGACATTTTCATCATTTCACATCTCCAACTCAATCTCATTATCTTCCATGCACCAAGTGTACCTCTTCATCTTTGATATCCTCAAACTGCCAACATTATTATTTCATTTGGACATTCAATTGCACTCCGATGGCATATTGAACACTCCCATTCATCTTTTGTTCTCATGTTCTATACAATCTTACAATCCTCATTCATGTTGATATCTTTCATCTTTTTCTCGGATCTTAACCTCTACTTAGGTTATTGGTTTTCCCTCATCTTTTTTACCTGTTGTCCGCAGCCTTCACTGGCAGAAGGTGCACACCAACAACACTCATTATTCCGATTAATTTTGTTCCCATCTCTTGCAAAGGACTAGATCTTTCATTTCCTAACCATTTTATTTTTACTTCTTCCTGTTCCCCTTCCGTGTATACATGTTCCATGTGTGTGGAACCACAAGAATGTAGCTGGCCATGAACACCCTCTATATGGTTGATATTTATGGAATATAAATGCGTTTCTGATTCTTGAGGATGTATTGATGAAATGATGGTGTTGTTTGCGTAATCTTGATCTTGCCAAACACACGCGCGTAGACGCGATGTAGTTGTCGTAAAGTTATTGATTACAATACCATCACCTCGTTAACCTTATACAACCCATACGAACATGTTCCAGCGAGATCCTCGAGCGGGTGCATTCCTTGGAGGAGACCGTGTCTCTGGTCAAGATATTCGCGATCAAAATGGTGAGTAGCTCTTCCCTGATGAAATATTTGGCTTCATCATAAATGTACCCTGTTTATTTTATGTGCAGTCATCGCGGCGCAATCTATCGCCAACATTGTCAAAACCTCTTTAGGACCTTTGGGCCTTGATAAAATGCTCGTCGACAACATTGGCGTAGGCGTCCATCCTCTGTTTATTACCCCTTATACACTAATTTCTTCCCTGAATATTAGGAAGTAACAATATCAAACGATGGTGCTACCATCCTATCCCTATTGGCTGTCGAACATCCTGCAGGACGCATCTTTGTTGACCTTGCACAAAAGCAAGACAAGGAAGTTGGCGATGGAACAACGTCAGTGGTGATCATCGCCGCTGAGCTTCTCCGAAGGGCAAATGAACTTGTCAAAGCCAAAATTCACCCCACTACCATTATCACTGGTTACAGATTGGCATGCAGGGAGGCTGTCAAGTTTATGCAAGACCAGTTGAGCATCAGGGTGGATTCGTTAGGAAGGGAGGCCTTGGTCAATGTTGCGAAAACGACTATGTCAAGCAAAATTCTTGCCAAGTCAGTTTATTCATTCATCTTACTGCCAACTTGTGACTTATTTCTTGTTCTCATAAGTGATGACGACCTCTTTGCACCCATGGCAGTAGATGCGATGCAATCTGTTAAAACTATTAATTCGCGGGGGGATATTAAATATCCAGTCAAAGCTGTTAATATCTTGAAGGCCCATGGCCGAAGTGCTCGCGAATCGTTGTTCGTGCCCGGTTATGCTTTGAATTGTACCGTTGCTAGCCAAGGTACGTATTTTTCTTTTGCTAGTTGGTGTATGTTGATCATATTTTAGCAATGAAAAAACGCATCATCAATGCCAAGATTGCTTGCTTGGATATCAACCTACAAAAGGCTCGCATGCAGTTAGGTGTACAGATCCTGGTAGATGATCCCAATCAGATCGAAGAGATCCGCAAACGGTAGGTCATTTAATATTCCGAAGGCGTCATACTAAATATACACTTGTTATTCTAGGGAATCGGAGATTACCCTCGAGAGGATTAGGAAGATTCTTGCAGCTGGAGCCAACGTTGTTTTGACCACCAAGGGTATTGATGATCTTTGCCTGAAGGAATTTGTAGAGGGTGGCGCGATGGCCGTTCGTCGGTGTAGGAAAGAAGACCTACGCCGGATTGCCAAGGCTACTGGTGGTCAGCTTATCGCTAGCATGGCTAACCTGAATGGCGACGAAACATTTGACCCAAGCTACCTTGGTACTGCCGATGAAGTTGTCCAGGAGCGGATTTCGGATGATGAATTGATTTTGATCAAGGGCACCAAAGTTGTCAACTCCGCATCGATTGTCCTCCGTGGTGCCAATGACTACATGTTGGATGAAATGGAGAGAGCTCTTCACGATACACTGTCCGTCATTAAGCGTACCTTAGAAAGTGGCGCTGTTGTTCCCGGCGGTGGTGCTGTGGAGTCTGCTCTGAGCATCTATCTTGAGAACTTTGCAACAACAGTAGTAAGTGATTGTCTTATGACACATGTGTTCATTCTGATATATATGCCATGATAGGGTTCGCGAGAACAACTTGCTATCGCCGAATTTGCGAGCGCACTATTGTCTATTCCCAAACAACTTGCCGTGAATGCCGCAAAAGACTCCACAGAATTAGTAGCCCAGATGCGCTCACTGCACAACACCGCACAGAAACTGCCGCCTGGTGATCCCAAAAAAGCCTACCTACGATTCGGATTGGACCTCTTAAACGGCACGGTCAGGGATAATGTGACAGCTGGTGTTCTGGAACCTACTATGGGCAAGATTAAGAGCTTGAAATCTGCATATGAAGCCGCCGTTTCGCTACTCCGCATTGATGATGCCATCCAATGCGTACCCGGTAAGTCTCCACAATTTTCCAAACCATATTTATGTCATACTTATGCAAATCAATAGAACAAACTGGGGAGCGTGATCCACATGGTCATTAGTTTAAAGTATTCTGTGACTGTACTAGAATATTTCTGAGGGGATGAAATCCGATGAATACGCTAGTTGGAATAATGTGAACGAATTTATTATGTACTTAATTAGAACGCGTTGGCCTCACGTGACGAGACCGAGGATCAACATTTCAAACCAGTCCAAGTCGTGTTCGCTAACATCTGTGTTCCCTGTCCCCGCTGGTCCCCAGTCCAGATTGACTATTGTCGTTGTCCACCAACGCGTTAATAACGACACTGGCGCTGTCGCCTTACTTTTGGACCATCAAATCACCTACGCTCACCACTTGGATTTATATGTGTCATGCAAGTTGACCCATCAACACAAACTTTCCTACCTTACCTTCGTCAACGTCTACAATCTCTGGTCTGGTTATGTCTCGATAGTGATTTGACAAAAACTGCCGTATTTCATGCCGAACGATATTTCGCCATTGACCCCTTAAACCACGATGCGCGCCATTTATATGCCACCGCCTTACTTCGCGAAAGTCAAACATATTCTGCCCTTCATCTCGTCAACGCCGCCGAAGATACTCAATGCACAGGTTGCTTACAACTAAGAGCAAAGTGCTTTACTGCACTTGGGCGAAATAGGCAGGCAAGGGATGCGCTTGAAGCTACATTGCAGGATACAGCATATGTGAATACAGGTGAGGTCGTTGTGTGTAATTCCAGATCGTCGCTCATCGATTGTTTTAGTATCCTCTACCACCCGAGTAGCGCACTCATTCCCAGAGGAAGCTGCATTGCGATGTAGAGCTGGCAACATGGCATTGAAAGGTAACTTGCCCGAAAAAGCCACAAGGAGTTATAGGGAAGCCCTGGCATCTAATCCATACCTATGGGAGGCATTTGAAGGCCTATGTGCCCTTGGTATGCTGTCTTATATTTGAAACCAAACAACTTTTCATTATATACTTTCGGCATAGGATCGATACCAGAAATTGACGAGCTCTTCCCACCTCGGCCTCTCCCCGTTAAAGCAACATCACCGATTGGTGCAACATCGAAGGCTGGCCCTACTGCTACAGGCGTAGGATTTTTCACGCCAGATGGTGGTGGCGGCGATAATCCATTCAAAAGCTGGAAGCCCGAAGGGCAGGTGCAGGCTTTTAGACTAGGACCTCGGGACTCTATGTGCGTAGTACCCAATCTGAAGCCGTCGAGAATGATAATGAAATTTTATTTTAGTGCAACAAACGAATCGTCCTTTTATCCTCTCGAAAATTCTTTCCAACAACCTACAACAACCCGAATACTACCGACAAATGCTCCCCTTCAAGTCCACGCGTCTCGACCATTATCATCCGCAGATGAAGCGGGTCCAGTTCCCAAGCGATTACGTTCTACTACGCATCAGACAGAGGCAATAAAACTGAAGAATAATAAAGCAAGTTTAGACGACCCCTTGAAAAAGGCACGCGCACGCCCGGCCTTGCTATTTGCTAACATCTTCTCATCTTCCGGTCGCCGTGCTCAGCATACGGCCCCCTCTAGGAACATAAATGCTCCTGGGAAAGGCAATGTCCAACCTCCAGCCCCTTCACTCGCTCCCCGAAGAAGCAGTCGTTTGCTTAGCGGAACAGGTACCAAACAGTCTCATCCAGCAACCAAAGTGAGATTATTCTCGGTTCAAGCTGCAATAGTGTCACCCTGGTAAACTAATATTTTTATTTTATTAGCATGTCCCTATGCGAGATCGACGGCGACAGCAGGTAGTTCACACACGAACTGTTTCCGCGGGATCGGACAAAGATGACGACGTCTTTTCAGGCGGAGATGCTAATTTCCTCCCTTCTCCTCCACCTGCACCCCTTTCACCCCGTACCGAAGTCCCTGCGTCTCCGACAACTTGGTCTGCCACGCAAGAGCAGCATGCACAAGAAGAATATGACAATGAACTAGCGGAATTCTATCTTTACGAGCTGATAAGACGATTTGCGAGCGCAGCACGGGCATTAGCTATGTATGACTGTCGAAAATGCTTGAATGAGTTAAACCAGCTTCCAAATTCGCATCAAAACACCCCATGGGTGCTAGCCGCAGTCGGAAGGGCAAATTTCGAGCAACAGGATTACTCTTCTGTGAGTATTGCACTGTTTTGGTCGTTTTCAGTATATTAATTGAGATTGTCAGGCTGAAAGAGCGTTTAAGGCCGTGAAAGAGGTAGAGCCGTACCGATTGTGGGATATGGAGGTATACTCGACCCTGTTGTGGCACCTGCAGAAGAGTGTGGATCTATCGTTCCTCGCCCAGGAGCTTTTGAACATTAACCCTCAATCGTCACAAGCGTGGATTGCAATTGGGAACTTGTTCTCCCTCCAAAAGGAAAAGACTCAAGCGTTGGCTTGCTTCCGTCGAGCAGCACAACTGGAACCAACATGTGCATACGCTTATACGTTAAGCGGTCACGAATCGATCGACGAGGACCTCGATAAGGCCATCAATTTCTTTCAATCCGCATTGTGTGCTGATCCTCGCCATTATAATGCATGGTAAGCGGTGCTTTCGCCTATCACCACGCCTATTTATTTCTGACGCAATCAATAGGTACGGACTTGGTACCTGCTATTTGCGTATGAGCAAAGTCCGACTAGCAGAATATCACTATCGCAAAGCCCTTGAAATTCATCCAAGAAATGCAGTCCTGATGGGCTGCGTTGGTATGGTGAGTGATAGTCAATTTATAAATTCGCGGTATCAGCTAACGGGGCCGTGGTTTACGTCTTCGCAGGCTGTCGAGCGTCGTGGGGATATCGAAGCAGCTCTTGAACTGTTTGACAGGGCCGTACACCTCGCGCCCGAAAATGCTTTGGTTCGATATCGTAGGGCGAAGATTCTCGTCTCAATGAGGAAATACGGGGTGCGTACCTATTTATGGCCACTGCTCTTTCGTCTGACCGATCCGTCCCGTATAATCAGCCCGCGATACAAGACCTTGAAGAGCTGAGAATGATGACTCCCGAAGAATCCAATGTAGTGTTCCAACTCGCTAAGGTATACCGCCTGGTGGGGGACGAAGTGAAATCTGCACATATGTTGGCGGTTGCGCGTGACATCTCTCCGAAGAGTGCAAACAAGATCAAAAAGCTGCTGGACACAACTAAGGATGAGTTGGAAGATGACAAGATGGACGAAGGATGACGCAATATGGAAAATAATATGTGACGACATTTCTTGTAGATATGACCTTGTTGGCGCTTGTTAGGCGCGAGATGGCTATAGAGTGTACGAATACGGGGGCAGCTAATCTAGAGTACTTGAGTACCCGAGTGTCGGAGGGCCGGTCATGCAGGCCGATGATGATCGAACTGGTGCGGTTTGGATCACGGGAGTAGTTTGAAGCTGGTTTGTTTGGTGGTTTGTTTGGTGTTGAGTCAAAGCGTTACAATTGTATATAAAGCCTTCCGTTCATGTATCTCCTCCAATTCGCTTGCGCCCTCCCCCAATGTCTGCCTGAGTCCGTGCACCAAGTCCCCTCCCTACTTGACTGCGAAGCCCAATCTGTCTGGCCACACTCCACAACGAGAATGGTCAATAAACTCCAACGCACTAGCAAGAACGGATCCCTCCGCTTTGAACCAGAAATCGTCGACCGCATACATCCATTTTAACCGTCCCGCGCTTACATCTGGTACGCATGTATTCACCGTCTGTGCTTACCCAGCGATTAACATCATCCCCTAATTTACAGACATCACAATACCATCCACCACACCATTGCAACCATCCCATCCCCATATGAACATGTCGTTTGATACATACACCTTATATTCCCTGGCACGTTCCAAGCTATCCTCATCCCATTCTAGGGACCAATGTAGCTTGCACCGCTGGGTTCTGCTTCGAAACTCTATCCTCTCATCCTCTTCCTTGCTGCAAGACACTTCTGTGTCAGAATACCCAGAAGCTAATGTTGAGGACGAGGAAGAAGAAGCTGAAGAGGAAGTTTGTTCCATTGTTGAAGTTGATACTTTTATGTTTCCGGATGCTGGACATTTTGTTAGAACCTATTCCAAAGATGCTGAAGATTCTGAAGCACAATGGCTCAACTCTCTTCTTGAAACTCTCGCCGAAGACGAAGACGATGACTATCCTTCGGACTCTGAACCTCATGCCGCCACTTCTCCTGTTGACGATGATGAGGAACAGTCCCCTAGCCCTACCATCTCCCCCTTGTCTTCTTTGGACGACCTACAGCTGTCTCGTTATTACCCTGTTTCTGTACCATATCCCATTGAATTCTCATCCTTCAGTTCCCAATTCACCCCCAATTATGTGTTTGACTCTGCTTTTGGTTTTTCTGCTTCTAATTCCACTCCCTTCCATGAACCCTTTCCTTACCATGATGCCGATATAGAGGATTCCCCTGTACCTGAAGCTATTGAGGATGTATCTGATGACGAGTCGGATGCACCTTCTACCCCTTCTGTCTACAGGTCTAGTTCATCTCTAACACTTGATCCAAGCGCAAGTGAGAGTTCAGCAACGGGAGGTAGTCGCTTGAGGCATACATCCTCTTACAAGACATCTGCAACCTTATTCCCGTTCGAATTGGATCCATTACCATTTCGCGAAGTAGCTTCTGAATATCCTTCCGCTGTTCCGTTTTAATATCTTATTCTTCCGACTTGATTTGTATATTTTGTCATTTTGGTTCGCTCATGCGTACTGTATATGTTAAAGTCTCCTCCCACGTATGCTACATACATATTTTTGAATCTATTATATTCCCCGATATATTCCGTCGAGCTTCTCAGCCAACAGCAATTACAACCATGAGAGAACCGAGGAAATTGAATATATTCCGCGGTTCCTCAATCGACATCATTGGTCAATACGTGGTCGTTTTTGTATTAGTGAAGAGCTCAAAAGACTGGCTTTCTGACAAGGACGCGTATTGCAAACAGGTGTTGCTGAAAGCGGTGGGCCATCCGTTGGAAGACGGTAAGTGGTGAGATATCAAGAAAGGGGCTGAGGGTCGCGTGAGATTAACAAGGCAACAACGTGTTTTCCACTGACCAATTCTGAATAGGAAAGGGACGCGTTCTTGTAGCTTGTGATGAGAATTGCTGTTGAGTGATGATTATCATCAATGACTCGAAGTGTCAGAAAGAAAAAAAACGAGTGAATGTGTACTTTTCTAGGTAATCTTCTAGGCGGTTCCCTATCAGGACTACCTTGGGAAGCCGATCTGGTGTCCAATTTGCCCTGAGAAGGGAATCATAGAGTTCCATATCACAATGGGGCATATAGCATATTGTGGGATGTTCTAATGGGTAATCAGCGTTCTATAGAAATTTGAGAAATGGGGTCAGAAAAAAAATGAAACGCGCGGTTATGATTCATTAGTAGAAGGAAGGAAGAAGAAACGTGCTTTATTCTCAGGTAAGACTTTGAAATGAAGTTGCTTGAAAAGTTCTTGATCCTCCTGTGTGAATACAGGATCGTAAATTGAAACGTTTGCGTGATCCTGTATGGAAGAAAAAGAACAGAGAGAATGATGATAACTCGGGTTCGATAAAATGAGATGATTAAAGGCAATGGCCTAGTAAGAACACACACAATAGTTAATTTACCACATAGTTCGATTAAGAATGCGAGTTGGGCACGCGAAATTGGGGATGTAGAAGGACTTCCTAGACCCAAGCAGAGTACGTATCGATATCCACACGATAGAAATTCTAGAGAGTTGTTGACGATATCTATACGAAGTTCATAAAATAAAACAAATGGGTATTCACAAGTTAGATACGGGGATTTTAGGCGGATTACATGAATATGTAATGACGGACTCTGGCACTGTGAGAACCAGGGATCTTGAGTCAGAGCATCCCTGACTGACTGTAATAAAGCGATAGGCACTGGACGTGACTGGATGGTTTGCTTGTTCTTTCTCTTTTTCCGTGACTTTACAGGCGTAAACTCAGAGTAGGAGAAATGAGGAGAACTTTCGTTCACAGCGGATCCGCTCATTGCGGAAATGGAGATAAGGCCGAAGTACTGGTGCGGTGGATATCGCTCTCAACAACAAACACAGCCAAACAGGTCTTTACTGAACTGGCTCATCAGAACCGAATCAGAACCGCCCCAGTCGCATCTCCGCTCTGCTGTGGTGGCGACAGGCACTTTCTGGAGTATATTCACGGAGAGAGAGGAATGAGGATAGCCTTTTCATGTGTTGTTATTGCTATACCCACATTTGCGTGATTTCTGCCAATACATTTGCGCTAAGTGCCAGGTATTATATCGTTCCGGTCGCTTCGCTTAATTTCTTTAGTGTTAGTTAAGGTTAAAATACGTAGTCATCTGTCTGTCATTATCTTCGTCTCTTCTATTTGATGCGGAGGAATCGTCCGAAAAGATACAAACATAACATCAACTAATCTATACAAGTTCTGGTCAAAACACCGAGTCTTGTTATATTCAATGTGGCTCCATGATCACAAGGATTTTAGACTCCACAGGTCATCTCCCAAATACGTCGCGGTCTCGACCCCGACACCCTTATTGGTAGCCTTCATTACTTCCGTACCGATTTTTGTAATCCCTACAGCGACCGCATGTTGCTTTCCTTCTGCATAAATTCCAACTGGGGTCTCAGCCTCAAGGGCTGCTTCTGCGGGAGGCAACTCTCCTCCTTTGGACGTAAGCCCTGGACACATTATTTGGGCACCGGCAAGAACAAAGCGAATAGCACCTCGATCGATCTTTACGGCGGGCAAGATGTAAGGATCTAGAAACGTGTGGCATTAGAACTCTTCTTCGGAATGTATATTAGATATGAACAACTTACACTTATGAAAAAGTCGCAGCGTGGGGAAGAATGGGCCATCAAAGTGCTGGAAGAAAAGGGGTTCACCATTAACGGTGTACACTGATATATGGTCTCTGCTATGCCGTGAAATGCAGACTTTAAACCAGATTTATCTTATCAATGGACGAAAGGAATAAAACTGACCACTTCACATGCACCAAACCCTCCTTCTTTGGCCAGATGGCCTCGAGCGTTTCAGGCTCTATCTTCCATTGTGATAGAATACTGGCCCTGATTGATCGTTGCACCGATGTCTTTACAGGGGTGTGACCTGTAATGTCAGTCGAGGGCACAAACCTGCATTTGTGATGAGTTCTGTCAAGTCAGAGATAATGGGTGGGCATACTTCTTGAACATGGTTGGTTGATGAGAGATAATGTAAAAACCGCACTGTGATCAGTCATGTTATCTCAATCAACGTGATCTATAAATACATCGTAACCTTGGGTTAAAATGAATTCATGTTGTTCTACATTATGGTGTTTCCCTAGAAGTACATAAGATTATTCGCAAAACTCATAGCGCGATTTTCGAAAGCAGAGCCACTAGAAAGATCATAAACAAGCTAGAGGAAGAAGAATAGAAAGGACCAAACAGAGAGTGTTCAAAATAAGTGAATGGCTAAGCCATGACATGTAAGATACCAATAACAGTTCCCGCCCTGACTGCAATTATATATCCTCATCCTTATCTTCTATCTGGTCCGGTTTGAGCATTCCAGGAATCCGCATGGCTTGTTGGCGGGCAAGCTCAGCCTTCCTTGCGCTCTCGGCCTCTTTCTCCTCCAAATATAATTCCGCGTTGTCGTCTCCGGAAAATTCCTTCAGCTGGATCAGGAAATCACGGAGAGCCAGCTTAAACCGGTTGAGATCATTGTGGTGCTCGCTCAAAGCAGCGACGAAGGTTTGCAATTCCGAGCTGGACGAATAGCAATTTTAGCTCAGCAACCTACTGTGACAAGAGATACGAGAAATACATACCTATGCACGTGAGGGAATGCTGTCTTTAGCAAGTTAGTAATGTATTCACGGAGGAACAGTGCATTAGTGATATTTGGATCGGATACAGTCGCGGCATCGTAGAGAGGTGACTGGATTATATTGAGTTCAACAAGTTGATATAAGCGGGAAAGTAAAGCGCTTTGCAACTTGAAGCCACTCTTGTGATCCGCATCCGTAAGGACGAAGAAGATGTCTTGGAGAATGCTGAGGAAATATTGCTGGAAGAAGGCGTTCGTTACTGCAGTATCAGAACAACTTGCGAAGTTGTTGATGACCTCCAAACAAACTTAAATAGGACGTCAAAAAAATGTTGGGACATAATGGAAGATTGAATGTACTTACGATTGAGGCCCACGTCAGCGATGTCGCGCATCGTATGTTTGATAGCCCAAATTATGCTGTCCATGAATAGCTTGAACTGGTTTGGTGGTAATGTAAGTAGCGCTGATGACCTCGTTAGATCAAAATCTAAATCATTACCAATCGGAACTTACCAGGGAAGCAGTATAAGTTTATGGCACGCAACAACTTGAAGAAACCAACCCGATGCTCGGGGTATTCCGCGAAGTCTTGATTGATCATATTCAAGGTGGGCTCAAATACAGCTTCAAGAATCGCAGGAACTTGAGGTGTCAAAATGGACTAAATCGTAATTAATATATAGCCTGTACCACACAAAGAAGAAACTTGCCTGCAAACGTGCCGTGACTGTGGCCATTACATTGAGTACTTCCGCATCACGGGCCGCGGGCACATTGCGGCTGTAATCCCCAAGTATAGCGTCAAGCAAAGGAGGAATGAAGTTGTTGTAAATGGCTTCAAGGTCTTCGGCTTTCTTAATATAGGTTTCCATCAGTTTGAGGATTTCTTTTTTCACAGTCCTCAGCTGTCGGATCTTTGGTGTCCTTGTTGCAACAAGTCCTATTATTGGTATGAGCAGTTTGTCGGTTAAGCCCCGTGTATTTACACAAACCTTCTTTTGCTACCGTCTCGCTGATGATTCCACTTACAGCCTTGTACAGACCCAGCATGTCGAGGAAAACGCGTCCTATTTGGGGAAGATAGAAACTGCCGATGGATGTACATGCAGACACATTTGTTTTCAAGACATTGGACAGGATTTTGATATTCTCTGTGTTTGCAAGGACATCAAGATTTTGTGACGCTTGGGCCATCAACGAATCCCACTAGATAAAGACGGGTATCAGCATCACTGTGGCGTACTTACTGAATCATACTTACGGCATTATTGGGAAGTTCCATCAACTTGTCAATCAGTTTTTCTTGTTGTGGCTTATTAGGCTGAGCTGAAATCATATAACCAACTGCCTCGTAGAAAGTATGGACCTATCCAAATGGTCAGTAGAAGCTATAGCCTCAACATGGTAAACCTACTTGTTGAGGGGACAGGTCAACAGTGATGCGGTGTAGGAGACGGAGAATCTCATCGACAAATGGTTCGTGTTCTCCACTCTGTTGCATCACAAAGTGTTTCCTACACTTCTGTGCGATCTTGATAAAAGTGTCACAGGCCATATCCTGTACACCTAGTGCCTCATACGATCAGAAAAAAAATGATCTCTAACGAAATCACAGCTAACAATTTACCTTCATGTGTCTCGTGCATGAACTCAAACAGTTTGTTGACGACAGTCTTCAAGAACTTCCAGTGTGCCTTAAGGAAGCGAGGATACTGGCCAACAATATACATGATATCGGAAGCAACGACGGCTTTGTTGTCTTTTCCTCGCTTAATTTCACAAAGACCCAGGAGATCTTTGATGACCGTCACTAAGAAGCGTTTTTCTGTCTCCTCGTCTGTTGATTTTATCTAAGCTAAAGGTGTCACAAAATCGGTATCCAAAGAACTTACTCATAGCACCTGAGATAGAACCAATTGCCCAGCACAGAGTATTGAGATTGTTCCAAGACCATTCCGAGCCATCAACCTGTTTTGCAAGCTTCTCCGTAAGTATTGTCTCCGTGTCATTGACATCCAAGTGGGTCAGATACACGAGGATCTCCCTCATTTGTTTGTATAATACAATTGTGTCGCTCTCCTTCATGAACTCGCGTACAATCTCACCCTCTTCATTTTCTACGATGAGGACCTAGTTTTGTTGTTAGTCCTTGCTGTGGGTGCACACGTTAAATAACTTACCTCTTCTGGTTTCACCATCTTTTCGATTACAACCAATCTCAGGTTTGACAAAACATCACTGTAGATGTTCTTGCGCAATGAGATGCCGTTCAACATGTTTTGAGCACCGTTGCTACCACCCAAACTGAGGCCCATCAGCATGCTTGATTCGCCAATTGGCAAACTTTGGATTTCTTCATAGAGTTCTGATACAAGCTTTAACCAGTACTCCAAGCAGATTTTAAAGATTTCACGTTCGTCTACTTGAGACACCTTGACCATATAAAGGTGGGCATTGAGGAGAACATCGCGATTTTGCTCCGTTTCAACGGCACGTAGATGATTGGAGAGGAAATTTGACAAGAATAACGCCAAATTAAGGACGAGCTCTTGACCATTATCGCCGGCTTCTGCGTATGCTTGGGCAATATTGGTACTCGGGGGGATCATACGATTGACGGAGGTCATGACCATAGCAAAGAGTATGACGAATTTCGGGTCATATTCAGGTCCGACGTTAAGGGCGGCTATTTCGGCAAGACATTTGAGCGTTACGGTACGAAATTCGGGAGTTTCAAGGAACTGGTAGAATATTAGTCTGGGTATTATGATAGCAATAAGTTACCTACGCGGGTGAGAAGTAGATCAATGATTCTTGTTTCGAAGATATAACCGAGGGGAATCCAGTTGAGGAACCTTAGCAGAGTTTCTAAGGTTGCTTTGATTAAAGAAGTCTTGTTCGCCTCCTCCAGAACCTCCGAACATAGCTTGAAGATTTCCGAAAACTCGCCACACATTTGATTCTTCAAATGTCTGATCTTCGTTTGCGTCATTTGTTCAGCAGAAAAGTCGAAAATCTCCTCTGAAAGCAGCTTCAAGATAACCATGTTGTTTTCACATAAAGAAAGATTAGTCTTAGATGAGTCAACGAGTTCTGTGATGAATGTTGGCCAATTATGTGGCCATTCCTGTTTAAGAATCTATTATCAAAATTAGGGTGGCGCTAAGAATATATGATTTATCAGAAACCTACCTGAACGAGAGCGAGATTAAGTTTGTTTATATACGTCTTCTCCTTTCTCAGTGAAACCTCGTCGGAAGCGACTTTCACTGTAATACCAACAATAAAGTTGCGGATACCTAGCGGTTGAATGTCAGAGCTGGGCACGAGACGAAAACGAGGAAGATAAATATCACCTTGACGCTGGCCATCGGGCAAAGTTTTCCACCGCGTTGTGATCAGTTTCTCCAAGATCTGGAGGCCAATATACTGATAACATGCATCTCTTTAATCGTAAAGAACAGGGAAGTATGCAATTTTGTCGTACCTTCGATTGTGGGAATGAAGATTTTTCGAGAATATCTGGTACTCTTGTCCAAGAATCGGAGTGTTCTTGAAACTGAGTGAGAATTTGCTGGCCTAGTTGTTGCTATATGGTGTTAATACGGGATCAGAATGAAACCAGACGCGTATATCTCGTAGACATGACATACCTCAGCCCCAGCCCCAGTGTAAAAGGCCATAACGACCTTATCGAGAAGAGCAACATCGAACTCTCTCGAGAAATCGAGAAGACCCTGTGTGAGATTCAGTAAGGGATCTGTACACAACCGTAGAGTTACGTACCTCCATGACAGATATATATCACTACGAGCAGTTGTACAGGATGAAAAGCGAGGAGGTAATGGTGGTAGGCGGAGAAAGATACCTTTGTTAAGCACAGGGCAGAGGGTGACCTTCAGAGCTGTGTGCAGTAATCCGTCAATCACGAGACGCGCTGGCTGAGTTTGAATTCTCGCCAACCCCGAATCCAGGGTTAGGGGTTGACGTCTTGCATACACAATATGTGCATTCCTTCCCAACATCAATCATGTCTTCGCAGGATATCCCAGACACACAGAGAGCCTGGCTCGTTGTCCGTCGAGGAAAACCACACCATGCTTTAGAACTATCTGACAGTTGGCGAGTTCCAAAGGCACTCAAAGGCAATGAAGTCTTGGTCAAGGTTCAAGCTGCTGCTCTCAATCCTATGTATGCATGGCCAGACTTTGAATATCGTTCTATATTGTTAATCCTACTGTAGAGGCTGGAAACATATGAAAATACTACCCAGTTTCCTCGGGGGCTATCCCCATGTAGCGGAATTTGACTTTACCGGAATCATTGTCGATTCCAACGGGACAAAATTCCAGAACGGCAACCCTATCTTCGGTTGGGTACCCAGCAGTATGTTCACCGATATATGCTCCAAGTCGTCTCTTACTATTGTCACGTAGCACTGCCGAAGAAAACTAGGCAAGGCGCTTTGGCTCAATATATTCGTACTCCGGTCGATCATATCGTCATCCGGCCTAATAACGTCACACCAACTCAAGCAGCAGGTTTGACCCTAGCGGGCCTAACAGCTTATCAGGCTCTGCACGAAGTTGCTGAAGTTGAACCCGGACAAAAAATTCTTATCAGCGGCGGAAGTACTGCTGTGGGTGCTTTCGCAATTCAAATTGCTAAGGCTGCTGGTGCTACAGTTCACGCTACTGCCTCGGGCAAGAATGAAGTATTTGTACGCAGCTTGGGTGCAGATGAATTCTTCGATTACACCAAAGTCAACCTACCCAAATTTCTGACAGAAAAACAACTTTCTCCAAAGTACAACATTATATTTGATGCTGTAGGAGATCCTGCCCCAAACTTGTATAACGCAAGCGCAGGCTATCTTGCTCCTAATGGTATATTTGTTACCACTGGACCATTACCCAGAAAAACCTCGGCTGGAGAGTTCTGGAAATTGATCCGAACAGCTTTCTCTACCATAACTCCTCGATGGTTGGGTGGAGTACGACAGCCATATAAGTATGTCCGCCAGTAAATGCTGTAGGACTTGTTCTGATACCTGTGTCAAGGATAGTGCAAGTGACAAATAAGCAAGAAGATCTAGAAGCAATCCAGCATTTAATTGCGAACGGTTAGTACAATTGTATGCTCATTTATACTGGTGTATAAGTAAAACCTCTGTCTTGTAGGCACAGTAAAACCCATTGTAGACAGTGTTTTCTCTTTCGAAGATGCTCTTAAGGCATATGAACGAATTATGACCACTCGGGCGACTGGAAAAGTCGTTGTAAAGGTAGATAATTCGGTTGACTGAAATTGTATTACTGTTTTCCAAGTACTTCTCTTCGGATTGGATATCTGCATTATAAATATTAAATCAATTACAACGCTTACTACGAGAGCTTGAAAATGATCCCATGATTTCAAGATGATATCATCTGTTAAACCCCGACGCATCTCAAGGCAATCGTCAATGCATCTTTTTGTCACTGTTGGCTCGACAAAGTTCGACTCTTTGGTAGAGGAAATTCTGTCCCCCGACAGTCTTCATGTACTGAAGAGCAGAGGATATGGTTCATTGACTGTACAATGCGGCAATTCAGCCTTCTCTCATGCCGATCTTATATCAGCAGGGGAAACCGCGTCCTTTGTATCTGATAGTATTGAAATTGAACTGTGGAAGTTTAAGCCGTTTATACAAGAAGAATACAAGAAGGCCGACCTCATTGTTAGTCATGCTGGTAGGTGATAGCTTATTATGTTTTAAACATGAATGCTTTGACAATAACCAGGCTCGGGAACTATACTTGAAATACTCCGCCTACCCAAACCATTGATCGTTGTTCCCAACGAGACTCTTCAAGACAACCATCAAGAGCAATTAGCCACTGTACTTGAAGAACAAGGATACCTAAGATCATCAACGATTAGGTACGTCCGATATCTACAACAACTCAGAATGTTTGTTAATTTCAACCTTAAGAAACCTTGGGCAAACTATTCTATTTTTCGACGCAAGTAAACTTATTCCGTTCCCGGAATTTGATGGCAGTAAATTCAGTCGGTTATTAGATGAGGAGATGGGCTTTATTTGATCGCTTTGTTCTTTACACTCCGAGATTGTCACCTACTTCCCTTCAATCTACCATGGCTCCAAAAGTGACAGAAACTGTCGTCGATGTCGATCCAGCCATATACGAGGCCGAAAACGTTCACGCTGTATACGATACAATCGCCAGTCATTTTTCAAGTACCAGATACAAAGTAATCAACATATAACATTATTACATCAAATCCTGACAATGAATATGAGTTAGCCATGGCCTATTATTGCTAAATTTCTTTTAACATTGCCTGATGGATGGGTGGGATTGGATTCTGGTACCGGTAATGGAAAATATCTGCCCCTTGATCGGGAAGGCAAGTTATGGACGATTGGCTTGGATAGAAGCATCAATCTATTAAAAATTGCGCAAAACGCTGGAGGATTGGAAAAGGCTCAAGAAGTGGTTCTGGGTAACGTTCTTGACGATTGCTGGCGACCACATTGCTTCGTGCGTTCATACACTCTAAATTGCCATATTTTTCACCGTAACTAGCGTATAGGACTATGCGATATCCATTGCCACAATACATCATCTCGCAACTCATGGAAGAAGAGTGTCAGCGGTACAAGTTGAGTTTTCTCCAGCAGCCGGCTCAGCATAATGAATAAATGGCATCCTATGATATTCTATTTTAGAGACTGTTACAAGCCGTATCAGCGGATCATGGACGAGTCCTTATCTATGTGTGGGCTATAGAGCAAGACGACTTATCAAAAAGGGTCATACCAACAGAGGGTGATGATACTCCGGGCACAGGAAAAGACGTCGTAGTCCCATGGGTTCTGTCGAAATCCGGCAACATAGAAAACGCCAGCCAGGACAACAAGGTCTACAATCGCTACTACCACATGTTTGCCAAAGAGGAGTTAATGCAACTTGTTCGCGAAGCCGCAGCTGCTCTTGATCTCCCCATTAGCCCCAAACCCAAGAGTCAGACAAAACCATGTCAAGGCGTGGATGTAGTACAGAATGGATGGGAGAGATCGAACTATTATGTAGAGCTTCAATGCTGGAGTATTTCATGATGTTCTTTTCAGTTTCACGCAATCAGTCGTCAATCGAAAACAAGATGCATTGTACAAGAGAATCGAATCGATGTGAAGGATGATATATGAGTTACGATTACTCGCTGGCGGCCATGACTGAAAACCAGATTTTAGAGATAAGAACAGTATAGGTTTGTGTATGCACTCACTAGCGTTGATGAGATCGCCTCCGCTGTCCCGCAGAGCCCTCACGGCCTTTCCTCTCGAGCAGTTGACTTGTTGCATTACCAAGTCGATATCCTTGGGGTCAACCCCTGTCTCATCAACTGGGCCATCATCCTCAGGTTCCTTGGCCTCGGGGGTCTCGTCGTCATCATTGCCTCCTACAAGAGAAGAAGGGTCGAGGGGACCAGGGCCTCCTGACGCCAGTTGTTGGGCAGCAGAGAGTTGAGCGTGAGAGTTCATGTCTTCAATCTAGCTGGTATGTCAGAAACACATACAATTAATGAATTATAGTATTTACCTTCGCCTCGCCGAATACGATGTAGCAATCGCTGTTGGGCGATTTGTAGACATCGGGGGATGCCAAAACAAAGAGGATCTAAGAGAGATTCAGAGAAATAGATTTTTTTTTCCATCTCGGACGCCAAGGGACATACGTTCTTGGGCCGCCTCAAGGTAACGCGAGTGATTCCGGGAACTTTCTTGAGTCCAAGGCTGAGAAGAGCCTTCCTGGCCTTGCGCTCAGAGCGGGATTGGATTTTTTCAAGAGCAGCGTTGGAAGTAGGATCTTCCTCATGGTCGTGCTCATGGTCGTGCTCATGGTCATGGTCATGACCTTCATGGTCGGAGTGGTCGGAAACAACTTCCTCAATATGGGCGGCAGACATCTGGAGCGAGTGTTAGCGCATCCAGAACAGAACGACGGCATCCATCTTAACACGCGAAAAAATGGTATGTAGAACGAAACCGCTCCAATGCAAATATGATTATCTCGGAAAGACGAACCTTTTTGAGTTATAGGGAGGCGAGGGCAGCGAGCTCGACGACGTGTATGATGAGGACGCGCTCCGGAGGAGTCTGTTTGGAGATGGTATGACATATTTGGTATTGACATCGGATGCAAATCCTTGGCTTCTACTATAGATCTACCATTTCCTTATAGATCTACCACCCCCTTATCACTAACTCGGCTTCTGTGTAATGCTCACGAACATCGACCGCCATGTCCGTTCTGTCCTCGAGAATGCTACCGAATCCATATCTTTGGATGACCTTCTCCTGCTTATCGACGATTTTATACAGGAATGTTCATCCTCCGAAAAGCCAGAGGTCCTGGTTGCACCGTTTGAAGAATCAATTCAAGCAGTGGTCCATGACGTGATGGACTACTCGGACATTCGCCAGATTGAAGTAATGCTGAGCATACTGCACCACTTATTGCCCATCTTACCTGCCACTTCTGCAATGTCTTGGTTCCATCTTGTCCACAGGCCTGCCTTGCGGGAACCCAAACTACCTACGACATATCTCAATTACGCAAGAACATTCATTATCAAAACTGTACAAAAGGGTGACGATATGTATTCACACAGAATAGATCAATATGTGGAACAAATTGGGCATCTCAGAAAGCGAATATTAGATTTGTATCTCTTGGATGCTTTTAATGAGGGATCGGAAGGTGACATTCTGGAAAGAGCTGAGCTGGGTGAGGAAGAAAAGGAGAAAAAGTCGTTCTGGAAGGTTAATTTAGAGGACATTCTCATCCAATATGGTCAAGAAAAGCCAGAGGTACTGGATACCCAACATCCCAAAAACTCAGATTAACCGATGTGTTTTAGGGTCTCTTCGACGATATAGTCCCCCAGTTTGCGTCTCCATCATCCAGACTGCAACTACTTACTCTGCTCAATCTCCTTTCAATTAGCCCATCGTTTTCTGTTGCTGCCCCTATCCTATCCAAACATCGGCTACTCCAATGCATCATAAATTCTATCCTTTTGGATAACTCTTCAACTCTCTGTGCTGCAGCTATAACATTTATTACTAAGGCACTTCCTTATTTCGCTGCATATTCCAGGGAAGATCTGCACGACATGCTGCCTCGGTTACTTGCTGCTTTGGCAAGAGTATTGTGTTGGAAGGAGCGATATCCGATTATCCCAGAGGCAGGGGATGAGGCACCAGACCCTGAATTAGAACGAGAACTAGCAGAGATAACACATCGCACTATACACATACGCTCCGACTTAAATTGGAACAGGCTCGAAATGTCCTTTACAGCCGCTGCATCTCTGCCGCCCGATACACTACCATTCTTCACTACAATCTTCTATCTGTACCCTTCTAATGTCCTCAAATTCCTCCGCGGGCCTGTTGAATACTTGACCGCATATAATGTTGAAACCCCTTATGTTGAAACCTGGAAAAATGTCTTCGATGAGGATGAGATCCGACGGAAGAGTGAGGTATGCAAACATCAAGGCTTATTTCTTGAAGTCTAAAATCCAGTGCTTGTAGAACTTGCTTAGGACACATATATGCCACCCTCTCTTGATCTGGAAGGATGCTTCTACTGAACTATCGACGCCCGAATTTTGGTCCAAGTACGACATCTCACGAATCGCAAGCGAAACGATGATGCTTGACATACGAAACTTGGCTGCTGGGCTTCGTGAGCGCTATGGTTTTACCGGCGGATTTGAATTTTTTGAACAAGAAGGTGAACGAGAAATAGGCGATGCTGATAACCTAGCGCAAGGCGTAGAAGAATCTGACATGTCATCTGCACCTCGCTTCCTCAGCCCCCTCGATCTTTCAACTGGAAAGGCCGTTGTTTCACTATCAGAAATGATTAATGTTTCTAATGCCCTAAAGGCCAACATCGACGTAGATTTTATCAAACCGGAAGAACAGTGGATGTCCACATTACCATCGAGGTCCCCGTCCCCGTCAAAGTTGCAGAGGGCTGTCGCTTCCGGAGAGGAAACAGAATTAGTAGACACAGCAGCAGCACAGGCAATCGCTAGTCTACAGCGAGAGGTCCTACTATTGCGTAACGAACTGAATTTCGAGCTGTGGATTCAGCGGGAAAATGTCAAGCACATTGGTAGATTATACCAAGACCGTATTCTGATGGCGACAGCTGAAGCAGAACGACAGGGCCTGGTACTATTTTCTCTCCCTCACAAATGATCCCATGTCTAAACAATTTTATAGTATAATAAATTACGGAAGTATCGAAGACAAGTTATTATGCTTGAAGATGAATTACGGGAGCACAAGCAACAAGCTTCATCGGCAAAGAACAAATATGCAGATTGGAATACGGAGTTACAAAAGAAGCTCAAAGAACTGCGGGAAGAAAAGAAAGGGTGGATGTCCGAGGCTGCAATTCTCCGCAGTGCAGAGAAAGAGGCGAAAGTAAGCGCATTTTCATCATCCAAACTGTAGACTTCTGATGTCCGCTGTTAGGCTCTTTTCGTCGCACAAGGTAAACTGCTGGCTGAAGCTAGTGAATACGTTATCCAATTGCAAACACAAAAGAAAGAGAATCAGCATAAAATAGATAGATTGTTAGATTATGAGCGTCAAATTGAGCAACACACCAAAATACAGAAACTTTGGTATGTTCTTCCTATTTTTGTCATGTAAATACTGACTGACCTTGGTTGCTAATAGGGATAAAGATTATGCTCAGTTTAACGCTCGTGCAGAAGAACTTACTGCCTTACGGAATGAAGTACAACAGACGAAATTACGTCTACAAAGTTATGAAAACGCACAGGCTATCTTGGAAGACAGTGCTCGGTGAGGATGTTATAACGAATGCGCTAGCTTGTGTCTCAAATTTCAATTCCATTGCCAGGGCATATCGACGACAAATACAAGCTTTAGAAGCGAAGCTCAGTATAGCAAAGAAACGCGAAAGCCCTATGTCACATAGAGAGGAGAATATTCGAGAGTTCGTAGCAGAAAAGACCGTGCTACTGACTGCGAACAAGAGGCTAACTGAAGAGAAGGGCGAACTGCAGGAGCAAATCGAAGAGTTACGGGCGATGGTTGAGTTTCTGAAAATGCAGCATACAGGCAAGAGGGGATTGGTTTCGGACAATCCTAGAAGTGTACCACAGTTTAGTTAGCCAAATAGTATGCGGTTTTCTAGATCTTTCCAGATGACCCTGATATCACACAAAAGTACAACGGAGGAATCAGATAAAAGCTGTGGGGATTAATTGTTCCAGAAGCTTCGATATCATGTTCCGAAAACGGCAAGTTTCAGATCCTTCGAGAACTTGAAAATTTAGGATACTTATAGGTCCACACTGCCTGATCACCCTTCACTTTCTCCATCTCTCATCTCTTATCTCATACCCAACACAAAAGTCTGTAACTGCCCTTCCACATCAGATCTAATCCTCATCGTATACTAGTATGGCCACAGAAAGCTTTGGTTTCCAAGCTGAGATCAGCCAGCTCCTCGACTTGATCATCAGTCAGTATCGGTCCCGGCGCTTAGCTCAAGTTTTGTATTGACTTTTCGTCTAGACACCTTCTACTCTAACAAGGAAATCTTCCTTCGCGAGTTGATCTCCAACGGTTCAGATGCCCTTGACAAAATCCGCTATGCATCGCTAACAGACCCCTCCCAACTCGACTCGGAGAAAGAGCTCTATATTCGTATCACCCCCGACAAGGAGAACAAGATCCTCTCCATCCGTGATACTGGTATTGGTATGACGAAAGCTGATCTCGTCAATAACCTTGGTACAATCGCAAAGTCTGGCACAAAGGTTTGTGTGTGGTAGTTGATATATCGCCCCAAATCTGACCAGTCTTCTAGGGCTTCATGGAGGCTCTCAATGCCGGTGCAGATATTTCTATGATTGGTCAATTCGGTGTTGGTTTCTACTCCGCCTACCTTGTCGCCGAGCGCGTTCAGGTCATCTCCAAGCACAACGATGATGAGCAATACATTTGGGAGTCCTCTGCTGGTGGAACCTTCACCATCACACAGGATACCGTTAACCCCTCGATTGGCCGTGGTACCGAAATTCGTCTCTTCATGAAGGAGGATCAATATGAATACCTTGAAGAGAAGAAGATCAAGGATATCGTCAAGAAGCACTCCGAGTTCATCTCATATCCTATTCAACTTGTTGTCACCAAGGAAGTTGAAAAGGTGTGTGCGATTGCAAATGTTTCATTATATAATAACTGACCAGTATCTAGGAGGTTGAAGATGAGGAGGAGGTCAAGGAGGAGGATGGCGAGAAGTCCAAGATCGAAGAAGTTGACGATGAGGAGGACAAGAAAGAGAAGAAAAAGAAGACTGTCAAAGAGACTGAGACCTCTAACGAGGAACTCAACAAGACTAAACCTATTTGGACTCGCAACCCACAAGAAATCACCGCTGACGAGTATGGCTCCTTCTACAAAAGCTTGACCAACGACTGGGAGGATCATTTGGCTGTGAAGCACTTCTCTGTTGAGGGTCAACTTGAATTCAAGGCTATTCTCTTCATCCCCAAGCGGTATGTAAATCGATACCATTCTTGTTATATTGGCACTTAAAATGATTGTGTAGTGCTCCCTTCGATCTCTTCGAGTCTAAGAAGAAGCGCAACAACATCAAGCTCTATGTCCGCCGTGTCTTCATCATGGACGATTGCGAGGATCTCATTCCCGAATACCTCAACTTCGTCAAGGGTATCGTCGACTCTGAGGATTTGCCTCTCAACATCTCTCGTGAGACCCTTCAACAGAACAAGATCCTCAAGGTTATCCGCAAGAACCTCGTCAAGAAGACGCTCGATGTCATCTCCGAGATTGCTGAGGATAAGGACAACTTCAACAAGTTCTATGAGGCTTTCGGAAAGAACATCAAGCTCGGTGTTCACGAGGATGCCCAGAACCGCAGCAAGCTTGCTGAATTCCTCCGCTTCTTCTCTACCAAGTCTCTTGATGAGCAGATTTCGTTGAAGGGTATGTCACTTATATTTCAGCGGCGAATAATACTGATCAAACATTAGATTACATTACTCGCATGCCCGAGGTGCAGAAGTCTATCTACTACCTCACTGGTGAATCACTCGCTGCCACTAAGGACTCTCCATTCCTTGAGGTCCTCAAGAAGAAGGGCTTTGAAGTACTACTCTTGGTTGACCCCATTGACGAGTATGCTATCACTCAACTCAAGGAGTTCGACGGCAAAAAGCTCGTCTGTGTCTCCAAGGAAGGTCTTGAGTTGGAGGAGACCGAGGATGAGAAGAAGGCTCGTGAGGCTGAGGTTGCTGAGTACTCTGAGCTTTGCTCTGTTGTGAAGGATGGCCTCGGTGACCGTGTTGAGAAGGTTGTTGTATCCAACCGTATTGCTGACTCTCCTTGCGTCCTCGTCACTGGACAATTCGGTTGGTCTTCCAACATGGTACGTTGTCCTTTTACAGTGGATGTAAATGATACTTACAGTTTTATAGGAGCGTATCATGAAAGCTCAGGCTCTTCGTGACTCCTCGATGTCTTCTTACATGGCTTCAAAGAAGACACTCGAACTCAACCCTAACAATGCTATCGTCAAGGAGCTCAAGAAGAAGGTCAAGGAGGACAAGGCTGACAAGTCTGTCCGTGACCTTACCTTCCTCCTCTTCGACACCGCTCTCCTCACTTCGGGCTTCTCTTTGGATGACCCGACATCGTTTGCCAAGCGCATCTACCGCATGATTGCGCTTGGTCTGGACGTTGATGAGGACGAGGCAGCTCCCGCTCCCGAGGCTACAACAGAGACTCCTGCTTCTACGGAAGCAGCGTCAACGTCTGCCATGGAGGAGATCGACTAGTGTATTCATGTTTATATTTCACGCGTTCTTGTTCTTTTACATTGTATAATTTTTGCATTGCTGTCATGTCATTGAGATTCTGGTTGCATTAGATCACGAATAAATTTACTGTCGTCTACTAGAATTTGAAAGGCGGGATGAATGATAAATGTTGAGCCGGCGATCTGGATCTTGATAAGGGTGTGAAAGAGACATCTGACTGGAGCTTCGTGTGAGCCTCGTGTCGATCACATTAAGGATGGATGGCGTCTAGGGGACGAAGAAGATAGGAGGCCATGTTGCCTGGCAGAGGCAGAGGCAGAGGCAGAGGCAAGTATGAGCATGTCGAGATTAAAAGTGGAAGGTTGAGTTGACAAAAGGCGTTGTATGATGGGAACAGTAAACATAAAAATAAAGGCTAATTTTATTGAGCCGTGGGTTTGGTCGGAAAAACGATACGGAAAGGCCATTGTTCGTCCGATGAGGCAATGGCGACCTCCTATCCGGCGCTTGGCACAATAGGAGGATTTGCTGAGTAGAGTGGTCAATGGGCCCGATATAGAAGGGTGGGGCATGGAGGGGATGGGGCTTACGTCAGCAAGGGGGGGAGCGAGGTGGAAAGGCGATGTGGACTTAAGTATAAGCTGTTATTGCTGATGACCACACAGTATGCCTGGCCTCCTTTCCCCGCAGCCTCTGCTGCCGCCAGTTGAGCTCAACGGTGCCTTTGCCACAAACACAAAGCCTGTGTCCGACCACCACCGCCACAAACACATCCCATCCCCTGCCTTTTCCAAACAGCCTTTTCCCTCTACTCCGTGCCGTCGCTCAAAGACTCCCGCTCATTTGTCCCGTCGCAGACGCTCTTTACCACGCGTCGATTACCGCCCAGAAAGGCCTCTTCATGCTTTTGATAAGCTGCCATGGATCGCATCACTCAACGCACCAATAGACACCATCCATCCGGCCGACATCGCTGATCTCTCATTAATCCCTGACCCTCCTCGGCCATCCAACCCTGGCCCCATACGCCGTCTCAGGCCTCCTTCCAAGAAGCCCACTCCTTTTGCATCGCTGCTCGACCGCCACTGCGACGATCTCCCCCACGACTTTAAATTATTTCCCCGCGACACACCCTCTCGCCCATCCACGCCCTGCTCTCGATTCGACCCTACCCATGTAACATTTCGCCATCTCATGCCAGTCGTAACAGAATGTATCCCTACCACCAACGACCTCTAATGTCCCAGCTGTGCCATAACGTCCTCCACGCTTTCCATTGCATTATTGCGCATTGCTACCACCGCTCTGATCTGCTCTCCATGAAAATGTCTCATGTCGCCCTCCCGTACCCACATTATCGCCGCCATTAATTGGTCCAAATCCTATATTATACACTCTTCTCCCGCCTCACATAATTGCTGTCTACAAAATGACCTTGGCTTAATACTCCCTTTCTCCCTTGTATTTACCCCTTTCTGTTGTGTTGTACCTTCTGCCACCTTCTGTCATGCATCCAGCTTTCCGATCAGTTTAAATTTATTCAAGACTCGGACTCGATATTTATTTGATATACTGGCTTTGAAATCCTGTTTATTTATTTTTCTACTTGACCATTGTATGTAATTGCATGTACAGTATCCACACTGAAAATGCATATATGACTCCAACTGACTCGGATCAATTCTCATCTCTAACTCTTTGCCCTACCACCGTCATGTCAGAATCTCGGGTTATCAACTTCAGCGCTGGCCCTTCCGCCCTCCCACTTTCTGTCTTAGAGGAAACTAGAAATGGTCTTCTAAACTTCGAGAACACTGGTGTCGGCATTGCCGAAATTTCCCATCGCTCCCAAGAGTTTACCACTTATCTCGCCAATGTCGAAGCCCTCATCAGACAACAACTCGATGTCCCACCAACACATTCCATCTTCTTCACCCAAGGTGGCGGAACGGGTCAATTTTCCGCCGTCGTATTAAACCTTCTTGCTCGTCATCGCTTGCTTTATCCCGATCTCGCGGAGGAAGATAGGGGATTGGATTATGTGCTTACTGGATCATGGAGCAAAGCTGCGCATACGGAAGCATTAAGACTTGGTGGTGGGAAAGCCAATATCGCAGCAGATGCAAGATTATATTCCAAAGATTCCAAATCTTTCGATAACATCCCTCCTCATAATGCCTACAACTTTTCCAAAAACCCTGCTTTGATCTATTATTGCGAGAATGAAACTGTACATGGTGTACAATTCTCTCACGAAACTAAAACAGAGGGTGAAGGAACATTTCCTTTCCATTTGTTACCTCAAAATACTTTGGTTCCTTTGGTTGGAGATTATTCATCTAGTTTCATGTCAAGACCTATTCCGAGATTGGCTGATCATGCAGTTATTTATGCTGGTGCTCAAAAGAATATCGGTCCAGCTGGATTAACAATTGTGATTGTTAGGAATGATTGTATAGTCGATGTGGATGCTGCTGCGAAATTGGGATCTCAACCAGTTCCAATTTCAATGTCATATAAAACTCTTAAAGAAAACAAGAGTTTGTATAACACTCCTCCAGTTTTGGCTATCTATATGTCGGGTTTGGTTTTGAAGAGGAATCAAGAATTGGGTGGGATGAAGTATTATGAACAAGTGAATAGGAAAAAGGCGGAAAAGGTTTATGAAGCTTTGAAAGAAGGTGAAGAAAAAGGATTGTTTAGAGGTCATGTTAAAGAAAATTCAAGGAGTTGGATGAATGTTGTTTTTGTGGTTATTGGAGATGGGAAAGAAAAGGAATTCTTGAAAGGTGCTGAAGAGAAAGGATTATCTGGATTGAAAGGTCATCGGTGAGTTATTACCTTTTTTTTCTACATCTATAGTGGTGCTAAGAAATGGATGGTTTTTGTTTTAACTATAGATCTGTTGGAGGTATCCGTGCTTCGCTTTACAATGCCATCACGGAAGAAGAAACAGATAAATTAGTGGCTTACATGCGCGAGTTTATCGCTGCACAGTAAATTTGAGAAGAAAGGATGATACCTTCGTACATCTGTTAAAATATATGCCATAGACATTGTGTTCGAGTAATTAATTTGTTAATTCGTATTTCGTCTCATTTCCTTTTGCGATTGAATTTATGGATTATGTACATGTGGGTTGAGATAGCCACTGGAAGCAAAATTAACAAAAGTCACTTTGCCGGAGTGGTTAACGGGATCGCCTGCTATTTAATAGCTTTCAGCGGTTGGTCTTTGACCGCGAGTGTTCGAATCGCTCAGGTGACGCTTTTTGAACACACTGATTGATTTTTTGACCAATGTCAAAGTCATCCTTAACTGCATGGCGACCCGTTATAACCTATAAGGTTGTGTAGGGCATGGTTTTCCAGTAATCAGAAGGCAATCTGTGCGATATTCTGGTCAAGCAAGCCATGGGATTAGAGGTACACGCAGGCTGATAGTAGGTCTGGTGTCCAAACACCTTGAATGATAGATAATATGTAAAAATACCTACGCGTACGAGTAATCGCACTTTGCTTATTTCTCCCGGGTCTTCATTCTCGAATCCCCACACAACCCCAATGTCATAAAATTGATAAAAAGACGTCACCTGAGCGATTCGAACACTCGCGGTCAAAGACCAACCGCTGAAAGCTATTAAATAGCAGGCGATCCCGTTAACCACTCCGGCAAAGTGACCTATGGGGATTGCTGTTTGATTATATGTTCAATAAAAAAATAACGAAGGATCTCTTGAGTTAATGACTGGTTAGCGTGATCCTCAATTCTATGGGTTTCGACCATATCAGTTCATAAACATGTTACATCATTCTCTGACCATTTTCGCATAGTATATTACACACACCTTACAAGTACTGTCTCTTTATTACTGGCGATTTCAGCATTTTGCGTGGAATTTTTGTGTTGCTTTGATACGTGCTGATGTACGAATAATTTAAAACATATGTCAATGCCCCATGGCTGAGTTGGTTACAGCGTCCGACTGTTACACACCGTATGCTCGATAAAGCTTCAGATTCATCTGAATGTCTTTCATGAGACCGAGACAATCGGAAGGTCGTGAGTTCGAGCCTCACTGGGGCAGCCATGTTTTTGTTTTCTTACTAGGGAATACAACATGACGTGTTGGGTCTAGATAAGTATAGCGATAAAGATCTACATACATTGAACCGTTACAGGTATATGTCATGGGTGTTTCCTTGTGCCTACTACCGTTGCTTTGTCCTATATCTTCTTACTTCCTCTGTGGGCAGCCTTATCGATTCACGATATCTTCTTTGGCGATGTGACGTCGTTGGTATCTATGACTAGTATTATAACAAGTATAGTATAGCACGTTGCACATTTGAACCCAGTTACTCCGCCACTCTTACAGTATCTACCCCATCCTTATGCCCTCCTTCAAGGACGTACCCACGGAACTGGTTGACGAAATTGTCAAGATCGTATGTATCCAAAGTCACAATATAAAATATCATCTAACACCGTTAAAAAATCCACAGTGCGGACTTCGTACTACAGTGTGGCGAAGAAACGTGAAAAGGGATTTATGTACCCTTCGTCTTGTATCACCACTTCTTCGTGATCTCGCCACTCCTATCCTCTTCTCCCATCTCACCTTAGATTTCCAACCCCGCCGTCATCCTCAGTCATATGGGGATTCATATAATCTTAAACGTTGTCAACAAATTATCGATGCTCTAGCATCTGGTACAACGAAAGTATACGAGAAGACGACAAGCCTTGAACTTTTACCAGCAGATTTATATTCATCGAAGACTGTGTACAATAGTTACATGCGATCTTCCATGAAGGAAAAACTACAGGTAGCTATTTCGGCGTTGAAGAATTTAAGATTAGTTATGTAAGTCTTCCTTAGGATATAAGACATTGCCAGAAAACTTGACAAAACACACACATATTTATTTCTCACAGATTTGACACCCATGAGCTAAATCCTGCTGAAGCTTACCATTTCCTTCAAACGATTGGTATACATGCGAAAAAGTTGCGATCTTGCAGGTTTCACATGTACACTACTATTCCACCCGAAGTTTCTTTATCCCATCTTTCGGACCTGTATGCTTTCGAGTTGAAATGGAGATGGAGTCAACAGGAATCAGGTTTACACACACAGCTTTCGGACCTTTTCATTCGTTCCCAAAAACTAGAAACATTAATACTCTATCCTTCGAAAACCAACCTCTATGAAGGGATCAACGTTAACTTTCATGAATACATGCGATTTAATGACATTTTCGCAGGATTGAATGAATCAAAACATACTATATCCTTAAAACGAATGTCATTGGGAAAAATAGATATCACTAGGCAAGACTTCCGATCCGCTATACGTCACTTTCGACACCTACAATTCTTGGATATAACATATACACGTTCCATTACCTTGGGGGATATATGTAAAGAATTACAGTCATGGAATATTTGGTTGAAGGGTTTAGTGGTAGAATTTTTCGATGATCCCTTCATCCATGAATATTTGATGTCTTATTCTGGTTTGGAATATTTGGAAATACAAGGCGAAGTTATGAATACGGGTGTTGAGGACCTTTCTGAGGCTGTAGATCGGGCTTATAAACAACTCATATCTCCCCACAATGCGACTTTGACCCATCTGATTTTAGGACGCCGAAATATCATAAATGAAATTGAAGCCTGGTCAACACCAACTTCTGATCAAGTAAAAGAAGTCCTCAAATGTCAGAAATTGAAATTGTTACGAATTTATTGGGACGATATGATAGAGGGAAATTGTATCACCACCACTGTGCGTGTTAATTCAACCCCAAGGTGCCTAATTTATGCAATCATACTAATTGTTTCATTTATATTCAGTGGTTGGAAGTAGCGATTCAACTACCAGATCTCGAACGGTTATGTGTAGCCCCGAAAACTGACGTTATCAGCAAATTCATTCAAAGGCACTACCAACAAGTTAAATTCATTGTCGAGGAGTGGGGTTTGTTCGATCGTGAGGAAGCCTCGTACTACTATGACACTATAGGATCTGAAGAGGAGAGAGAGGAGATGGAGAGAGAAAGAGCAAACGCGCGGAGGAGGATATATTAAATGAGTGAAAAGTATACATATTATTAATACTATGTCGATCCTAAACCGACAACAAATGTACTCCTACCACCACGAGGAAGAATAAGTACACTTTCCGCTCCATGTACCTGGAAAACCTCTGTAGAAGGTATTGTCATAGAACCCATTGTCATTTCTCCCGAAACCGGTAAAGCCGTAACGCCAATTTTCGGTAGTTGAAGTTCTCCATGATGTAGTGCAAGTAAAGTGATGGTCGTAGTAAATGTACCATCATCCTAATAAACAGGATTAGATCGATTTGGTTCCTAAGTGCACGAACTGTGTGTTTATTACCTTTGATATGAATTCTCCTCGTTTGGGACCACTGATGAGCCAGTCTTGGATTATTTCTTCTACGTTGTACCGCATAACGAACTCGCAACTCGCATCATTTGCACTAGAACCCCAATGGAAGGATGTAGTAATCTTGATTTCTGCGGATATAGGTTGTCCTGCGTATAGAGCGGATGAAGTTATATTGCCAGATGGCGTTGAAAGGAGTCGAATTTGTGCGGCTGCTACGATCTGATAGCGTTTATAATTATCAACAAGGTGCATCTGAGTATATAGACAAGTAATCGCACTTACATGCATTTGTGGAATATCAACAGGAATACGGATTTCTCTCCAGTTCCCTTCAACGTCATCCGTACGTTGACATGCTGCCAACCGCTGAAAGTTTAGGCATACACTTCAGCCATGAAACACTATTTCTCGAAACTTAAATGCTTACCTGCTTAGCAACAGCTAGTTCTCCGCCAAAATTTGAATCTTGAGGTAATTCAGGGACAACAAGTTCACCAGTTATTCCATAAAGTTCAACCCAAGACGCATCACTTCCGAGGGCGTCAATAAGATGGTTTACGAGAGAAATACTATTTTCTTTAGTCATGTCTTCCTCGGAAATCTTGTGAATAACTTGCTCAACAAGTTCTTTGACTTCTGTTCTAAGACTGAGCGACAGGATTGAAGTTATTTCTAAAATTTACGTACCATTCCGCAGCAGCCGATATTTGATAACAAGGGTAAGAGAATCATTAACTTTACAGATCATGAGCGGGAAGTTTATTATATTCGATATGAATGGGAGTCATACCGGGACCATGTAAAGAGTCAATTGAAAACAGGAAATTAGCAGGTTGCACCGGTGTGATAGTCTTCAGATTAAAGTCAATATACAATCAATGTAGGTTTTGTATAGGAGATCAACGCACAATAACTCTAGGCTGTTTAGAAGGAGAAGTAATTGTGACACCCTCAATTCCACCAGGTGGGATTTCTAATTCCGCGGATGCTATTCGAACATGTTGATGGGTTGTAGTGGAAATTGTAAATCGGGAAATTAGTCTGAGGAACGTAACAGTAAGTAGGGGTAATAATCCAAAATCAAAATCTTACCTTGAGCCTCGGAAGAAATCTTGTACATTGACTGATATCGGTAAGGTCGTAAAGAGTACTCTAGTTAAGAAGACTTTGCGCATCAAATTAGGTTGATCTTTCGTCACGTACTCAACCTCAATATTAATTTTCTATAGGAGTGAATAAGGACCATCGTAAAACAATTTACAATTATGGAAGACTTACGAGGTCGTGAAGTGCAGAAGAATCGGAATGAGGAAGGGCAATAGAGTAACTTTCATCAGGTTTCAAATTCCGCAGAACAAAACCTTCATCATCAGTCTCCAGTTCAACTTCTTCGTCTGATTCAACATCAATTCCCAGATAATGATTTGATATTTACTAGTAAACATACCCTGCGCCTGAGCTTCTTGATACTTCCACGTCACATTCTGACATGAAACCCGCACCCTAGCCGTCTCGACGGTATTTCTTCCCGTCGATACTGAGAGCAAGATCTTTGGTGAATTACCAAGCTCAACTATTCCAATGTGAGTATATATAAAATACGGTGTCACTAATCAATACGTACTTCTATTTGATTGTTCCACCATAACATTAAGTGCTCGAATATCTTGAGCGACACGTAAGAGTAGATTTTTCTTTTTCCCTGACACCAGGTTTTGCTTCTGAGATTTTCTAGAGTGGTCCCACCGGAAGATAAGTTGGCCCATATGTATCTCAGTCAAATGTATTAGATATACTCCCATCGCAATCGCCTGTTTTCAAAATTAGTTTTCATACTGTTCAATAACGATGTGATGTACTTACAGGGCAGAATAGCCTTGTATTATTTATTCCTGGCACGAGTTTATTCAGAGCCACTGTGAACTTGTATTTACACGACTCTCGGCCAGTAGCTATCACAACGATTTCAGTGACGGGAATGTCCTTCAAAAGCGGGGTTAGGTTATGAATTGACTGGGATACTTTTCCACAAACACTTACACATGGCAATTTGTTAACTATACACAAAGACAGAAATGCACCGTCTTCCGTTCCTGCGAGTTCCGTGTTGGGATTAATATCAATGGTCAACATGGGATGATCGGGATGTATAACCTCTGGTAGTCCATATTAGTGAGACATCATGTATCGTATTAAGCTGTAATCGCTCACCTGATTCCAAGGACTTTGTCGTTTCCTCCAGAGCAGATATGAGCTTACAAATGTATGCAACTTTATCGTCTTCATGTAAAAGTAGCTCCATCCCTTGAAGATCAATGAAGCTCTTGAGATACGATAGTAGAATATGCAACCATTCATTATCATTTGGTTTGTTTGATTCCGAATGGGTATCCAAAGCGAGAGAAAGCATATAGCACTCTAAGCCAGTCCATGTATGCGGTGCATAATGAGCTGGCAGGGATGTGTATGTTGTCAAAGCATTCTCAAGCTGGCCACGATGCCTAAAGAAACAGTCAGTGTATTCTCCTCATTTTTTGGCGTGATACGTACAGATCAAGAGCAGCTAGGCTCCCATGCAATTTCAGTGCCGATTTTCGGCGACCAGCTTTTGTATACATTGAGATCGCTCTGTTAGTTATGTCGGTGTAAAGTTTATAGAATGCATCCCTATTACGGATAGCTTCTAGTAATGCTTGATTGCTAATTGTCATTGTAGACTTCGTTTGCATTGTATCTGGGTGTGGATATGAACTTATGGCAAAAGGTGGTTTGGCGGGAATATGCTGAACATGAACCCCTACTATGTCGAGCTGACGCAATGGGTAAACGTTAGCATGTAAAAGGGATGGGTGATATCTCGTATACCTGACGTCGGGCGGTCTCATAAAGTTCTCCTTTACTCGCATATAGTAGGCCTTGTCTAGGTGCATCAAGTCTTCCATCGGAGAACCAGATATCAAACTGTTGAGCTATGCTAATTGAAGAGGAATGGACCCAAGATTCTATAAAGAAGAGAGGTAGCAATTCCTGGATCAGAGATTGATATAAGTTAAAAAAAAAGAGGTATCATGTTCAGAGAGAAACATACAGTGACTGCACGAAGGCGTTGGCCGAATGCAGCAAGAAATCCCGAGGCCTTGGTGGTAATTTCATTGATTCGTCCTAGCTTTGCCAAGAGTTCACATTGTCGTGCGATGAGGAACGTTCTGAAGTCGAATACTGATATAGTATTCGCAAGGATGAGGTCACGATATGGTTTCTTAGCCACCGACAAAAAAGGGAGGGTATCATCTTCCGGACCAACATTAATAAGGGACCCAAACCAAGAGAAATTCTGTTCTCTCCATATATGATTAAACAATGTTTCGAGTTCATCGAACTGCAGTAGCGCCTCCTCTAAGAGGTTCATGCCTTCAAAAGAGCTTGCCAGACTTTCCTGATATTAGTAAGTCAAAAGCGCTTTCTTAAAAACAACGAACGTACTTTGAGGATAAAAAATGTGCAGAAGTTCCAGCCTGGCATTGCTTGTTGGCTCTCCGAACGCCGTACTTCCTCTTCCCTTTGGCTAATAGCGGCATCGAAGGCTGTCATGAGGCTTTCTTTCACTTTGTTGCCAAACTCCCCCCAGGCCAGGATGTTATCGTTTGCTGTAGACCATACAACCTGTATGCATCTAATTCTTGACGTGAGTAGGAAAACAACAATAAGAACCATTCCTTGGAGCACCTATCACGCTTATCATGGTTGAAATCTGTCTTCAACTTGTCCAGAACGGAGCCTTTCAACTGAAATAGCTTTCCACTAGTGGGAAGCGGTGTATCGCCTTTGGCAAGGTGCAGAATGAGCCATTCTTGATTCTTGCGAGAAGACACAGCCGTATGCCATTCCTTGACCTGTTTCTTGACAACAGTCTTGTATGTCTCAAGATCCCCAGGCTATGACATAAACGATGTAAACACTCATACGCGACTAACATGAATTCACACTACCTCGCAGGTGACTACATAAATATGTAGCAATGGCTTCTCCAATAATGTCATAGGAATCTGTGACGCATGTTCATCCCGGACACTTTCAAAGGGCACCAGCTTGACATTGAGCTCCTGGATAGTTCGTATTGATGATCGAGCGGAGGACTTCCAGTGAATATTGCGCAGAGGAAACTGGGCATTTAGGATGGCTTGTATCTGCTTCCAGGCGCCAGTTGAAAGGAAGGAAGGTGCGGTTGTATATGTCACAAGGACTCGGTTCTCAGCCATTGCACTGGTGGTAGACTTCATCCATCAGTAGACCCGCTATTACAATGACCGTGGGAAACGTGATATCAAAAATTCTGTCAATTTCATTTCTATTCTTCAAATCCCTACTACTCTATGCCTTCGCCAGAGGAAGCCAGTACCTCAACAGCCTCGTCGCCAGTACCCCCAACAACATTCAAATCTCTGGGTCTCATAGATCCCCTTCTGGAGGCCATTGGTCAACTTAAATACACTTCACCAACCGAAATCCAAAACGAAGTGCTACCACATGCTCTAGAGGGCCGAGATATCATCGGTGTTGCTGCTACTGGTTCTGGAAAAACTGCAGCATTTGCTTTGCCCATTCTACAAAAGCTATGGGAAGAACCAAAAGGTCTCTTCGCATGCGTGCTTGCTCCTACTCGTGAGCTTGCATACCAAATATCACAACAGTTTGAAGCTTTGGGATCTGCTATGGGTGTTCGATGTGCTGTTATTGTTGGTGGTATGGACATGCCTACTCAGGCTATTGCTCTTGCAAAGCGTCCACATATCGTGGTTGCTACCCCTGGACGTTTGATGGATCACTTGGAAAAGACGAAGGGCTTCAACTTGAGGAGTGTAAAATTCTTAGTGCGTTATTCTCTTGTCAGTGTTGCATTGCCTCTAAGCAACTGCAGGTCCTTGATGAAGCAGACAGATTATTAGATATGGACTTTGGCCCCATCATCGACAAAATCTTGAAACTGATACCCAAGGAACGAACCACCTATCTCTTCTCCGCTACAATGACAACGAAGGTCGCTAAACTTCAACGTGCTAGTTTATCCAACCCCGTGCGAGTTGAAGTATCATCAAAGTAGGGATATTTCAGTATCATTATTCCAAATATTCTCATATCGTTGTCCAGATACCAAACAGTGTCCACTCTTCTCCAATACTATCTCTTAATGCCCCTAAAAGACAAGGATGCATATCTTGTTTACTTGGCCAATGCATTGGCTCAAAATTCTATAATCATCTTCACACGGACAGTCAATGACGCTGCTCGGTACGTTCCACTATTACTCAGAAGATCCTTTTCCTCATAATACTATAGCTTATCCATCATCCTACGTATATTGGGCTTCCCTGCTGTCCCTCTTCACGGCCAACTATCACAAAGTCAACGATTAGGTGCTTTGGGTAAATTCAAGAGTGGAGGTCGCAAAGTGCTTGTAGCTACCGACGTTGCTAGTCGGTATGTAATATTTCAAGTTAATTCCGAAAATTTCATCTGACACTTGTATTTAGTGGTCTTGATATCCCATCTGTGGATGTTGTCATCAACTTCGACATTCCTACCCACTCCAAAGACTATATCCACAGAGTAGGTCGAACGGCTCGTGCGGGAAGAGCAGGAAAGGCGATAACTCTTGTAACACAATATGACGTCGAACTTGTACAACGGATAGAACAGGTTATTGGAAAGAAGATGGATTTGTGGCCTACTGATGACCAGGAAATTGCGTTGTTGAAGGAGAGAGTGAACGAAGCTGCTCGTGCGGCAGCGGCAGAGATGAGGGACCAAGCAATGAATGGAAACAATGGACGCAAACGGAGAAAAGAACATGGAGTTGGGAAGGATGATCAGGACAGAGATGATGATGTTGTGGAAGCGGGTATGTCGTTCAAGAGGAAGAAGTTTAAAGGTGGACGGTGACCTTGTGTATTTGGATAAATACTAATATTCATCGCATGAACATCAAGTCGGATCGTAAGACGTATTTATTTCCCTTCTTTACAGGAGATCCTTCATGCAGCATACATTCATGGCCATGCCTGTTCAAAAATGGGTGCTTAGGATGTTCATTATAAAAGCTTCACGTACCGGTGTAAGAGAGCGGTTCCCCGCGCCAAAGGTGGTACAATTTCTTCACGAGGTCTCCCTCTTTCATCCTTGTAAAAGATTGTCTAGAACAAGAATTCAAATGTCTGTCGGGATTCAACAGTTCGTCCCACTCACTTCACCACCTTCTACACCATCTTCAGCCCCAGTTAAATAAATCAGCAATGTCCATTCTGACTTGGCCCCAGTCAACGGATCACGGACTGAGTCATCATAATGTGGCCTAACGAGAGGGAGAAAGTTAATGAGTATGATGCACTGATAAAATTGAAAGAATTAACATACCCAAAGTATTGTCCTGGACCATACTTATAAACTCGTATATTTGAATTAAAAGAATGAGGAAGTCTAGGAATATTTGTATTTGAAGGCGCAGTATTTACTTTTCGTTTCATCGTTGTTGGATATGGAAATGATGGAAGATGGGGAGTGAGTAGTGTATGCAATTTTTGAGCAAAATCGAGAGAAGTTAATGAGAATCGATCTGTTATGAGGTTTAAGATAATGACGATAATAATAAGCATTGAATGGAAAGAAACGTACAGTTAACTCGGTCGGCTTCTCCTTTTTTCTTTGGAGGAGTAAGTTGAAGTGGAAGGTTATCGATGAATTTAACATAGGATTTGCATTCTACTGGGGACAGGAAGTCCTATAGAAAAAATCAATTATCCGGTATATTTCCATACATTAATGCTAAACGAGGTGGGAATTATAAACGGGACATACATCAATAACAAGAATTTGGTCTTCAAGTATCACTCGACATTCTAAATCTTCCTTTGGTGATAAATCTGGAAAGATGATTAAACTTGGTGAAAGTGCTGAATTTGATGATGATGCTGGTGTTGTAGTAGTCTTAGATGTTGTTTGTTTGTTATTACTGGTGATAGGTGTGCTTGTTTTCTTCTTAGCCATTGTGTTTTGTATACGAAGGTAATGAGGATAGTTGATGGAGGTTAGCACAGAGAGCTAAAGGATTGCCGCCTAGCTATGGTTCTGAAGTCATCATGTCGGATCATTAATCGCTAATAATCAAATTACGAGTCAAAACACAACCATCGGAAAGCAATTCCACAACAAGTTCATTACAAGTTCATAAACCAAAATACCTAGAACCAGAACCAAAAAGAAACTAAGACCCAGAAAGAATCAAGATTTAACAAGGAAAATCCACAGGCCAACCTTCCTCGCCCGCTCTCCTCCCATGAAAATTACATTCAACCAACAAAGGTGCCAATCCACCATTCTCAGGTTCATTAAAATAATCCATCAAAACCCAACCCCTAATACGAATTCCAGTCTGTTCCAATGGCAAACTTCTCTTCTCATCCTCATAAAGGTCTGTCTGTTTTTCAGAACATTCCACGCGATCGCTCTTAAGATCCACTTTCCCCTCACCACCTAAAATACCTAATAACCAATATGCAACACGAGAATTTACTCCTTCCACACCCAATCCTATTTTAGGCCATCCGAAACCTCGAGCAATAGTTGGAGGAAGGGATAATGGAAAAGCAGCTGCAGATAGGAATGTAATAGCTAAAGAAGGTCGTTGAGGTTGAGGTATAGGTGCGGTATATATCGGTTTATAATGTGAGTGTCGTGAAGAATCATCTGGATGAATATCTGGTATGAGAATTCGTGTTGATAGTGCAACCTTCTCAGGTATGGATAAGAATGAGTTAATATTATACCTAAACGTCTACGTTGAATTTGATGCGTAAGAAACAAATCATAATCAAATTACGTACCAGTCATGCGTCTTAACCAAAGTATCTTTACACTTCCACTCAAATCCTTCCTTAGAACTATCAGGCCAAACAAGTGGATGAATACCCATTCCTTCCCAACCACCTTCCCAACCTTCTCCATTCCCACCAAACCTACTAAACAACACAACCTTCCCTCTCACTTCTCCCAGATTAGGAATTCTATTCTCAAGAAACCACATTCCCCTATCTATTGACCCGCCAGTCTCTTTCCATCCTCCTGGATTAGCCATCATAGAAGTCTTAACGAGTTTAGAGAATTTAAGGTGATGTTGTACGGCAAAGTCCTCCTGTTTGATAGACATGATAATAGTCTCTTTGCAACCATGTGGAGAGGTTAAGAATGCATTAACAGATGCTAGGATATTAGAAAAAGGTGTTCGTTGAGGGTATACTCCATGATAAGCTATTAGTTGATCATTAATGATAGCAAGCCGAACATCAATAACTCTTATTCCGAGAAGAAATTGAGTAGAAAGTGGAGTTGAAGGGGATTGACATTGTGAGATTGGATATCCGTAAAAAGCCATGCTGTAGGATAAAGTATAAGTTAAGCCATACCTTATGGTCGTTAAATGTTGGATTGGGGTTCTACTCACGTATCATGAGTACCCGGAAGGACCAACGCAGACAAAGGCAAACTACCCGGAAGTTCAGCTAGGAATGAACTCATGTTCCGTTTGCGTATAATGACTATCTTGTGATGTTTTCTAGTAACCTATACAATCTTTTGGATCAGTTTCGTGAGTTACCTTATGCCTCAACAACTGGGAGACGCACGCGGCTACAATATATCCGCCATGGACATTCATCAGGAACTTGAATAACCTGCCACGAAGCTCCGAAAGCCATAGAAAACCGGATCCGCAGACTTTCAGAATTAACGAGATATTCCTTCGACCCTTCGTTATGCTGAGGTTGCCGAGAGAGAGAAGTGGTTCTAAATAGCAACTCTTTTCTCCATTTATTACCTAGTTGAATGTCCCGTGTATGAGTTGGATTCAGGACACCAATATCTTCTACATCATCATCCCTGTAATGTGGGCCACTACGGACAGGATGAAGTACTGCGATCGAATCGTTTGTACGGTTGGCAAATGTTAGCAGCATGGGCGAAGGACAAGGGTTGCATGGTGGAGCCGAGCTAAGTAATATAAACTCGGAGGAAGACAAATATGGCAAGACACGATATAGGTCAAAGCAAGTACAAAACTACATGTTCAAATGTGCACTACGTGTATTTCAACTTACAAAGACGTAGTACTTTTGCTACCCTGTAGTATGTGTCAGTGATATTTCAGGATTTGAAATTCGCTGATACTCACTGATAAATATAGCGTAAGGGGTCTAGGTTAATACCCTTATCCCATGATGTGGAAAGCGACTGGTTTCACTACTGTGACAAATATTTTTATTCTTCAATTTTCTCACTCCCGTACAACCCCTGCCTTCCACCCCTCCCAAAGTGCCCTCGTTAGATGGGGCTCCGAAGAGCATACAGAACCGTCAGATATCGTCGTCGTCAGAGTAGAATTCGTCTTCTTCCTCATCATCTACGGATGCAAGGTTTGTGAAGTCAACCTTGTAGCGTAACAAGCCACCAATTCCACCAAAGCCCTTGACGAACTGTGCACCTTCCTGCGACTTGTTGGTCACAAATTCAAGAGCTGCACCGAATTCCTTGTATTTTTCGGCAAACCACTCCAGCAAAGAAGTTGGCGCTTGTAGTTGCTCCATTTCAGTCCCAGTGGACTTGTCGATGAACTTTTCACGCTCTTTTTCTTGTTCCTTGTTGACATTGATAATAATTTCCTCTTATAATCGAGACATTAGCGAATGATACAATACAATTTTGTTTAAATCTCACCTCCGACGGCATTGCGAAGAACATAACGGGTAATGTCCAAGTTCTCCCAGACAATAAGAGTTTCAACAGCGCCCAATTCGAGTGCTTTGAGTGTGTCTTCTACACCAAAACAGTATTTGCCAGTATCTTGGCTGATTTCATCAAAGTACTTCTGGATCAACTTCTTCTCCTGCACGAACTTGACGTTGGATAGTGATTCGGCGGAAAGTTCAATAGCCTAGAAATGATTGTTAGACGCTTACCGGATGGATATAAAAAAAAAACAAATAAATACCTGATTGAAGCCGTTTTCGCCACCATAACTGACATCAACAACCTTAATAATCTTAGCACCAAGACGCTGGTCAAGCATGTCACTTTGACTCAGTTCGGTCTTAAAATCGGCAGAACCGGCAAGCACCAAACCAGTAACATTGACCTTGTCGTTGGTGATGAAAAGTTGAACCGCCAATTCGGCGACTTTGCGGACGTAGTTGTGACGCTTTTCGTCACGAAGACGGGAGAAACGAAGGGCTGATTGACCACCACGTCCGTGCTTTTTGGGGAGATCGACAGTGAATTTATGGAGGACTTCGCGGGTATTGCCTGCCAAAACACCAAAGAGAGTGCCGTTACCGTCCATAACGACAAAGCCAAAGCGTTGATCAGATTCGAGAAGCTCAGAAAGTGCTTCAGTATGGAACTTGTTATCACAAAGGTATAGCGAGCTGGCGACTAAAATTAGAAACACCAATGATTGATGAATGGAAGAAATTTACGTGTTGATGGGCTTATGGGGCTCGAAATCGAATGACACTTTCTTTTCCTTGCCTTCGTCCGTGAGGATCGTGCCAACAAACAGCACAAGACCATTGGGTGGAACACGATTGTATAATTTTAATCGTTGTTGAGTACTGGTGATTGCGGCAAGAACGGAGAGACGATTGACACGAGACTTGATGTTTGATGCTGTTCCAAATTCCTGCGTCAACATCGCAGATGCGCGAGATATTTGATCCTGCAGAAAATTGAATAATTCGTCCTATAATTTTGAGAAAATATAGACTGACCTTGGGAGGGATGATGAGACTGATCATGGAAGTGCCTGCACTGTAGAACGGTCAATATAGCGAGATCAGATGAAGAGTCATAAGAGTTCAGCCGACCCTCTAGCAGAATCAAGACTCTTGATGAGCTTTTTGACCTTCCACATCTGGATGTTTTGTTCAGCAGCATCTGGTGTACTCATGATAGCAGACTAGAAGGCGAAGTTGACAGGAACTTTTACGCAAACTGTCTGGCGGGGTAAGGGATGAAGAGAAAGGTTGATCAGATAGCCTGAGCTTTTGCATTTTGTTGTTTGTTTGTGTCATCCAACTGATGGCACTCCTTACTCCTGCCATGTCATCCCGCAAGCGCAGGACTGCACCCACCGTCCTCCAGAACCCTGGAAAGAAAATAAAACTTATGTCAACCACCCCGATACAAGAACCAACACCCGTGCCTGTGAAGGGAAAAGACAAGCAGAAAAGCTCGTCAAAACCCGACAAGAAACGGCCAAAAACAATAAAACTTGCTCCCCCTCGTCCTTTTCCCATCGTGGCACCATCTGCATCGGCTACTGGGCCGCGCTCTGCTCAGAAAGAAGGCAGAAATTACATTTGTCTGACGCGCAAGACGTCATTAAGTACATATATGCGCAGGTGCAAGCAACTGATAATCAATGATGGGTATGAACTGATATTCATAGCATATATCTTATATTTAAACTTAATTGAAACAGGTATAAGACTCTGCACCTTCATGCCATGGGTGCTGCGATACCTTTGCTACTGCAACTCACATGTGCCCTCCCACCAATCCTACCATACTCTAAAGACGAAATTCATACCGATGTCACTACCAAGACAGTCGAAATACAGGACGAGATCATTCCTGACGACGATGACGAAGATACCACATATAAAACGAGGGGAAAGTCAACAGTCTACGTGATCATCAGAATAGGCGATGGAATATCCGGCAAAGACCGCCAAAAACTACATGCATCCTCTGCAGTACCTACTCCGGCTCCCAAGAGTCGACCGAAGAAAACCACGAGTAGACAGGATGTCCTGATATACGAAGAACCCGAACAAGAAATGCCGGATATCTAACGTATCCATATGCTTGGAAGGAGAATCGATGGCCTACTCCTAATAGTCTTAAACGGATTTTTCTCCCAAAGTTAACTGCGAATACCCCCGCCGGTATATCAGCTAATACACGACAACAGTAATGCTCTCACATCCCTCACCGCTGTTCCAGCAATATTTATTTTTATACTTTTTTTTCACAAGATATGGATATGCACACCACTTTACATGCAATCTCTATTTTTGTAATGTTAATGATTCACCAACATACTCTCACGACTCATGGATTTGATCAAGTGCATTGTCGTTTCTATCTGCATGCATCGTTGGCCCGTTGTGAACCAGGTTCTCAGACCTGTTACGCCCTGTGTGAACGAATGTCCTGCAGACCCAACCTTCTCAATTTTGGCCCCATTTGGTATAACAACCCCAAACACGTGTGTTTGCTTTCCCAGGTGAATCTCATTTAAACTCCAACAATGTATCAAAATTACTTCAACGAAAATGACAATCACTTTATCCGCAACTTCTGCTGAAAAGCAACCTGATATTGCATACCACCCGGACGAGCGTAAATACAAAGCTCGAACAGCCAAACGTCTTGCAGAGGATCCTACTCTACCCCAGCAGCCATTGCCAGAGGGGTTTCCGCAGAAAGTAGAAGGCCCAATTGTCTGGGAAGGCAACGATTTTACTAGCGAGGATCAATGGGTTTACAAACTATCCGAAACACAACTCCAGGAAATTGACGAAGGCCTCAAACATTTCAAAAGTAAGTTGTTTTTGATAATCACGGCCGCGTTTTGAACATCCATAGGTCTCAACTTGCCTTTGGGACGGATCAGCCGCGACACTTTTCCTTTACCAACATTGGGTCCCGTCCTTCATGGGCTTGGCGTTGAGCTCTATTCTGGTCGAGGTTTCTTCGTTTTAAGAACCATCCCGGTCGAGAAATACACTCGCGACGAAATTGCAATTGTATATACTGGTTTGTACCCTTATTGCATAACATCTCGACGAAGCTAATATCATAATTTAGGTATCTCCTCCTTTGTTGGCTCTGCTCGAGGCAAACAAGATGTCACTGGAGCTGTTCTTGCTCATATCAAGGATCTCAGCATGTCGCATGCTCACGAGAAGGGACACAAAGGAAACACAGCTTACACGACCGACAAACAAGTTTTCCATACAGATGTTGGCGATCTCATTGCTCTTATCTGTCTCTCTACCTCCGAAGAAGGAGGTACCTCGCGGCTCTGCAGTGGCCCTCGTATTTACAATGAGCTAGCTGCCACGAGGCCTGATTTAATCCGTGTTCTATCTGAACCATGGCCTTTGGATAGGTCAGTCTGCCCCCAATTTTTTCTCTTTCTTTGTAAGATTGTTCATAATGAACAACATTTAGCTTCGGAGGTAACCCTGGGTACACTCTCAAGCCTCTCTTGTACTGGGAAGACGGTCATATTATCATCCAATACACGCGTCGCTTACTTACTGGGTACGGGGAACAAACCCGAACTCCTCATATTCCCGCAATCACGGAAGCCCAAGCCGAAGCTTTAGACGCTTTACAATTTACAGCTCAAAAGTTCTCATTGTCCCTTAACTTCCAGAAAGGAGACGTCCAATACATTAATAGTCTTGGATTATTACATGCCCGTGACGCATTCCGTGACAGTCCTGAGAAGACGTGAGTACTCTTTTCTTAGAGATAATTTTTGGTGTGAGACTGATAGTCTGTTTTTTTGTTAATTAAGACGCCATTTGATACGCCTTTGGCTTAGGAATGATGAATTGGCTTGGAAGACCCCTGGCCCTCTACAACCTAATTGGAGAAGGTTGTATTCGGTTGGTCCTGATCAACAACGTTTCCCACTTGAACCTGAGGTTAGGAAGAAGGATAATAATCCGATTCCGCCACCTCCTAGTAGTAATTAGTCGTCCGCAAGTAAATTTTTCGAATGTAACAATGTAAATATATATCCACAACCTCTTGTGAGAATACTTGAGTAGCTCTTTCTTAGAGAGCGTAGTGTAATTTTATCACACTATGCCATAATCTTGCGTTTACTCCATCTTGAATGGCAGATAATTAGCTGGAGAAACTGAGCGGGAAATTATCTGTTGTGTGAACAAGTGTAAGACTACTGTAGACCGAAAATGGTTAATTAGGTGGAGTCAAACAATACCGAAGAGCTGGAAGAGTTTCATTCAAAGTTTGCCTTCCAAATAGAGTATAGACAGACGATGAATTTCATTGGTTTTTTCTATGGAGCAGACCTTGAAGCCTGAAAAATATGTAGTATCTCACACCGATAGTATACCCACTGACCCAATACAAAGGTTCATCTTTCAACCAGGTAGTAAATCTCCCAAGCTAAACCGCCAAGTATTTTATTGCCGAATGAGTTTGGCTTGATAGTGTAGGGCCAAGATAACCAACTGTATTTTGGACGACCTGCGTGTGTTGACTTTGTCGGAGTAAGCCCGGATTCCGATGGAATACTATTGTTATCCAGAGGTTCGGAACGTCGCAAGATTGACCGTGATAGTTTCAACCTCTCTGGGAAAAAGAAACATCTGGTCAATGATGCTTAGTATATGATGTGCAATCAAAACCTCATCGATATTCAATGTCTGACATGGCAAGGCTTCGGCAGGCGTGACAACCTTTCCAAATTATTTCTTCAAAAGAAGCACTTCTCACAAAAAAAAAATGGTATGGTGGCATTTAGAATAGTGTAAATAACAAGCATGCAAGTTTTCAGGAGCAAGCTTTCCCCGAGCGAGGAGGAAAACGGGAATTCCGAACTTATAGTGATTCCGAACCTCTGGGTAACGATAATATAAATAAATGTCAACTGAATGGCATGTAGTCTATTTCTCTCGCGTTTTCCGGATTCTTCTTCACACTATCTATGTTAATATTTTCTCATACCCGGATATCCACCATGGCACATGTTGTGGTACCGAGTCTCATTCTCACGTAGGAGGGGCCCGGGGGGTGGTATTAAGTGCTTACTCTCTCATGGCGGGCCGATGATACTATGTGCACAAAATTCGAATCCTGCAACTTGATTCTTCTTTTGAGAAGTTTGTTACTGGAATTCTATCAATTCTCTTTTCGAGCTATTCTCTCATTCAATATTATCACGATTCATAATTCCACAATCCTTCTTTCTTGGAGTTGGAACTCTTGGCTCGGAATTGTCGATTTGTCGGTTTTAATGAGACTCGTGTTCGTACGAAATGGTTACTTTTACTCTCAGGATGACCCGGAGAGAATCATTGTTATAGTATGTTGGAGTGTTAGTACCATTGTTTCTTGTTTTTAAGTTTTAATCCACCTCGGTGTTTTTGTAGTGTGTATCGTTTGGTCACTGCCAAGCATCAGCGTAACTTTCCAGTCCGTTGGACTCGGTTTATTCACGGCTCTCCGTTCCTCCTGTTATTACTTGTGAAAATACAAACGGGAAAAGGAGGGAAAAGAAGTAGTTCTGATAGGTCTGGATAATTGAGAGTGGGTCCGGCCTTGCTTGGCTTTCATTTTTTTCTTCCCTTCTTTGTGAGAAAATAAAAGCGGTGGGTTACTTCGTTCATGCTGAACTCGTTGAAAACCCATGTGGATATCCAGTTATTCGGATTTCTAGAGATATTGTAATGATGTACATGGTGTTCGTTTTTGATCGTTTCTAATCTGATAACACTGTTAATGAGAATTGGATGATTGATTCGGATTTAAGAAAGTTTTGATAAAACTGCGGCCGGCGGTTTAACATCGTACGTAACATAAGTGCGTGTGTGCGTGTGTGTGTGCATCGTAACAAGTTACAAAGGGAGTTGGATCAACGGTTTTCGTGAGTACTATTTCCAATAAGCCCCCATCATAGATCTGATGTATCGGCACTGCTAGACCAATAGGAATGATTGGTATATTAATGCTAAGTTGGGGTTAAGTTATCGGAGAAACTCTCACTTTACTCATATATCTCACTCACTCACTCACTCACTCACTCACTCACTCACTCAAAGCTTCTTACCTCCTACTTACATTTCCCAGAACCTCTACATAGTAGCACACACGTTCCATCACATAATAATGCCTAGTGTAGCGGTACTAACGCAACCAGATATTCAGTATCATCCCGATGAAACCAAATATCGAGAACGGATAACTCGTCGATTGGCTGAAAATCCTGATCTACCAAAGATGAAGTTACCTCCTGGATTTCCTGAAAAAGTCGAAGGTCCAGTTGTTTGGGAAGGTAAAGATTGGACAAATGAAAATCAATGGGTGTATAATCTCAGTGAATTGGAACTTCAAGAGATTGAAGACGGTTTGAAATATTTTGAAAGTATGTATTATAATATTTCAAATTATAAGTTGCACATATAATTCGTTTTGGGCTGATTTAATGTTTTATATTTTATTTAGATCTTGGAAAGCCTATGGGATATATTAACCGCGAGACCTTTCCTTTACCGACATTGGGACCTATACTTTATGATTTGGCAAAAGAATTGTATTCCGGAAGAGGATTCTTTGTCCTCAGGACCATTGACGTTGACAAATATACTCGAGCCCAAATCGCGATTATCTATGCCGGTAAGTCATTACTTTTTAACTTTATACATACCACCTGATATGTCAAATTAACTTATATCGAAAACTCAAACCTCAGGTGTCTCATCACATGTTGGATCTGCACGAGGAAAACAAGATGGTACTGGTGCGGTATTGGCCCACATCAAAGACTTGACTGTTAGCCATGCGAATGAAAAAGGTGGAATAGGAAATTCAGCTTATACAACTGATAAACAAGTTTTCCATACGGATGTTGGTGATTTGATTGCGCTGTTCGCTTTGGACAATGCTTCTGAAGGTGGAACTTCAAGGATTAGTAGTGGCCCTAGGGTTTATAATGAAATTGCGGCAACGAGACCTGATTTGATTCATGTTTTGGCTGAAGAATGGCCTTTGGATAGGTTTGTATATGTTTTTCTTGTTAAAGAATACTGGACGAACTGTGACGATATGATAATAATATTTTGCTCTTATATAGCTTTGGTGGAGATCCTGGGTATACCAAGAGACCCTTGTTATATCATGAAGACGGACACATTATCATCCAATACTCGCGAAGGCATTTTACAGGATACGGTGAACAAAGGCGTAGTCCTAATATTCCACCGATCTCAGAAGCTCAAGCGGAAGCTTTGGATACTTTGCATTATACTGCGGAGAAATATTCTTTGGGATTGAATTTCCAGAAGGGTGATATTCAATATATCAATAGTATGGGCTTGTTACATGCTCGTGATGCTTTCAGAGACAGTCCAGAGCACATGTGAGTTGTTCTTTCTTTCTCTCCTTTGTGCAATGTTTTGGATTTTTGAACTCATAATTTTTGGTTTTGTTAGTCGACATCTTATTCGCTTGTGGTTAAGGAATGATGAACTTGCTTGGAAGACACCTGGTTATCTTCAACCAATATGGGAAAGGCTATACTCTGTAAAGCCTGACGAGCAAAGGTTCCCTCTTGAACCAGAGATTAGGAGGAAGGCCGGTGGTGCGACGAAATAGCTTTGAGTGTAATCTTATGGAAGTTCTTGAAAATCGTTTGCTGGACGGAAAACAGATAATGTTTATGTATACAATAATTTCATGAAGTGGAATTTGATTTGATGGATCACAAAGGCCCGTCTGGACTAGTATTCATTTTTCCGATTTAGCCTTATGTGCACAGACACGATGCACATAAACACAGGACACGGTATTGTCGAAAAGTGTGGATGTGGGGTATATAAGACGACGGACTAGATGAGATTTACGTACAAATATTGATTGGATACATGCACAGCCACTATAGCCGATGGAAGACGCGTTGGTTCGGCACCCTTGCACGGCTTTACCGAGTATGGGACTGGATTATATATAACGCTCATCCTGATCTACACTCCCCACTTGTCTTTCTTCTTGCCCTCACCATGGTATTTGCAGCAGCCCGTGCTACGGCACGCAAGGTTGCAAATGCCGTCACCCACCACGGTGGGCACAATGGGCCTGGTCAGTTTGTTGCCAATCGTATCCCCGGAGGCTCTCAAGTACGCTATGCGTCAACCATCCCACACCCACACCCGCCTAGCCTAGGCTCCTGCCCACCCAGACCGATACGCTCTCCGCCTCACAGACTCTTCTCTCAATCCAAGAATCTGCTTACTTGGGTGTTTACCCAGCTCAGTGCTCCAGGGGTCCGAGTTCCAACAGGTATAAACGGAGCGGGACGTTCTTTACATTACGGTGCTACTCCAACAATCAAATCCGGATTATCATTCCATGCCCGAACTGCTTTATCATCGGGAACTCGTATTCATTTACCCCGCCCCCCTTCCCCAGGCATCACAGTGGCTACCAATGTTGGTTTGGGAGTTGCAAGGAACTTCTCTACTGCTCGACCCATTTTCCAAAACTTGGCCGAGAATGTTCCTATGATCACTCGTGCCTTTTATGAGGCTGATCTTGATCTCAGGAAGGACACTACCATGAAGCAACTCCGAAGGAAGCGAGGAACCAAGTCCTCGAAGAGCAAGGGCAAGGGCAAAGAGATGCTCAAACCCACTGATGCTAGCATCAGAACTATGTCTACTGACGAACAGGGTCAAGACAATGAGCAAGAGTTCACTCAATATTTCCATGATGTAGTCGCTCCCGTCACCACCAACTTGTACATCCCTATGGCACCCACTCCTCCATCGGGGGTTCCTCTTCCAACGGATATAATTTACTCAGCAGATGGACCCAGCTTACTCCCTCTGTCACATCTTGGCTCTCACCATGCGTCTTGTCAGGCTCACGCTTCCCGTGTGTCAAGTTTGTTCCTCAGACTTGACCAAGCAAATGTTTGGAATCGTTCTGTCAAATATTCAGCCTATGGCCACGGAGGTGTATGTACTTTTCTCGTAGTTGAATTTACCGGCTGGACAGAGAGTGATGTTAGGGCTGTTATTGGAGAGGCTGGGACTGGTTGGTGTTACTTGGAAGAAGTTAGGGATGGGGATGACAGTCTATCGGAATTATCTTCCATGATTGGACACCCAGAGCCGGAAACGGAAATCAAAGATGCAGGTTTTGACCCAACAGCCTCTTTCATCATGCCTACTTTAGACTTCTCGTCCGACTATCTTGACTCTATATCGTCCTCATTGGTCTCTTCTGAAGTATCATCTCGGGCAATGTCTCCGATACCAGATGATATGTTTGCCACGGCTATGCAGGTCGACTATAGTGATCCATGGTCCGATGCCGAGGATGTAACAGGGTCTACGTCGGATGGTTGTATGATCGACCCTCCGTCAGAAAACGGCTATGATTCGGACGGTGGAAGTGAGACTAGTTGGCAAAGCTTTGGAGCTTTGGAGTTCAGCTCTCATCATCTGAATAGGATGTCAGCTTAATAAAAACATTTATTTATCTTTATATTTATATTTTGTAAAATAAAATTTCGTTTCCAACTCTTTTTAATAAATTCATATTGACCAGCATATATTTGAATTGATGCTCGATCTCTTAAGGTCTTCAAGATTTGCCAAAGATGGTCGTGAAGTTAGTTCCCTTGAAACTTAAGAGAAGGGGGGAAATATTAGTGTTGTGCTTTACAATACTACTTGTAGAGATGATACTCACCCAAGGTAAGTATTTCCAGGATCTTCAAAGGCAATATATCCCCTATCATTTGCAAGTCCCAACTTGGCAGTCAACCATTCCGAAATCGACTTGCTGTAAGCGGCTATCCTCTCAGGTTCAGAGCCATTCAAGCCAAGGCAGAGCTACATTTAAACAATAGATTCAGATCGGTGTGAATATATAATAAAGAGAAAGGATGCTGACGTACAACTCGGAGATTGTATGCAGGAGCATGAGTACCAGCGAAACTGATTGTCTCATTGTAATTGTATTGGGCAGTGAAATAGGCCTCAGGTTTTTGAAGTACTTCAGAGCCGAACTATAATAAAGTTTCTTTGGTTTAGTGGAATTCATTAGCATAGATAATTATTGCACAAACCTTGGATAACTCCAAAACAAAGGCCTTGGGATCGTCGATCTAATGAATGTTTGAATAAGTTATAAGTATAGTCTAATCAGAAGTAATTGACGCCTCATGGAAAACACGGACCTTAACGTTAGTTACGAGTTCGAGAGATGGCATTGTTGGTATGAGATCAAGTGATGAATCGATGATATTGATATCGATATATCAGTAAGCCAGTGTTTTGATGTTGGGAAACTTGGGATTCAGCCGCTGGGAATGTACTTATACGAGTCGAGTACTTATATATAGGCTGTCCTATTTATGACGCCATTATTATTTCATGTCCGTACGAAAGCACAGACTGGTCCTTATTCTCCGATCCTTGACGGTATTGTATATATTAGTAGGGGTCAATGAATTATATACCTTATCTCCCCGACTCGTTCCGCATGTTATCGCGTTTTTTCGCAAAGACGATCCGCCGGAGGACTGATACCATATCATACATACCCAGCAGTACTCAGTAACAAAAAATTATGTGAAATACACTAGACTTTAGCTTGCAATTCCAGGAGACATGCTTCACCTACGCGCAACTGCACTCAAGGTCGGTCTCATAAAGACCAGAGATAATCAAATAATCAATAATCATAATACTACATACAATGAAAGAGTCCACTATGATTTCCTTAGTAGATAAATACCAAGTAACACCAAAATTATCTCGACTTCAAATATTCAAGTTACCACTATCCTTAATGTCCTATATGCAACAGTAGTGGTATAACCTACTCAGGATTTATAGGAGGCATAACCTGTTTCCTTCCTTTAACGGGCCAAACTTCTTCCATAGTAGTAGCATCCCATAAACGACCACCCCGAGCCACAAAAGCGATATCTGGAGAACGACTGATATCTCCATTCAAAATATCGACGTCAGTTGGATAAATGATATAATCTGCCAGTTTGCCTTCAGATATAGAACCTAATGAGGAAAACATTCCGAGCGTCTTGGCAGCGGAGGAAGTGGCGGCACGGATGACCTAGAAAATGTTTGTTTATACTCAGATATATGCGTCAAATGTTAATGTTTCAGAGAAATTGGCGTACCTCGTAGTTGCTCAAACCACCGCGACTTGTGAACCACATTTCAGCATGGTAGTTTAACCCAAGGGGAGGTTCACCATGGGCTCCAATGTGAGCCAATAGGCCCATATCTATCATTTTGGCTACTGAGGTTGATGTGTTAGTGAAAGCAAATGCTGTGAGGTGGTTGTTAGAAGAAAAAAAGTAAATTACGAGAGCAAGCAAGTGGACTAACAGTTTCTGGGCCTTGCAGTAGATTCAGTGACACCTTCCAAGATATCATGCCTTGTGAATCTGCGTAGTCTGTTCAAGTTTAGTCGATAATCATTAGTATAAGTACTTTCGAGATTAGGATGTTTCAATACTTACTTGGGATCGTTCGGTACGTCATAGTTAGCCCATACAAATTGCTCCCCGAAGGGTCCACCATAATTCACGATATGAGTTGGTGTTGAGCCAGTCCCACTCATAGCAAAGAGTTTGAGGACGTCGTCGTATAAAGTAGGTATGGGAATTGCATGTTCAACGGTGGTCATACCTGAGAGATAACAGAGGTCAAACAGAAGTCAGGAAGGCGGATTTTCATGATGGCTTACCGTCGACGATAAATGTGAGATCCCAATCGAACGTCATACCTCCCTCTGGAACGCAAAGCATCGGTAGATTCTGGGCAGCAAGCAGTAACCTTTGACGTGAAGCACTATATACTCATGTCAGCGCCAAGTTCCTTAATGCTCGGTAACGAACTTCGTAGACTTACCGAACCGGAAGCTGATAATTCTTGTACGAAATAGCGCCGGGTCCACCTTCAGCCTGAATTCTAACCAAAGCCTCCCTTGCTTCTTCTAGATCAATAATGTCTTGATGGATCGAGGCTTCTCCAGCACCATAAATGACGTCCCCAACAGTGAAAATACGAGGTCCAATGTGCTGTCCACGTTCAACACGACTACGTTCGATAGGTGCTCTAACATTGTCGGCACTAGGACTATGGGAGTCACAGGGGATCAAGTCGTGGTCAACAATAATGGACAAGGTACTTACTTGTGCAAAGTCGTAATACCATAGGCAAGGAATGTCTCCAATTCCCAAGACTTAGTCGGATATCTCACACTGAAACCATTCCAATGCGCATGTACATCGATGAAACCAGGTACGATAAGACCTGTTTTTATCATGAGTAACCTTGTCCATTGATATGATGAGAGTAATTAGGAGACTGACCTCCACGGGCATTGATCGTTTGCGCATGTACAGGAATCCGGATATCACTTGATGTTGTACCTACCGACTGAATAACACCGCCTCTCGTTACAATAACACCGTTACGAATCAAATCCTTTTCGACATCGCCTGTAGCCATAGTGAGGATGGTAGCATTAGTGATGACCAAAATGTCAGAGGCGGCTTCTTTTTTGAGTCGAGCAATGTCTGTACTATGTGCAACGTAGACATCCTGAAATTCCACTAACTTCGTAACGCAGTTGATTCCAAAATGGACAGGATCCGCTTCAATTTCTTTCGAGCATTTCTTCAAACTTTCTACTTTCAAAGAGTGGAGAAATTCACCTAACATAATAAACAGGTCAGTATATCACTTGGGATTCACGTTAGACAACATACCAAGGAACCAAAATACTGTTTTACCGTCCCTGCTCCATGTGATATCATGTCCACCATGCAAACTCAGTCTTGCAAGTCCTTTCGTAGCATTACCAGGTTTAGACCAAACAGCCTCTCCAGCTTCAATCTGATCACCAGGAGCAACATAGACATGCATGAAATCAACAAAGGCTACATATTCTTTCCCCTTTTCACTCAAAGAAACGCTCAATTCGGCAGAGGTACGTCCGGTAACAATGGTCGTTTGGTTGAACCCGCCATTCTCATTAGGTCCCTGCGCAATGTCGAGTGAGAAAGCGTTACCCGATTGTTGTACGATGAGTTCCTTGGCGCCATTAATGAATCGCATCTCCACACGATCGTTGGGATTAATTCCGGATGGGATATGTCGGAGGTTACGAATGATAATTTTGTCATTACCATGTGAGGGAAGTGTAATACCAGCAAGGTAGAGACCCGGATTGGCGGTGGCAATGAGATCTCCCGTGAGGTTATCACCATCACTTTTGATGAAAGCTAGGAGTCTCTCGGATCCTTCACATTCGCAGAGGATGGGAGAGAAATATCTGCCGAGAGGTAAACCTTCGAGTTGGTGTACAGCCCCAGTTTCAATGTTGGCCAGTTCAAATGACGTGAATTTCGTATCAGACCATTGTGCGTGAAGGACGAATTCCTTCCTTCCATGAACAAAAGTAGGAGAGTAGTATGGAGCTTTATCATCGGCAACCGGGATTTCAATTGTTCTCTTTGTTTTGATGTCCTGAATATAGGTTTTCCCTGCTCCTTCAAAGACTGCTTTATCGCCTACATCGCTAACACGAAGGTCTCTGAATGCATGAACCTTTTGAGTAGCATTCCTCTCTTCCTTGAGAATGTCGAAGTTCTCGCGGCGAGTTTCTGCAATATTCTGTTCGATATGCGCAATGAATGGGATGGGTGATGGGTCCTGGTCGGCCGCAACCTTCTCTCCTTGATTATTACGTGTGATAGGGACGTGATATATTTGACCAGCTGCCCATATAACAACAGCATCATCCGAGGGTGTAAACGCAAAGGAAGGGTATGTTCCCATAGGTGCCGATATAATTGTCAAATCGTATGTTAGACCATGCCAGATGTTGTAGATAGAACCGGTCTTCAAATCCCTTGATGTTAGTATGATAATAAATCAGAGATCCATCATTCTGAGACGATTGATCAGACATACTTGAATACTAAAGCTTCTTTATCTCGTACACGTCGAACAAAGGCAAGTGTGCGTCCATCACGAGAAAGTTGGGGTCTACTGGCACCACCTGGGAAAGCATCAACGATGGTCTCGGTCCTGCCAGTTGTCAAGTTCTTTTGAGAGATAGAATATATTCCATTGTGAACATCTAAGGACCTATATTAGATATCATGAAAAAAAAAGAAACACGGGAATAGTGGGTTTACCTTTACTGTAATCGAAAGTATTGGAATCCCGAATATTCTTCGCGAAAATTACGCTATCCTCGCCATTCCAGATATTCATTTCTGGGCCAATTTGTTGACGTTCATAATCATCAACTGTCCATCCAAGTGGGAGTGTTCTTCCAACAACACGAGATCCACTACCAGCATTTATAGGCTCCTGTTGTCCATTCAAAGATGGAACGTCGTATTGCCAGCCTTCACCAGCTCCAATTGAACGACTTGAAGTATACCATTTCGTAGCGACAATCTTATTTCCAGAAGGATGGAATCTTGGGTCAGTCAAATATCTATAGGTTTCATTGGTGACCCTTCGTGCTAACAAAATTCCTCAGTCAAAGTTTCTCTAGTGTATACTTGAATCATACCTCCAGCACGACCTTCTCTCACCAACCGGTGATATTTCCTTCCCACAGTTTCCAAAACTCCTTGTTTGAAAAGGTTCTCCTCATACTGTTTGACATCAAGAGCAACCTGGAGTTCTTCATTTGTTGTATCTTTAGCACGAACATCCATAACTTCACAACCCTTCCATTCCATAACCCAAATATTCTCCAATCCCAATTCTGCATCACTCCTAAAGACAATACGATCGCCTTCAGGTGAGAAATGAGGGTCCACATCATGCGGAACGCCTAAGAGTACCGGACGCGCTCGAACCCTGTTAGTATGGCTGTTACGACTGCGGATGTTGAGAGCCTCTTGACCCGGAAGACAATAAATATCACCAATCATATCAAAGATAATATCGCCAGAAGTCGGGTGAACGTCTAATCGTAACCAAGTTCCTTCTGTAACATCGTATTCAAGAGTACGAGGATGAGGGAAATCAGTAGAAATGTCCCAAGGCGTTTGTTCCCTTAGGGGCCATATATTATCTTGCCATTCATCCGCTGGGTCCGCACGTTTTAAAGTTACAGGCTGGAGAGACCCTGTAGTAGTACGCAAGAACGACCAAGGTAATGGAAGTACAGTAGAGAGAGTTGCTGCAGTTGAAACCAAGATAAGATATGACAAGATGCGAAGACGCGTCGTATTCTTCTTCGATGTTGGTCTTGCGTTCGCTGGCAGACCAAGGACTGGCCCATCCCCATACCCAGTCTTGGTGGACATGATGGGAGGAGTTAAAGGGCACACTATGTCCTGAGAATATTATATATGTTACCATATGGTTCTTCGCAACTAAATGACATAACTACAGTAAGCACCGAGTACTCGAGAATATATATTAGGGTATCGTGGATTTACATGTTATGAAAATAGAGATATCTCAGGAGCCTTCAGAATTGTTCTAGTCAGGTTCTGGAAGCAAAAAATAGTGACAGAAATAACGTACCAGCCCTCTCGTTTCAAAAGCCAACCAATCACCCGTTCCTGTTGGTAGAAGTCCCATTTGTTGACACTTCCAAAGCCCAATACCCAGTCCCACCAGATGGAGCAGAAGAAACACAGTCTTTTGAAGGAAGAGTGTTGTAAACGCCTTGGGGTCCTCTCCTTCCGAAGCATATTGCGCAAAAGCTGTTGATATCATGAGTCAGAGCATCAGAATCTAAGAAGACTCACACGTACTATCATTCACTTTGAAGAAATTTGCGAATGGACCCCACAATAACATCACAATCACACCCATACTGAATATTTGAACTTGAGATCCCGACATATATAGCATGAACAAGTTCATTGGTATTTGTTTAGCAGGTCCAATGGCAACGTCCCAAGCTCGTTTAGATTTGAGGGCATCTGATGATTTTGTAGGTCCTGTTCTTGTTTTGTCGGACTATGAGTCGAATGTCAGCTAGACAGTTACTAGATAGAAGCGAGAAATAGCATACTGGTGGGTTCCATGGCTTATTGAAACTTGGGGGTGGTGGTAACGTCTTAGACCTAAGAACATTGAGCGTTTAGACCTCGACCTCATTTACACTACAGTTTACTGACTTGGAAGCCAAGTTGGAGTAGTCCAATGGTGTATGCAACATGATTGTACGAGAGAGAAGTGAATGACGCGCTGATATTTATCATCACGTGGAAGATATTTCAAAAGTAAAGAATAATTGAATTCCTAAAACAATGTACACGAAAAAAGAGTTCTAATAGACTATGCTGATGGATGGGGAGTGTAACCACCAAATCCAGGCGGCGGTGGTGGCGCATACCCGCCATAAACAGGCATACCGGCTGGAGGTGGAGGTGGTCCACCAGACATTGGCATTCCCATCATCGGTGGCGCCATACCAGGCATAGTAGGGGGCTGCATAACTGTTTGTTGAGGAGTGAATCCAGGAGGTGGTGGAGGTTGAGCCAGTACACCAGCAAATTGCCCTTGATATGGTCCTTGGTATCCAGGCATAGGAGGGCGGGCTCCAAAAGCCATTGGAGCAGCTGGTGGTCGTGAACCAACAGGTAGAGCATTGTTTTTCCGTGCTTGAGCTGCGAGTAAACGTTCAGCTGAAGTTCCATGACGTTCACCCTTTCCGTCCTTTTTGAATGCATATTGTACTGTGATAGCTTTGTTCATGAGGAATTGTCCGTTCATAGATTCGATAGCTGCATCAGAAGCTTCAAAGTCTGTGTACGACACAAAGCCATAGCCCTTGGATGTACCACTAGAAGGGTCGCGAGCAATCTAACAAAGAGGATGTTACTCGTGTAAAATTAAAGAATAGCGGCTGACTCACTTTTGCTGTTGTAGCCATCATACCGAAAGCACTGAACGTATCATAAAGCAGTCTCTCATCCACATTCTCGTCTAGATTTCCAATAAACAGGTTGGCGCCAACATCAAGTTGCTTCTTGTCCGACGAAGCCTGGAGAAACACGAGAAAAAAGTGCAATGTTCAGTATACCGGTATAATGGATAAAGAACACGCAGTCCACAAGGTAGCTTTTTTTCATCTTGCTCCTTGCACAAAGGCATCATGTGGAACCTGCAACGAACCTTGTTAACCCGGATGGGCTTCCCCCATAATTTAATTTGATTCATAATCTTACATGCGTATTCCGCATCGTCTTCAGTGAGGAATTCACAGAATCCGTAACCTTGGTGCGTCATTGAAATACGATCCTTTGGTAGATGAACATTCACTAACTTTATAATGAGCTATTGAAGAAATATAATTTAAAACTAACTCACCGACAGGACCTGCCTGGAGCATTAATTCCCAAATGAGTGCATCTGAACAGCGTTCGTCGAGATTACCCTAGGTTGAAAATGTATAAGACGGTGTGATTGACAACAGTTAAAGTAAACGCACCAGGTATACAGTGGCCTCTTGATTTCTGTCATCTTGTGGACGTGACATGATTGAAAGGACTTAGAATAATATTTGGAAGGCGATGAACTGTACAAACATATTCGGTTTGTTTACTTGTGCTTGGTTTCAAAGTCCATAGCTTGCTGTGACCACTGGGTGTTTCGTTTGTCTTTCACTTCCGCCCGGACAGAAATAATCAGCAAATGTATGAATCTTAGACGTTTGGCACTACGGCTCCCAAAAATTGGAAAAATGGGGTCTAAACACGCGTTCCTAGCAGTCCCTTTGGTGACATGGCTGGCTCTGGCACTATCGTCTGGATGACATTGCATACTTCACCCCTCTCGACTTGCAATTACCTATAACGAGCATATATTACAAAGACCTCATTACACTTTGCCTACACAACGAAAGCCAGAAACCGACCTCACAAAACAAAACATTCTAAATATAGAACAAGTACTTTGTATTTTTGTTCCTTGCAACCAACGCGGCACAATAAGTAATTATTCTCTTTTAATTCAGTTTCTACACTTCGAGGTTCGTGGGTGACCGCATACAGATTGCTTATGTGCTCTCATTTCCAAAACAAAAGTGTATCAAAGCTGTCATGAACTTTAACTTGTCCCATCTTCGAAACAAAAAAGAAGCCTCTCCCAAACCGTGTGGTGCAAGAGGTCCCACACTTACATCATTCAAAATGTAACATATCAAAAACAAAAGGACAGATATATCTAATATCGGTTACTAGGAAGGAGGGAAGATCATAATAATAACTCAAGAACACGAACATAACAATTTACCCACCTCCTGATCTCATTCAAATAACAACATTCACCCGGAATGTCAGTCTATGACAGCCCCTATCAATCAAAAAAGGAAGAATTACTTGAAATCTACTTTGCGTTCTCGGCCTCGGCAATGACGGGTAGTGGATACCGTTAAAGAGGTCTAAAACAAATATAAAAAAACACAATGACCACCCTCTTTTCTGTATCCCCCCTCAAAATCCTTTAACGGAATCTCCCAATCCTTTCACGACACACTCTTTTACAACCCAAAAAACACAATGCAATTCTGGAGCCATCTCTTAAACCTATTCATTCTATCTTCCTTCCTCCTTGTCCAAGTTCTCTCCGACTCTTCAGTTGACTCGCCGACACTCGTCGTACGAAATGATAACAATATTCCTAATATCCCCCATACCCACACACCTAACTCCGAATCACAATTTCTACCCACGCCAACTACTGAACTCCCACTACCCCTAAATCGACAAATATACAAGCATAAACGGGTCGGTGTTAGAGTGGTAGACAAACGTATCGGTCGTCCTCTCAAACAATTCAAAATGGAACGTCGATCCAAATACAAGGGTCATGGTCAGGGCAGACCATCACCATCACCATCACCCTCACCGTAAGTATTCCATTATAATAAACATTCAGTTGAAACCATGGTCACATTTTTTTCAGATGGGCTCAATCATATTATTACGGAAATTCCCGTTAGGGCGATCTCAACTGAAACTGTCCTTCACTTATTTCTTAAGGCCTCACGGGCGCTTAAATTATATTTTCGATAACCCCGTCCCTGAATAGAGTTTGGACAAATAACTTGGAAAACTTTCCTCCGGTTTTGCAGGAACATTGGTTATACTTACCTACATTCATTTTTTTTTGGACATTTCGATGATATTATACAGGATTCTTCTTAAATATATAGTTATATTTCCAATATTATCAAAACGGACACTGTACTTTCCATTTGTATTTCATTCTTGAATAAGGATATTTGAATGAGGTTCGCAACTCTACCTGTCTTCGAACCTGAAAGCATGAAGACCTGATAGACTTCCATCAAATCCTTGATTGAATTTAAGCTCAGTAATTAATTCACTTTGTGAACTGTACTTTCACTTTCACGTTCTTTGACATGAGAAACAGATACTTACGAGGATCAACTACACATTAATTATCCACTTAATTATCCAATTCTGATTTAAGACCAAAAGCACAGGGTCATCTATACTGGTGAATTACCACCCATCTGGCAACTAAACGAAAAGTAGAAGACCAAAGCGCTCTGAATTCCAAAAGAGAAAAGAAACCAAAAGAAAAGAAAACAGTACAACACAAAAAAACAATGATAGCAAGTCTTCTTATATCCTGCTGCCCCACATCCTTAAGAAACTGCAATGAATTCTCTCTTTAAGATATGAGCCATTTCAAGGCCTCTCCTTCGAACACTCGGATGGCACATGATACAGAAAAAAAGAGAAGAAAAGATGACTGAACTAACTGTTAAAGCAGACAATGAACCGTAAAGAAGAGGAAACAAAGGGAAGGAAAAAAAAAAAAAAGAAATATAAGGCAATGGCGGATATATGACCAGATTGGGATGGGCGTGACTTTGGGTCGTAAGAGTAAGCGTAAGAAAGTAGGTAAAATGGGCCGAAGTCCTATCGTCAATTGTGGCAACGTCATGAGCGGAAATAATTAGAGAACAAGGCACTTCTTCTTGGGCCCTCTCACGATGGGCGGCTCGAGAGCAGCAACAATAGCCTATGGGATTGCCGATCAACATCACAGCTAAATCAAAACACGCTCAAGAGCCGACGTACCTCATCGAAGACATTCTTTAAACCTTTCTGTGTTAATGCTGAGCATTCAACATACTTGACCGCTCCAAGTTCCCTTGCAAGTCGCTCTCCTTGTTCTGAGGTAACAGGCCTTTGCTTCTGCCTTGCGAGCTTGTCTATTACTTGGGAGTCGTCTCTCAAATCGATTTGTGTGCCAACAATGAGGCAAGGGACCCCAGGACAATGATGGTGCACTTCGGGGAACCACTTCTCTTTGACGTTCTCAAATGAGGCAGGTGAAGTGACACTGAAGCAGACGAGGAAAACGTCGGTTTGCGGATAGGAAAGAGGACGGAGTCTGTCATAATCCTCCTGACCTGTTAGAGTCGCAAACGCAATCAATGTCAAAGTGATTCTCATAATAGCTCTTCCAACGTACCGGCAGTGTCAAATAAGCCCAATGTATATGGATCCTCACCAATCATGACCGTGACCGCATAGTTGTCAAAGACCTAGAGAGCGTCCTTATCAGCATTGTACAATGGAAAAGTATTGCACCCGGAACATACGGTCGGAACATATTCACTTGGGAACTTGTTGGTGGTATACGAAATCAAAAGACAGGTCTAGGGGACGCTTTGTTGAGTTCATCACGTTCACAAAGGGAAAAGCAACGGACCTTTCCAACAGCACCATCACCAACAACTACGCATTTAATTGTCTGCATGTTGTACAGGAGTTACAGAGATATGGGCGGAGTAATAGTTCTAATAACTGTTGGATAAGAAAAAAAGTAAGCAAGCGGGCATTGTTGAACAGTTCTCCCGAAATAATTCTTATCGCCTTAAGGCAAGGTTTACAAAGCGGCAGTAGGTGGGCGCACAGTAGCCGAGTCAGGTCGAAGCAGCATCTGTGACTGCAAGAAGGAGGCACAATGAAAGGGAACAACTCACGAGAAAGATAGGTCGTCACTGGGCTGGCACAAAGCTGGGCTGATCACGCGAAGGTGTGGGGAAAGGAGGAGTGGGATGGTCAGAGCTAGTTTGTGAGAAAAGGGCTGAACAATGAGCATAAGGGGGGTGTTGACCGACTTACTTTGCGTTAAGAGCTGGCGTTGACTGTTGTTGACCGTCTGGATGTGCGTTGCAACCGTTCTGATCAAAGCGCCTGTGTCCGTGCCACGGATCCAAACATGTGCAAATCCAGTACGTTACGTAAGCATTCCCTTCACCAAGTGGCAGGCAAGATACCTTGCTCAGTCGTGATTTCGTAGTCAAGTAGATTCATCTCGCTTCCCTAAGGCTCGTAATCTACTATTGCTCAGGTACATCCGGCACCCCCTCACTCCATCTGATCCCACACCGTTCCGCAACCTCAATGGATATGGCTCTCACAGCCTTCACCTCTTCCAGGGTAGCTCCTCCTCTCCTTGCTCCATTCAAATGCCAGAATATCTGCTGAGGAGTATCTCCCGCAATAAGCGATGCCACAAGTGTATATGACGTTTCTAAGGCTGATAATATGTCCGTGTGCCCATACGTAAACCCGTACCCAATCACTCTCGAAAAATAACCTTTTTGATCAGCCAGAAATTTATTCAGAAAAAATAGGAGTCAATCAAAAGTCCTTATAAAATATTTAGGAGAGGAATTCACATACCCATATCAGGGTATATGTCGTTTAATAGCTTCTGTACACCATCGGATGTATCCCCATAGACCGAGCTGAAGAGCTTGTTTCCAATCTCTTCATACTCGGCTAACGAGGCCTGCGTATTTCTATCCAATCACATCAATCAAATGATATAGAAAACACATTGTACACGCACCTCTGGACATTTCTCTCCCGTAGCTCATCAGGCATGCTCTCATGCAGAGCCTTCAAGCTGTTGATAGCCTAGCAGTGATATCAAAATCTTTCACAGTGTTTGACAGTCTGGGATTTACATGTAGTAGACTTACTTTAGGATAGCCACTGATTAAACCAGACTTGAATAAAGCTTCTCTCATTCTTTGCGCAAGTAAAAATTGTTCAGATTCCGGGCTCTTCTGTTCCTTCAACTCTTTGTACGCATATCTAAACACTTCTGGTACCGCTTCCGGTTTATTACTTGCACTATAAGCAACTGCAGCAACGATATACCATGGATTTGATAGTGCTTCAAAAATAACCGCGTAATGTCAGTGACAGCTTTAATGACACGTACACTAACGAGTGTCAAGAACATCAAAAAAACCCAAACACCTACATACCTCCAGATGTCCTTCCCAATGGATACAAAGATTTGATGTGCGAAAGGAAACTCGCAGGTGCAAGTGGTGTCATTTTCTTGGTATTAAGAGGATGGGCCTTTGAAACGTGTTGATGTTCAAGATGTTCCAACTAGCGCCTTCGAAAAGCTGGATAAATACGCTGTTCTAATTTTAGGAACTGATTTCCTTGATATATAATGACACGTGCTAGTTCTGATCTTTCTGAAAGAGAAGGTTTGCTTGAAACCCATGGGCATCCAACCTTGACATCGTACGACCAGCAGTATTAACAAGGAACAGATTACAAGAAGCATTAGATTATACTCTATACCTTTCAGAGATACATTTCCCTAGACCAGATGCCAAGAAATCAGAATCAGAATAAACTCCATGAATCAACTCAGTAACATAATCTCCACCTCCTTCTCCTCTTCGACCTCAACCTCTAGACCTAATTTATCATCATCACCAATTTGGTCATTACCTTCGCTCTCCTCATCACCATCCTTTGATAGCAGATTATTCACCACCATCTTTGTTCTACAATCACACAACTCTTTCCTAAGCTTCCCATCGTCTTTCTCTTTTAAGGCCACTAATGCACTCTCCGCCGCCACAAATCTTGCAATAGAAACACTACCACCAACAACGGGTTCCACAATAACTTGATCATGAAAGATAGCACTAACCCCATCTACCTTGAACCCATTCCTTTCTACTTCCGTTTTCCTACCAAATTGTCAACGGAAATTCCAAAAGAAAATTTAGAAAATCAGAGACATACCTCAACTTCAAAGTCTCATTACCTCTACACCCAACACTCCCTAACCATTCCAAAATTTCCGTAACAGGATCAACTTGAATAGTAGGAGTCAACACTTCCAAAACATCACTCATCAACCAAACCACAATTCCCATCACTCTCTCCAAATTATATTCACAATCCACAAACACCGCTCCAACCACACTTTCAAAAACATCACTCAAAGCCTTGGGAGGATCATACTTCCAACCTCTACACACAATTTCCATCGGCTCCGTATTCTGTAATATTGGTAAATAATGTTGTATAGCTTGATTTAGATCGATACTGTTGTGAAGTATGTATTTGTGAATGTTGAGTTTTCGAATAGCTAGACTTGCTAGTGCTATCGAGCATATTGATTTAGTTCTTGGTAATGCTATTTGATGTGATGTAGCTTCTGGGAATTTATGATAGAGGTAGAGTGTAACAGCCATTTTTATGATAGCTATTTTCGTTTCCAAACTATTGTTAGTATATCACTTCAAACTAACAGAAACAACGACAAGAAATGATTACTCACAATCTCCAAGAAATTCAAGTCTTTGATAAGAAGGCGTAACAGCATCTTCAAAAGATGGATGTGTAACAGCTTCCAACAATAAACTAGGATTTTCAAACGTATAACCCAATTCCACTTCTAATTTCGAAACCAACGGCGAAATCTCCATCACCTTCATAACATTCTCAATCCCATTTTCCATTTCCTCAAGTCGTTGAACGTGAGCTCTAGACACCCAAGGTTCTAAACCACCAAACGCCAAACCAAGTGAGATTCCAGTTTTCAAGGCCATAGGTATCCCACCGCTTAAATAACTAGCACCAATTAAAGCTTCCATACAATCTTGTAACCCTCTTCTCGGTATTTGTCTTTTCACTTTTTTCCTATCCCTTATATCCTTCTCCAAATAACCATAATCATAACTTTCTATATTCTTCTTGTCTTGTCTTTATCCTTGCCGGCATCTAATGATGATGATGATGACGATGATGATTCAACAAAAGGCCACTTCCCAACTCCAACTCTCTCACTCGATATAAACTCTTCCAACCCAACAAACTTCGCACAACCCACCAAAAACCTATTCGAAACAACTCTCTGTCTCAATCCCGACAACTGACCTTCATGTCTTTTCGGATACTTAATAAAAAGATGTACAGTCGTACAAATATCCAAAACCGCATCCCCTAACGTTTCCAATCTTTGATTACTAAACCCCAAACTCAAATCCCCATCACCACCACCAGAACAACTTGGTAATGTCAAAGCTTCAACAATCAATTCATCCTTAATAAAAGGGAGCCCAATCTGACTTTTTGCAAATCGAGCACGATAAAGATCTGTAATTTTTCGACAAAGTGAAGGTAACAATTCAAACGAACGAATTGTACTTGGTTTCATATCTATCCAAGAACAAGAACGTAAAGGAACGATGGTTGATGTTTTTTTGTGATTATAGTCCGGGATTATTAGTGGGATACGATACGAATCTGAATCGAGTGAATTTGAATATCGACTTGTTGCATGTTTCATTAATCGAGGAGCTTCAAGAAGCGGACCATCCTTCAAAAGATTTAAAACACCCGTTTTTCTCGTCCATTTTTTCGCCCAATAATCGTAATACGTCGACGCAGAAGTAGAACTAGAAGTTGATGTTGAATTTGAATTTGAAAAGGCCAAAGCTTCAATAGAACCAATTTCCGGTATGGACAACGGTGTCAAATCATTTCTAATCCTTTTCAACACTCTCGTCCTTCCATATTCATGTCTATTAAGCACCAGTAATCTTCCCAATCCAATTCTCTCTTCATCAACCTTAGTCCAATCTTCAATTCCTCTCGGATTATCAACCACGCGTCGAATTCGTTCAAAGTCGACTTCATAACTTCCTTCAACAAGTGGTACCAGATACACTCCAAGTCGATTTCCAAGAGGACTTCCTGTAACACGATAGAATAAACCCAATTTCGTATATTCATGCATCAATTCTCGTTTTTCATCATCATCATCTTCGTCCTCAACCTCCCGATCACTAACAGAGTCAAACTTCAAAAGTTGTGGTTGACCAAGCCTCAAATTCACATCTGAATAAACTTCGACTTGAGGAAGAGGTGTACCCGCAACCAATCCCATAACAGCTTTAACACAACCACCACCATCATCCCCATCCCCAATATAAACAGGATGTAACCACATCCTTTCATCAATCGTCCAAGGAAACTTAACATCAACATTCATCATCTCCCCAACATTAACATTCACCAGAGAACCTTGTCCTTGTCCTTTACTTTGACCTTGAGCATTCAAACCAACTCCAACCCCACTCCCGACTTCTTCTTCTTCAAATTTCCCAGGTGTAGGTAACAAATACTCATTAAAAACATCCAATTCCCATAACCTCTTAACAGCCAAAAACGCCACAGCTCTCTTTGCTTCCTTTTTAGTCTCTTTAACCGGTCCCGTATATACGAGTTGATTTGAAGAAACAGGAATACTAGCTGGAAGTTTGACTTTTGCTTTGAAACCAAGATTAAAACTTGATTCCAAATTTAAATTTGAACTCGAATTCGGATCTTCATCTTGTTCTTCATATTCTTCAAATTTTGGTTTATGAATAGGAGTAAATGAATCTCTTGGTATAAGAGCACACAAGTGATTTAATAAACCGATCGAATTGTCATATGTTAGAATTGCTTTTGTTGAAGGTACAATGAAGCGTTCTCGTTCTGATAAATCAGAAGCGTCGAGTTCATCTTCATCATCTTCATCATCGTCTTCGTTGTTTTCCATTCCTATGGGTGTAGCTGTAGTTGATCTTTGTGATCGTGTTTGTAATTGTAATTGTCGTTGTCGAGCTTCCCAAGTTTTTTTAATCTCTGGTTCTTGAGCTACAAGATCATGATATCGAGCGAGTTCTATAATATCATCATCTTGAATCATCACTACGAATCGAGATGCAGCATTTCGAGCGCGACCACGAGATTGAACATATCCAACCATATGTTTAACTGAATCGAATCGTACAACGAGATCACAAGCCTATAAAAACGACAACGATGAGTAAGCCAACACAAAAAAAAAACAAAAAACACATACAGGAAAATCAAGACCTTCTTCAGCTACAGAAGTTGCTATAACTTAATCCTCAAACATTAAAATTCAATTATCGACATAACCAACAACAACAGAGAGAAAAGAACTCACGAACATTAACACTCCCATTCCTAAACTCTTTCACAGCATCTCCAACCCATGCATCCAAAGTTTTCGAAACACCTTCACTATTAACACCTTGTCCCAACAAATGCGCAGTCCTAACTTTTCCCTTCAATTCCACCATTTCCGATAAAACTTTTGAAAGACACGCTGCCATTTGTCTTTGTTCCACAAAAATAATAACTTGAAAATTTGGAGTATAAAATTCCAAAAGAATATCTTTTAATGCGTTAAGTTTCGGTGAACACCACGATGTTGGTATCGAGATTGGTACCACGTTTGGATTTTGGTTTTCAATGTCAGTGTTTATGAAATATGATTGGAAATCTATTAGAATCTCTCGTAATAAGAGAATATTAGATGATGATTTTTTCTCTGTGGATGGTTCGGGTTCTATTGCCATTGAAACGAATTCAGTAACCAAATTTGGAGAATCCATACTAGTAGGGACGTGTTTTCCTGGAATAAACCGCTTCATAACATGGCTGACTTCGAGAAAGAGATATAGAGAAGCACAATAAGGACCTAGATGATGTAGTGTTGTTTCGTATCGTATGACCGTGGTAGACCAAGCAAGATCCAAGGTAATCCAAAGCGAGACAGGGAATATAGATAAACAATCAAACAATCTGAGCTCGAAGGAATCATAGGTATCCGGAGGTCTAGGGAATTGTTTAACAACCTAAAATATCAAAGTGTGAGTGAAACCACTTCTACGAATGAAATTGAGATTAATCATTTACCTCGACTGGCCGAGGGGCGTAACTCGCGAGTTCAGAAACATGCTCGAGGACACTAATGATCTTCGAATTCATGTTCGTTTCTAATGATGCAAGAGATCCTACAGGATCCTTGGTATTCCAGATTGGCGATGCAGTCATTCCAAATATTTTGGGTCTATCTTCGACATTTTTGATATGGAAGTATTCCCGCATGATGGTATTATATGGGTGATTTTTTCGCGTATTGTGACACTCATCGAATAGAAGAAGAGAGACGCGTTCCAAACTCCATAATGAATGAGTTATCAAGTTCACAAGCACCTGTGCTACCTCGGAGTGAGTTCAAGGCTAGGATAATAGGGGTACAGTGCCACAGCCACAGGTACTTACGTGTCATGACGATCACATCGCATCTCTCTAAACGCATCTTCCACTTTATCCTTTCACCCAAATCAATACCCAGATCCCCGAAAAGCCTAGTAATACGAAGGCCAGTATTTTCTTCAAGGAACCTTGCTTGTTGCTGAACCAGAGCCACTTTAGGTACCAGGAATATAATTAATTTGTGCTTTGAGCATTGCATCGTTGAGATCCACTTGATGAGGAGAATTCCAATCAAAGTCTTTCCAGACCCAGTATCGAGAGCAGCGATTACATTTTCTGGCATATACGTTCATAGTCCATCTACAGGACAAACACTCGTCAAAGTACCTTTCTGGGCTCTTTCAAATATTTCTTCCTGATATTTCCTGGGTCGTAAGTCGTGTGTGGTATCCGAAACCATGATCAGGCAAAGTCAAGGGACATTAACAAGTTTTAACCAACTGTGGTGGCGAGTTTGAAAGAAACTGATGGGTCGCGTCGGATCACGTGAGTCCAATTAGGCTTGCCAATCAATCCGCAGAAATGCGCAGAACTGAAGACAACTATAAAGCCTGGACGAACAGAGTGACTTATCGCACAGAAAACAATGTCGATTAACCCTAACGAAGATACAGAATTGTAAGTAACATTGCATACTAAGCCTGCATCATAGTTGATCCAGATATCTGTAGTAATGACGCTCTTCGCAAATATGGAATCATTCCTCCTCGGCCTGTAACCCCACCAACGCCCTCACCTCCTGCTTCTCCCACTCTAGAGGACAAACTAGACGACCTTGATGAGCTTGAACTTCTAGAACTTGAGGAAGAGGCCAAGAATGATGAGACCGAGCAAAGGATACGGGCATACCACGAGAAACGAGTTGAGGAAGAGAGGAGGGAAGCACAACGGGCTCGGTTTGGAAGAGTATATCCTATAGGTAGAGAAGACTATACAAGGGAGGTTACGGATGCTAGCAATATCAACGAAGAAGATGACGAAGAAGAACGAGGAACAGGGGTAGTCTGCTTCTTGTACAAGGATGGGTATGTACTCCCCTCTTAGTCTGTGGATAACTACTAATGGCTTTTAGTATTCCGAGGAGCGACCGGACCTTCCAGCATATCCGTACGCTTGCTCAAAAATATCCCAGAACAAAATTTGTATCGATTGTTGGTGATAAATGCCTACCAAACCTTCCCGATTCAAGGGTTCCCATGATTATTATGTACCGCAAAGGTGAAATTGTAAACCAAATCATCGCTTGGGGTGCGGACAGAGAACGCAAGCTAGAAGGTATGTACCCACATCATAGCGCCTCATGCTGGCTCATCTAGAACTCGACAACAGAACTCGAAGCTGGACTCATCGTTTATGGTATTCTCGACCTTCCCGATCGTGCTCCTCCAGGCAGCCGTCGAAAAGGGGATAGCGAGGACGAGGACGAAGATAGCTCTTCTAGAATGCGTTCGCATGCGACAAGCACGAATGGACGGTCAGAAAAGAACATTAGATCGTCAAAGGACGATTCTGATTCGGACTTTGAGTTTGATATCTAGCGTAGATTAATTACTCTGCATGCCTTATTCCCACGCATGGCTCGCAGCTTCGTCCACGACGTCGTGGCTTTGCCAAAAGCTCTGCTCTTTAACCCTCGCTTCTTTCTGTCTCTCGCTGCCTTAGTCATCCTCGGAGATGCTGTCCTTACTGAACTCATCATAAAATATATTCCTTGTGAGTCCTATTGCTCCCCATAGTATATCTGGATCACCAACTCTGTTATGCCGTACCAGACACAGAGATAGATTGGGAAACCTATATGGTACATACAGATCTCTACCTGAAAGGTCAATACAACTATACTCTAATAACTGGGCCTACCGGTCCTCTTGTGTGCGTCCTAGATCAACCACCCCTGTTGATATATATTAACCCGAACTACACAGTTATCCTGCCGGCCATGTTCGCATTCACGAGTTACTTCACAATATCACGAATTCAGGACGCGACATTCGATTTGCACAACACATATATGCCCTTGTCTATGTTCTAACGCTAGCTGTGACATGTGTAATTTATCGTAAAGCAGGAAACATACCCAATTGGGTCCTTCTGTTGCTACCCCTCAGCAAACGTTTACATTCTATTTTTGTACTCCGACTTTTCAATGATTGCTGGGCGGTTCTGTTATCCGCCATGGCTGTATGGGCATTCCAATCAAATTTGGACGACACTGCTATCCTATTATACAGGTATGTATATCACAGAAATATACTTTTGTCACAAATTTGACACTCATTGGTTTTCGACATAGTGGTGCTCTTTCGGTCAAGATGTCCGTTCTACTATATCTCCCCGGTATCCTCGTCATAGCATTCAAACGAAAAGGCCTCAGATCAACACTTCGTTACTTTTTCACAATTCTCGCAATTCAAGCTCTACTTGCATCTCCTTTCCTCTCCACCGATCCTTGGAGTTATATAAAGGGAGCTTTCGACTTAGGCCGTGTGTTCTTATATAAATGGACAGTCAACTGGAGATTCATTGATGAAGATACTTTTCTGAGCCCCAAGTTTGCTATAACGCTTGTTATAGGCCATGTATGCGTTTTAGTGGCATTTGGATTGGTGAAGTGGTGTAAGGAAGATGGAGGAACTTGGAAGGTTTTGAATAGAGGTTTAAGAAAACCATTTACACCTGCCGGAATCGCACCTATAACGCCCGATTGTAAGTATCACATATTTCACCTCTCATATGTTGACTTGTAGCTAACCGCTACTTTTTATTATTAAAAAAGATGTCACGACAGTCTTGTTCACTTCGAATTTAATTGGTATTTTATTTGCAAGATCGCTTCATTATCAATTTTATTCTTGGTATGCAATGCAAATCCCTTACTTGGCTTGGAAAACAAAATACCCTCTTCCTGTAAAGTAAGTTCATTCCATCTATCCAAATCTATCCAACCATCCTGTTTTTCTTTTTAAATAAAACTAACTAAGCGTCTGTATTCTGTTCTATTTCCATCAGACTCGCGATACTTTTCGCAATTGAATACGCATGGAACATATACCCTTCTACGAATTTATCTTCAAGTCTTTTATTGGCTGGGAATGTATTGTTATTGGTTGGTGTTTGGTTTGGTTATCCGACCGGGACTGGGCCTGGAACTGGGACTGGAACTGGAACTGGAACTGGAGCTGAACTTTTGAGTCAGACTGCCGCTCAAACTGTAGATAATTCTCAGGCTACTAGCTCCCGGAGATTCAGAAGGTCGAAAACGGAAACAAGAAACGGAAACAGAGATCAAAATAATTCTGAGGATGGTGTTTTTAATAATGTTTATTCTTTTAGGTACTTGAAATGTGTTTTTAATGCGCATTCGTGAATTTGTCTATATGATTTGTTCCAGGTTGGATTATTTAGGTATATTAAAGCTGAGTAGGAGGTCATTTCTATCCATCGTAGGTGCCTTCAAAAAAAGAACGATTTTTGATGACATCGCTGGTCGTGCTGTCGTGACTCGTCATAGGCCAAAGTAATTGCTGGAATTTCTAAACCCACGTCCATGGCCCTCCAAACTCCAAGAGCGTTCCATTTTTTAGATTTACTTCCCTGTCTCGCCACTGACCCGCCCTGCTCCAATGTATGTAACCTTAACCTCTATCGGAGCTGTCATAAAAAACGTAATCGGAAGGTGTGGTGTGGCTGTCTCCACGATTCCTAAACGTCATCAGATATGGGAATGACATCATCAGGCGCACCACAGTATCAACTAATATTATAATATAATTCTCACAATAACTCGCATTCCAAATACACCACACCACATATTATGTAATGCACCAAAATTATTGAAAAATAATATTTGGAACCCTTAGACATATATGGCAGTTGCTCCCTTATATAGAAGGAACAGACATTTCAAAATAAAAATTATTTTAATAATTTCGGTGCATTAGCTAATACAGGGCGTGGTAAATATTATATTAGATATCAACGGATAGCCAGTAAACTCGATACCTCTATCAATTTAAGATGTAATTATTTACTCTATAGACAAATACACAGATTAAAATTCAAACCGTACAGTATTATGCTCACGCAACAGGTTGAAGACTGAACGTTTGAACATGGATATTTTGTTTTGCTGGCCATCGGTCTGAATTTTTGTTCCCTGTTTTTGATCAATTCCGAGTCCTTTGAGGCCTATTCACACCTTTGACCCGATTAAATACGACACAACCATTACAGTGGTAGAGTATAGTAAGTTGACCCGTTTATTTTGTCACTGACTAAGAATGGTTTGAGCAATGAACACTTAATGTTATTCATCGGGCCGAGGTTCAAAAAGCATTCCTGAATCCTGCACTGTTCGTTACTGTCAGAAAACTACGACCGACGTGGGATCATTGGATATAAGGATACAACATCAATATATCCTTTCGGGTATTGAACATGCTAAGACTTTGAAGAAGGAGATGGTTTTGGGCCATCCAATCGGACTATTTCCAGGAAAGGTTGGTTGTGTTATTAGTGATGGTAAGCATTGTTTAACTTTCTCTACCAAGAGCCAAGGACGAAGAAAGTGACAGTTATTGGTATAGGTATTGTTGTAGTCAAGAGGATAATGGAGATATACCGGTGCTCAAGCTTCAAGATTGACGATAAGTTGTCATCCAGATAGTGGTACTCGGTTGGAAGTTGATGCTTTCAGGACTAGACTAACGGATTTTGCTGCAGACTTTACTAGACTTTACCTATGAAATTGGTAAACATCATTGATATGAACCCTTTCTACTCATTTAATTCGACTAATTGTGCTTATCACTACGCTGCAGGGTATATTGTAAATAAACTGAAGCCATTGTAGTATTGAAGGGTGAGTCGGAACTTTGGTGGCAATGGGCTGGAAAAGAAGTGTTGAATGTGGTTCCATCCAAAGTCCCAAGTTTGCTATGGACTAGTACGACATCCACCGCGCCTAGTACTCTTTCATCTTGAACATTAACTGCTGCAGTATTCTTACCGCCCTTGTTACCACCGTTGACCATCGATAAGGAAGAAAATCAAAGATAAACCTCCCTGTAACAAGGAAAGTTTGTGCTTTTTATATCAATCCGCACAAAAAGGAACTTGTTCACATTCAAGTTGGAGACGATAGGCGCGCCAAGCTTATGCACGGCATCACCTTTCATGACCCAAGAACATCTCCAGACACGAAGGGTACAACTCATGATGACTACTCTGGATAAAAATGACATAATTATTTCTAAGATCGGACCGATATCAAAGTTCGGTACAAACGACTCATGTAATCCTCGAGGCGTTTTGACTTAGTGATTTGACGCGATATGATGAGGATATGTGATTCCTCTGAAAACAAGAAGGCAGTGCCAACCGCTTCGACATATCTAATCGGGATGCCGATGATCCATATGATCTTCGAATTTGTTCAATTCTGATTGAATCCCCCTGCACGAAACCTGCAAGCCTTCAAAGCTTCAGAATTAGGACTTGATACCCAATTGAAAAGCATCCTGGAGCTTTTTATTTGATATGACTGCTAGGCTAATGCACTCTCGGGACGAAGTTCCTGACAATAATCGAGTGATCAATATCTGAATATCCATTATTCTCGGAACCTTGCGCTTTCAAAATAGGATTCCAGACCACCTTTAAGCTTATTAAACGGTATCCAAGGTCCTACACACGACCTGTTATGAATTTGGAAAGGTATGTTTATGTCGGATATCACTGACTTATGACTTAAGCTTCTTGCCCGTTTAGCAATCTCAAGTCACACGACCACCTGAAAATCATTAATTAACAGCACCCTCGAACAACGCCACAGAATAAATGGAAAATGAGTAAGTTTTGCCGTTTGCACTCTTCAAAATACATTGCACAGCCCGTTAATACTCTCGTCATACCCAATACCATTACTTATGACGGCGTATGTGGCTGTATCAGCTCCATATACTATTAATCCCTCACTGTCACCTGTTGCTAGTATTAGTGGATAGATAGAAAGTTCTTTTCGTGGTTTTTATTCGGGGAAGACCAAAGCATCGGACTGTGCTGCATGCATATGTACTAATGCATGGTGTTGGTCTTGTGAACTACCGATGTGAATTCCTTCTTTTGATGTATTAAAACAATATCCTGACCGTAAGGCAGGGGCAGTAATAATATGGCAAGTGGGAATAATGTCATGATACTAATGTTCTTAGATTCTTGATCACGGTTGTATCACCGCCGTAGAGAATGCTAATGAATTGTGGTCTGTAACCCCTGAGTTATAGACACGATATTCAACTCTTGTACCGTTTCACTACATGCTACAAAAGCCTTCTGACGCTTCAATATACTTTTTGGCCGGAAAACTTGTGCTCCATCAAGACATAGATGCTAGATTACGAGTCTCGATATGAAGCCAGAAGATTGTTTCAGAGTCTTCAAGGGTGCCTGCTTGTGCTGCGGACCGCGGCGGAGTAAGTACATAGCAGAAATGTACAACCTATTCATCGAAGGTCTACGACTCTAAAGACTGTGGCTCGTGGTGAATGGCATAAAATACCCCACAGAAGCTATGTCAAGAACGTTGGTTTCTTCCCACAGAATGGGGTTCTAATTTCTTACTCAGCGCTCAGCACTCAATAAAAAAACTGAGTAGTAATTGATTTCCAAGAGTTCCTTGGCACGCCTAACTTGCGCCTAACTACAAAAACTGACCGCCCAAGCCACAGTTCCAAATAGAAACACACCACTCTTTCCTTCCTATGATCAATCCAGGACCAATCCCGAAAGACCACTCCTTTGCACGAGGAACATATCAATTGTAAATATAGCATTAACGTACATGCAGGACCAACGTTCGTTTCTACCAAGCTTAAGGGCTATGAACGGGTCAGAAATCAGGATGTTGATCAATGACAAGTGATGAGTCAAAACCCCGTTTCATTTTTGTCTTCTTCTCTTTAGAATGAATTTAATAGCAACTGCTAGAGAATATAATAAATGAGAAGCCCGGCTCGGAATGATGGTCAAGTTACATCCCATCTTCGTTGTGCGCATAATCAAGGCTGATCGATCTCTCATCAAGTTCTTGCCTTCCTCTCTTCCACGGTAGACTCGGGACTTGGTGCCCTCTTGTCTAATCATTAGATGGACATGGTACTAATGATGCTTGAGGGCTTGGAGAAATCAAATCATCTGAGGCAAGTTGAGAAAATATGTGCCATGCTCAGCAAGTATTTCCCACACATCCGTTTCTTCGCCCCATAAATGTTTTAGAGGCTCCACCTATACCGTAATGTATACAGTTGTTAGAAGTTGTCAGATCCCAAAAGTCAGGAATTAGAGTTCTATGTTCCAGTAATACTAATCATCTGTTATGTTCCTCGGAGATGTCTAGAAAGCTCGGGGAATATTGTATTTATGTCAGATCAGTCAAGAAGGACATGACATCCACAGTTGCTATTGCTCCGAGATGGTACACATATCCATGTGTAGAACGGAATTTGCCTAGACTGTGAGAGAGTTTTTGTGACTCCTACTAGCTCGAGCCTGGGAGTCCCAATTTTAGCTTGACCGTTCCGTGACTCTGGAACAACGTGAGCGGAGAAAGGAGTTTCATGGTGTTAGGGCCATTAGTGTACGTATTCATGATAATGTTAGGCTTAGTTGAGACCTGTTGAGACCAGGTTGATATCTTGAGGGTTCGTTGTGACTGATGACTTCTCTCGAGAAATAAAGTGACAGGTCAATTATATTAATTAACCTGGGGTGGATTCATTATTTTTCTTCTCTTTTGTTGAGTTCCCCGCCTTTGGCTTGGTAATAGAAAAGGGACCGTTTCACCGGAGGCTATTGAAGGGAGAAGGGAGAACTGAGTTGCTTGAAGTTTATTTATTGGTCATATTTACGTGAGGGCAATCAATAATATCGTTTGATTATCTTTTCATTACATAGAATCAGAATATAAAGTACTCCTTCAGAATCCTCATCCTATGCTGGAAGCAGTACTGTTTTATTTGAAACGCCATTTAACGTGTGAGGAATTATGAGTCAAAGAGACTCATCAGTTGTGACTTCGAATCCAATCGGACGTTTTTATTCAACTTTACCTGTTTACTCACAAGTTGTCAGTTCCAAGAGAATCTTGGTCATCCATGGATTTGTAACATTCACTTGTCAGATTACTATCTTGGAAAATGACTTTTCTGATTTCATTTCTACCGATATTTATGCATTGGCACCTTAGGAAACTTCGATGAATATGAACATCGGTCCATGAGCACGTAAAGTTTTGAATGTCATTTTAGCTGTTGTAGCAAGCGTAATGAGCTAACGTATTTTGGCAATGTTCATTCCTGTTACAGGTAAGTAGGTACTGTAGTAATGGTAAGCGAGATGAACTAACGAATTTTAGTAACGCCACATATACAAGTACCTTTAATGACTCGTAAGTAGGTAGGTACAGGTACTAAACACTGTCGTTTTGATCTGATGGGTTTCGACAATGCTCAAGTTCTCGACATTCAAATATTTTACGGGGTAAAGTCTGTTTATGGTTAACAGGTATTTTCCAAATACTAATCTTCTTCAAGAGGTCCAAGAGACTCGGTGCTCAAAGTTGGAAAGAGACCCCCAGACATTAAAATGAATTGAAATACTTTTTCTATCCAACCTTCTTTTTTCTCATACATTTAGATGTAATCGAACCGATATTGATTGTAACCTTATTTTCAATAATGACGATATATATACATAGGTAACATATACAAGTCTAGAAAGCCCAAGCCCAAGTTCCAACATCCCAATTCAATCCAGTAAGTACTTCTACACACGGTCACCGTCCCTTCCGTGCCCTCTCTTTCTTTCGATCAACAGCCAGTTACTGTACGATTCAAAACGGTGATACATACTTACATACGTGGCACAATAACGTAGCAATTTTTTCACTGGGCAAATTGACCAGAACCCGACAAATCAGCGAGTTTGGAGCGAAGAGTAAACTTTGCCTAGACTTTCCGGAAACAAATCCACGGGTCACTTCATCCATTTAAATACTTCCAAGTCATGTGTATCATCTCTATGTGTAGTATACCTTCCCAGCCAAAGTAATAAACAATAATCCGCCAACCAACCAACTTGAATGAATGGAGAAGTAACCTCACCGGATCCGGCGCTTAATTGTATGGCTTCATTGGTCCATAGAAACCATTTCTGATATTCTCATTTTCATTTTTTTCTCATTGTCGTGATAAAAATAAAAAAAACCACAACTTGTGACCGGACCGGATAAAATTCAGTGTATACCATATTGAACGTTAATGTAAGTATGTAAGGCACTCAAGTACCTCAAATGTTTGACACATGTATGCGCGCGCCCGCATATTAAATAGTACACGCGAAACTTCCCCCTCCCCACAATGATACCAGAACCTATAGACTATCAATATAGTATCCATCATACTATCATAACTTACATCACACCAAATAGCATATAGTGTTAATAGTATCGGCTCTCGGAGTCGGCATTTAGCGAGAGGTAAAGTGGTAAGTAGCAATCTTACAATGTTCAAAGCCCAAGTTTCTAGTACGTCGGGGGAACTACCGGTCACCAGACTTACCAATCGAACGACATGTGATGTATAATTTGTATTTTGAGTCTTGACCATCCCGGACCATCTCAGCTGCAGTCCATTTCCATTTCTACCTGTCAAAGATAGTAATTTTGAACATAGCATATAACATCTCAGCACAGGTCAAAACAAATAACTTTGGTCCTCTTTGGGACGGAGCGTTCGAATACTGGTGACGTTGAATGCAAAGGCTGTCCTCGTTTCTCAAGGCATCTAGACCAAGTTTCTAACAGATGGTTTTCCATTCCGTTGTTTTCAGATCTCTCAGGGTGGTTTATCTTATAATGTCTATTATAATTTTCCTTAGTCACGAGGCGCGTCTCTCATCCATATGGTCTTTAGACGGTTTAAAGTCAAGAGATCATGATGTTGATGTTTTAAGCTCAACAGCAATACAAACATATATTTTCACGCGCACGAGTTTATATTCAATTTTCGGACTTGCGCAAAACCGTCAATGGATGTTCTCATGACGAAAAACTAAAGAAGGAACATGTAGCAATGCTCTCCTGTTCAAATCATTCTTGATATGATTTCATAAGAACATGTCACTAAATCGTCACATTTTAGGTGCCTCTCTAAACCTGAACTTGAGAAGCGGTAATCAACTCTATAGAAATGTAAACGAAACAAGCATAAGCAAGAACAGTCCTAGCATAACTCAGATCCCATGTTTCTCCTCATTTCCACCTCTTTTCGACTCTTCACTAGTGATAATGTGCTTGGAAATGTTTTTAATTTTGATATGGAGAATTGGTGTCAGTGGGTGTCACAGTCGAGGTGTTTAGCGAAGAGTGACGAGTTCTGTTATTTCGCAAAATAAACGTTAGCACCAGTGACAAAACCAAGTAAAGTTAGGAAGAAAACATAATAAAGGGGGGGGGGGTTTATGAGACCCCATAGCGCGGGGCAGCGGGCGCCCAAAGATTGGAACCAGCAATCCATTGTTACCACGTGCACTGCCTCAGTTCGAATTTGAAAAAACAAACAGTAATTCAAATCAAACGGGAGTGTGACGGTGGTAGTGTTTTAGATGGGATCGCCAAAGCAACCCAATGGACTGAAAAACCGGAGTATCGATACAAAACGTACCTTCTGCGGAAGTCGGGTGAATAGCCACAGTATCATCCAAGTCCTTTTTGCGAGCTATGAACGCACAACAAAACATAAATACAACAGGGAAGCATAACAAAAGGATCAGCAAAACAAGATCCACCCGAAAGCATTAACGAAATAGCGCACCTCCCATCTTCACAGCTACACCGAAGCCTTGCATAGCTTCATCGCTTCCTTGTCCAATCATATGTACCCCTACAACTCTTTCCTCGGGTCCTTGTACAACCAACTTGTACATCGTAGGTTCTTTGTGTTCTTCATCTATCATTGAGAAGTAAAGTGACCTGAAGGAGGTCTTGTCTATTACAACGAAAGTCAGCGTCGGTTCCGAAGGAGATGTAAATTTAGATAAGATTGGGTATTTGTGTTGTTATGGGGGTAATCAGACGGACTTACAAATCTTGATCTGGTCATCGCCATACTTCTTTCTCGCTTCAGGTTCCGTCAGCCCTACAGTGCCAATAGGAGGATGTCTGCAAGTGTGCATAAGATGTATGGTCAGCCCGAAGCACTCATATGGTCCCCTCGGGGAAAAGATTCGCCAGAAGCAAAAGAAAAGAAAACGCACGAGAAAACGACAGTGGGTATATCGTCATAGCTCAATTTATCATCTTTATACTGTGATGGTCCAAATAATCGGTTTGAAAGTCTCCTTCCAGCAGCAATAGCAACAGGGGTCAATAACCATTTGCCTTGGACATCACCAATAGCATATACTCCCTTGACACTGGTATTCTGGTAGTCATCGACAACAATGTCGCCTTTTTTGTCCAGTTCCACACCAACATCTTGCAAGCCTAAGCCTTCAGTGCTAGGTTTGCGACCAATAGCCCAGAGGACAACATCAGCATCAATCTTCTCTCCCTGATCAGTGATAACGGAAAGTGTCTGGCCAGGTTCTCCGTCGACTCTAACGACATGGCTATGCTTGTGTAGGTTCAAACCTGTTTTCTCCATCCAGGGGGTCAAAACCTCTTGAAGCGAAGGATCAAAAGTCCTCAACACCGTTTCTCCACGAATAATCAGATGAGTCTCCGTTCCGAGGGCGTTAAAGATCCCAGCAAGTTCAACGGCAATATAACCGGCGCCAATGACAGCCACTCTCTTCGGTTGTTCAGCTAGATCGAAAAAGCCATCCGAACTGATACCCTTGGAAGCCCCAGGAATTTCCTCATCCGAGGGAATAATAGGTTGTCCACCAATAGCGATGGTGATATTATCAGCGTTGAGAATGTAAGTGGAACCGTCTTCACGTTTTACTTCTACTGCGTTTGGAGAAATGAGACGACCGAAACCTTGGTGGAATTCAACGCCTTCTTTGTCAAAGTTTGTAGCATAAACGTTGTTTAGGCGACGAATATATGCGTCGCGTTGAGGCTTGAATGCCGCCCAGTCGAATTTAGGATGGTCAACACCAGTATACTTGTACCCTGGGGCGTGATGTGCAATTTTGTCTTGCAAATCCGCGGCATGCCACATAATCTAAGCGACGGGTGTGAGTATTGCGTGCCAGATTCAAAGACGATGCAAGAAGTATTGGCATGAGGAAGGGATGAATAGAATTAACAGAAGGGAAAACGGATCACGGTTGCCCTTTGAATTCATAGTCGCTTTTGCCATGCAAACGTACTCACTTTCTTAGGTACGCAGCCTATTGTAAAAACCAGAGTCAATACGTATATCTTGTGCATATATGTTATTATTCGTACCGACGTTGACACAGGTACCTCCGAGGTATGGTGTCGCTTCAACTACAGCAACTTTTTTGCCATAACTCGCCGCTCGTCGCTAAGGGATAATAACTCAAATTAGATTCCCATGAAAACTGTCGCGCATACCCCAAAGAGGCTGTTGCTGATGAGAAGGCTGCAGAGAGCGCTTACCGAAGTACCAGAGCCGCCAGAACCACCGCCAATCACGACATAGTCATACTTGTCAGTAGTAGGTTTATCAAAAACGGGAGGCATGGAGGCAGTTGGGGTAGTAGTTAGAGTTCTCGAGATCTGGGTATATGCGCATCATATAGTAAGCAATCGATAGGGCAATCTAGATAAGTAAGATAATGGCAGTGCGCATGCTACGCGATTCCTCGGACGAGGGACATGCCGGATATGAAATAGGCTGAGCACAGACCTGTGAAAGACGCAGGAAGGCTGCAGAAGGTCTCCTAAGAGATGGGGAGGATAAGCGAATGATAGATGCCAGGATTATAGCTTTTTGTGTCGATGATTTATCTGCTTTATATAGATCCCTTCGGTCAGCCTTCCGCTTGTGCTGACTGTTTGCTGACCATTCGCTTACTTATGTCGTCAGTGGGCACGTGAGGTGACATATAAGCACATCATCCATGACCGAGTTCATTAGCATTCACAAATCAATTAATCACAAGTACAACAAACAACATAATATTCTCGTGCAACGACAGCTAAATGATAGGGGAAATGACATGCGATAACTAATAAGATAGACCAAAAATGCGTGATGACCAAAAAGAAAATGATGTTGAGGATAAGACTGAGATGATGATGAAAGCAGTAGCTGTGAAGTCGTGCATAATTCACGATAAAAATGGAAGAAAAAAATAGTAACACAAAATAAAATCATTGATGCCGTGAGATCTTCTCTACACCAGCTCCAAGAGATGTCTTCCTGCTGGCCTCTGCTTTTCCTTCATCGTCTTCCTCCTCCTCGCGTTCTACGTCACTCTCACTCTCACTCTCGCTACTACGATGTTTCATTTCCACCGTTGTCTCGACTGCTTCTGACACCTCGTCCCGGCGATGATAGCGATGAGGTGCAGGAATGTTCACGGCTCGTGTAACATGTTCTTCCGTAGGTGTCGTGGTAATGGCTGGCGCACCCGAAGGAGGAGGGGGTCGTACTTCAGAGTCAGTAGTGGGAGTTGGCTTGTCACCCAGTTCCTGTTCCCTCTCTCTCTGTTCCCTTTGTTCCACCTTCTCTAAAACAGCGATGTTATGCTCGAGCGTGGCTTTATTCTTCAGCAGCTCAGCCTCTCTTTTCCTCTCAGCTCGGCGCTTCCTTACCCAGGCCATACCGTCTCCGTCGTCGTCGTCAGATTCGATAGTGGGCTGTAGTGCTGATCCTCCTTGGCCATACAAGCCTTGCCATCGACTTGCGAGTTCAGCAGTCGTGATATTCCTAATACTACCCATACCACCATAGCCCCACATGTTGAATTTGGGATCGGCATCGGGGATGTTGTCAAAGAGATTGCGTTGCTGTTTCTCCTGTCTCTGACGGTTCTGGCCATAGACACGACCGTTTGGCATGCGCCTGCCGTAGGCTGGACGCTGTGATGGGGAAAGAGGGGATTTGGATTTAGACTGGTAGGACTGGGTGCTGGATACGCGGCCCAATGGTACTCCCCAAAAGGCCCGAGCACTTTCCCTGGGAGGTCCCTCTGAAGGCCAGCGGGAAAGCTCAAGGGCTGGAAGGAACAGGATGTTAGCAGGCAAACAACCCATATTAAAAAAAAAATACCCACAAGCACTAGTAGGACCAGGTTCGCCATCAGGATATGAAGTGCGACAGAAGGGCATGGAGGAATAAATATGGGGTATTGTAGGACGAGGACGAGGTTTATGAGTAGTGCGGATAGCTGCCTCTGAGGGAGATTGGTTTGACGGGACGGGTGTGAGGGAGTATGTAGGATCTGGCGGTAGTGATGTATTGGAACCGGAACCGAGCTTGAAGCCCTTGAAGAAGGATGAGACCTTGCTCTTTTGCCTTTTGGACGAGGCAAGTGAGGAGAGCTTGCTTGAGACAGATTCAGGAGAGGGGACTGAGTTGTATGGGGATGAGGGTGTTGCAGTGCCTGGTGTGGATGACAGGGAGGACGAGGGTAATGAAGAGAGGGTTGAGGAAGAAGATTCTGAGTCTGATGAGTTGAAGTAGTCGTCATTGTCTGTGGGGGAAGGGGTTGGAGGAGCAGGGAACTGAGTCGCTGCGGGGTGCTGGAAGACTGGTAGCTCGTTGCCTTCGTCGGTGATGAGAACGCTTCTGCGAGGGTCAGGTAGAGGCGCAAAGCGGATGTGGCGAGAGCATGGCGAGCGAGAGCCTCCCATGGTAAGGATACTGTTAGAGTGAAGGGCAGTGGCCATTGTTGGGGGATTCGGTCCACCCCAGAGCCTGATATAAACAAAACACGTCAGATCCAATCCCCGATTCACTTTCAGATCCAAAATACCAACCCTCTCCGGGGTCCCGTCACATACCGTCACATTGTCTTATCAACCGCTACTCACCGACAGACCCCCTTCCATACACTTCCACCGCCCCCCGCCCTCTAATCACCGCCGCGCACGGACCTGCTCTGCTGTTGTTCACCATATGAAAACCCCCCACCGCCAGCTATACAAGTTCCGGGAATGTAACGCAGGCTTGTACCCCGCAACATGAGACATGACGATTTCCATTCTCAGAAGGGCTGATCGAGTGGTGTGCATTCTAGGGTACACCCTCAAAACCATCACCCCCACCGACGCTGACCACTCTCTCCTACATTCGTCCTCGTCACCCTGGGCGCGCTCCTCCCGCCCAACGTGATGTGTACTGACACATCTCTCCCCGACTCATCCTCCTCTATCCTCGATTGCATCCTTCCCCGAGTCCCCGACTTTCCCAACTAGGATCTCGAGGGGCACGTTCGATCGCTATGCCTCCTCCTTTCTGTCGATCCTGCGCTTTGTCTGGTCACCTAGATTCCTCCACTCAAAGCTTCTGCAGACCTCGGTATCTATCTATGTGCCCCCTGTCTCTTGTTTTTGCGCTCATACAACGGATATAAATACTGTGTTATGTTTAGTATCCCTGTCTATAACCCAGTTCTCGTGCGACTATATGTCTAAATCATATTCCGCTTCAACATCATAACATCTCTCGTTTCGCCGAATCAAGCACGTAGGACACGTCAACCATTCAACTATCGCACCTTCTTGAAAAGTCTGCAGGAAACTTCCGATCGTTTTCTTGATGGAAATCCTCCGTGTTCAATATCCCTAATTCGGTCGATATACTTTCCCCTAAGAGCCTCTCCGCCTCCGCTCATCGATTACATGCTACACTCTGTTTACCGGACTAAGTTCTGATATCATCTCTTGATCGTTGAGTCTCTCTCATAAAACGAGATATCCTTAATAGGTATTAGGGACCATGTTGGGACTATGATCCCTTCAGGTTGATGAAGAGATCTATAGATTTCGATTTCTGTCATCAATTCGACTCGGATATCTATCTACATTTATCATACGAAAGTGTTCACCGCATCTAGTTATTCTATTCAATTGAACATATGTATATCATAGGAAAATGCCGACTCGCGTGTTACAGGGTACGCGTAATAACGTACTGTACTTCATGCGTGGCGTCAGTTTTGTCTGATAACTAATGTCCAATTCATACCTATTCCCAGCCTATTCCACTCTTGTTTTGACATCTGCCACATGCGGTTTTTTGTTTGAATTTATTCTTAGAATCCTGAGAAAGGAAAACTCAAAATCCACCGATAAACATCCAGGGTAGAAACCTCCGACTATCCGAGATGGCAACTTTTTGGTTTATGTTATGATGTACGGAGTCATTGTAAGTCATCACCTTACCATCTTACGTGTTACACCCTATCCCTTTAAAACGTGAACAAAAAAACTCTCACATTCCGTAACTTAATTATGAAAGGCTGATGAATCATGAAAGTATCTCTCTCAGGCTTTCATCCCTTAGCAGGTATGCTTAACCTTCCCCCAACTTCTTATGACGTCGGGATGCCAGCGTCGCGACGCAAAAACGCTTGACTAACGCTTTCAGACACAATTATCAAGCCAAATCAAAATATCAAATCCTCATAAGTAGATCTGATTATAGACTCGTATTCATAATCAGGTCGTCACAAATCATCAGTAAGAAACTGCTGCGGTCATACCGCTATAACACCCTTAATATTAGATCAACACTCCCGACTTCTCGACTCCGACTCGTTTAAACACTCTGAGCGTTGGTGATAAATAACTTCCTTATAAATAACACTGAAAAAGATGCATAAATGAACGTGTCAGAGGTCTGTTTGATCATTGATGCCGTACATTGGACGGGCTTGCCGTTAAGCTTACGACTTTTCAACAACTGATACGCAGCCCACGGCCATGTACTTGCCGTACGTAGTACGCGTTTCCTTCTAGTCAAATCCACAATTCCTCTTCAAACTTCTTCCTAGTATTAGTACTCCAGTACCCCATACCCACATCCCCCGAATGTTATAGCTATGCTCATGATGCATGAGTCACATCCCCTAGGCTCCTCGCTTAAAGCAATAAAGCAATAGTGGCAAATAAATAACACAGTATTCTCTTGAATATGATAATTGGAAAAAGCCTCAGGGAATTGATTGGTTTAATAAGAGGGAAGATGGGGAGGGGGGGTTTCAACCTGGTTCCAAACTTCCCAAAAGTCCTATAAGTACGGGTTTGCTCCATGACAGAGCTCTCCGCTCAGGGGGCAGTTTCCGCTTGAGAAAAAAAAGGGACTCGTCCAGGATACTCTTACTCGGAATAGTGTATTCCCAAGTAAGGTAACTACCACCCGAAAACATGTTGTGCTTATTAACCCTATAGGTCCAAAGTTCGAAGTTCGAACTCTCAGGTGTTCAGGGATTGTGTCAGGGATATAGTAGTACTACTACCGTACTATATGCGCCACTTTGTCGTTCTCCAGGCAGGTTCTGAGAATATTTTTGAGTGTGGGTGTGAATACCGCCGATAGCATTTATGTAACGACTTCTTCCTTGAAGCTTTGAAGCTTGAAGTCTTAGCCTACACTATAAATAAATTTCTGAAGGGAATAAAATAAGTAATAATGGATAATTTCCTCCCCCGAAACTAAACCAAAAGGATCTTGAATTTATTAGGCTATATACTACTGCATATAGAGGTTAATCGACTCGGATACCGATATCGCTTGGTGAAAAAGGCACACTCATTCTCTGGGTATACTTCTGTTTGAACTAAGTTGTACTAGTTCAGAAGTATCAAAAAAAAGAGTTCCTGCCAAGAGTGATATAATGATAGTTCATATACGTAGTTTATGACGGTCCCAGGACCTAGAGACAAGTCAAGTCTTGTAGTTAATGTATTAGTGATCACTGAGGTGAAAAGTGAATGAAATCCGAGTCGAGATTCGATACAAGTTCCAAACTTGGGACTATTCAAGATCTCACATAAGTGGTATTTACGTAGGCAGACTTGGATATGGTTGATTTCGATTTCGATTTTTTGACTGCGTACAGAATGACTGATGAAAACAGAAAAGATTGTGATGTATGTGGTGAGAGGATGAAGGGTAACTGCAGAAAGTAATGATTAATAATGCATGATGTATAAAAAATCCATCATCAGATGCCGATGATATTGCTACTTACTAGTCAATCGTGACTCTGAGCGACGTTCCCGGAACAAAATAAAATCATCTACTAACCACTAATATCTCCCAAATATCCCCTGGCCCTGACTTAGTCTTATATTGGGATACCCCATCCCACCGTTCAAGCGGACTCCGAAAACTTGGTATACATACTGTTATTTTTCGGGTGGAGACACTCCATCAACATAACTCATTACAAATTTTTTTCGCCTGAATGCCCCGAGCTCATTATACATTATTATGCAGTGTTTGGAACATCAAGATGCCCGTTCTCAATGCACTAGCATATGTGGTAAATACAAGTCATTCCGGCTTCACTTTCTCCCCAATAGTTGCATGCAGTATATGTCATATGCTTAGACACAAGTTCCTTCCTTCCCATCAACACCGTCACACCGGCATGATCGTCGTCGTTGTCAAACGCTTAAACCTTCCCTGAACTTAAAATCAAATCTCAAAAAACGGCTACTAAAAAAAAAAGTTGACCAGATGGTATGGAGATTCTTGCGAGATTCTTGCCCTCTAACAACCTAACCCTTTGCCAATATACAAATAATTGAAAATCGCCAACCCTGAACCTCAAGAAAAGAATATTTTGTTTTACAAAAAAGTGGAGGCCCATTTGTTGAGAGACCCCCGAGCTCCTCCGAGTCTAAAAAAAGAAAACACGCACCAGTGTTTACAGTACAACTTTTAAAGTTCGTCCCTAAGTTGTGAGCACAACTACTACTAGTACTGTATTAATACTTACTACTAATGCTGTGTATCCAATGTGACCACAAGAACACGGGGTATGGGGTATTTAATTTACCACAAACCAAATCTGGCCTCGAGAACTCGAGAACGTGTGGTTTGCTTATCTTTATGTTGCCCAACATCATTACTATCTATCTAAAGAACCTGCATCCAAAATTACCTACTGATATTACAGACTACAGCACACATGTAGTATATAACATTTGTTACCGATAAGTACAATAAGTTCATCCCAAAAATACCGTTCGATCCCAAGGTCCGACTACAGCGTCAGTGGTTTGTAGGATTTGGAACAACACCAGCACACTTACTATGGAAACAACTCTGAAACGCAACAGGCTCTCAGACAGACTCAGAGATAGTTTTGTGTCACGCACTTTACGGGCCAGAATCCTATATTTGGTTTATCTTTGAGCTTGGTATAGTCTTGGGTGTCTTGGGTGTGAGAGTCGGCGCTGATGCTTGGGTATATGTTATTGATACAGATGGGCAGAAGTGATGAATATATAAATATACCGTTGCAATGGCTTGGGTGCATCTGATGCAGAAGGTGTACTACGGACGGAAGCACTGCCAAACTATACGTATGTGCGGCATTGTGTGTCCGCCACAAATCAACTTATATAGACCAACTTGAGAGAAAGTTGACATTCTCGGACTTAGCTTTAGAGTTCATTAAATTGAATGTAATGTACTAGTAGGTTCAATTCAATATCTTTATATTAAGTGGCAACTCTGCCACACAAGGTCCTTTAAAAGGAGTGAATACCACCACTTTGAGTTATCAGATTCAACAAGTTTGAGCCCAAGCTCGATGTATCGAAATAAATAAGTTTTGGGCCCTGAGTTTAAGTATGTTGCTTTTTATTTTTACTTAACTTCGCGCCACTATCAGAAAAATCACCAGTTGACGACTCCCAGTACCGTTATCGGAGAGCTCAGAGGTCAACTACTGATGTTCGCCATTATTAGAATGCGGAATTACACACACTTGAGAACGTTTGTTCTTTGTAAAAATAAATCATTTGTGCCATACGTCACGGCGCTACGGTTCCGGTAAGAAAAAAAAAACGAACGTTAACTTCTACATGTGGGGATAAATGATAACATCTGTGTCAAAGAATCGATGTCTTATGAATCATTTCAATACAATTGAAAGTCCCAGATAGAATAGACACATGTGTGAGGTAAATACATCGAATTTTGGAGTCGAAAAAGAAGCCTTCTAATGTGATTTCAATAATAATATGAAGAAAATGTGAAGTTCTTTTCCATTTCCGTGGACATTAAACTTATTGAAAAGTCACCAGTGCGAAAATCCTAACAGTGTTCTGGATCTGCGTCCTACTTCTCACATTCAACGTCATGCTGGTAGTAAGTACTAGTAACCGTGGTCCGTTATCCAATAAAACGAGGATTTGAAGTGGGTGTCCATTCAATGCAGTTGAACGGGTGCAGACCTACAGTCTCCCGAAGAGAAGGACAGGCTGCACGTTTATCAACATCACGATGAGCCCCATAACCCCGCCATTCGAGGTGTTCCAAATTCAAGCTTAGATATCACTGATTAGATGTCAAAAACTGAGGTACACCCTGAGGCGACTACAACACAACGGTCTAGCATCTACATTCGATATTCAATACTCAAAATGTAGGCACAGTGGGCATCATATCGATAAACCCTTCAATACACCCTTCAAAGCGTGCAGGACTTCAAGTTCCTGATTAGATATCAAATTTAGAAAAGCACTGTTTGCAATAGCACCCTGACATGAGCCTATCCTCATTTACTCATCATCACCGTCATTATAATGATTATAGTGACCGCACCATCATAGACGACTTACTATATGAATATTCTCAGGACGAAGGCTTGAATGGGGAAATCCAACCATAGTTTATGTAAGACAGGCGGAACCAGTAAGAAGCATTACTATAATAGAACTATGATTATACACTAACCAAACTCCTTCCAGGACCAACCTCCCTCAGGGAATTTTTTCTTACGGTTCTTAATACGAATGACATTCCGATCGCGCAATGTAGTACTTAATATATATATAAACTATACTACCCCCGGGGGGTCTTCTCGAGTTATTTTTATTCCTCAAAGTGTAGTCATATCCGTCCACGTCCCTTTGGAACCACTGACCGGCGGAGGTTGAAGAAGGTGATGATCACCATTCATTAATGAACAATCAATCATCTTTCGAGGCTTAGAACTGTCTAGCTAAAATACGAAAACATGCATTGGAAGTGGAGGAGAGTTGAGAAAGTTTCAACCTAAACGGCATTAATATTAATAGAGGCTGGTCGGCGTTCTCACTGATTAAATATTTCGAGAGTACCACCGCAACAAGTATGTCTCAAACTTACAGATACAAAACCGGCTCGCTGCCAAAGTAGTGTTATCATGACATGGTGTACACCATGTATCCCGAGAACATCTTGATGTTTAATTTGAATGGCTAGTAAGCTATAATGCCTTCAGGACATTTTACTTTTTTTGGTTCTTCTGCTAGCTCTCCGAGCCCGCTACCATATAGATCTAGCCTCTTGTTTAATATTTCAATCATGCTAGTTCCAAGCGAACTTCAAAAACACGAGTATCACAAGTAAAAATCTAAAGGGCTATTCAACCCTACACAACCTCAATGGGAAATGCATGTCCATGTCTAGTAACCGGAATCATAGTACTGCACAATAGATTGGAGTTTAACAGAGTTTAACGTTGAGTGGTTGAAATACTTGTTGATATTTCTCCAAAACGTTGTTTCTCAAGAGTCGTGGCCCTACAATATAAATTATTATATTCTTCTCAAGTTCAACGTCCAATATCAGCTCGCAAGCTTAGAAACACGATGAATACAGGCTATCATAGTGACAGCGCTTGAGAAAATCTCGGAAATTTCACATGGCGTGTTGTGTATTGACCGTAGATTGTCCGTGAATGCACAACTACGCTCGAGGGGTTGAAAGATTGATCTTCTCTATCTCAGATCGCAGATCTCAAGTCTCAGGGAGGTCGCTGGTCAGGCCTCAGACCTCAGGGTCACGTATGCCAACGAACGTAAAGCGCTCAGGTTCGCAAACCGCCGAACAAAAGTATCCCCATTTTACACCCCTGAAAAATTAATTGAATTCACTTTTTGTCGAAGATATGTTGGTGGGAAAGGGCTGGATCATTTATGCATACAAGTCGCTCCCTGAGTGCACGTTTCACAAGTTTCGGTGGAGGTCCAGACTAATATCATACTACCCGAGGTCACCTTCTGTCAAACATAAAAGGGTGCAGTTGAGCGGTGTGAATATCTGGAGATATACAGAGATATACTCTACTCTAAAGTCCCGATATCAGTCAGGCGCTAAGCGGGAGAAACCCTCAAATTCTCAAACCGTCATTGCTAGCCAGACCCCTGGATATACTCAAGCCTAAGTACAACGATCTGTAACGATCTGTAACCTCTCTGCAACCAGTAACCAGTTGGCAATAACACAGTATAATAACTAGCAGAACTAGAGAAAATTCCGATTTGATACCATGTTCATTTTTTTCCCGTGAGTGATTGACCTCGACGCGTGCGCAGTGTATTAGGCAGGTATTAGGGCCTGGAAACTCTCACGTCGTGTCGGCACCGCAAGGTAGATGACGTTTAGCTCTGGTATAACTTGACAAATTCAGCAGTTGTAGTGGGAGTCCAGGAATAAATAGACTCAGCTGTTGGCAGCTGGAACACTACATCTCAGGAAGCTCGGGATGTAGTATGTCAGTGTTATTAATAGTAAATAATGTACTGAGTACAAATGTAATTTTGGCAGATTCGGTGATGTCTTGCTTACTATCTCGGCCCGTGAAATGGAAGATATCCATAGCACTAGCGGGCACATTTGCATCAGTTTGTATCATATTGCTATTGTCTATCCATGCGAATAGAAAACAAAAAGGAAGAAACCCGCGATTTTAGATCCGTTTGAATAGCCCTAGTCGAGCCCTAGTAAGTTGAAGCGCAGGCGTAATATATACTTATTTCAAACATCAGTACGCTCTGTCCGTACTAGTCTTGATTAGTCTTGATTTTTAATAGCATCTACAAATAGATATGGAGGTGATTCTATTATACACGTACTTGTTACCAGTGTACATACAATATACCCCGAACACTCTGAACTCCGTTATTAATGGCGTTCTTCTAGCATGTTCTAAGTTCGTAAATAGAACTTATGCCCACTGTTATAATTATACCACGTCATACGAGACGCAAATAGTACTACTACAGTGAGCTCAAGACCATGTATTGACTCTCTAAACCCTGCAAAATGTGGGAAATCTTCATTTGAGAATAATGTGTAAAAAATGAGTCAAATACTGTCCCGTCCTTTCACTTCCGATCACATCGATTGGGGGGCTGGTGGTTCTTAGAAGCGGTAAGGATGTCACAAGTTACAGTGCCCCACTGACGGCTGGAACCTGGATCACAGGCAAGGCGTCATCCCTGTAGCTTAGCGTAGGTGGCCTTTATCATTTCTTACGATGTTTAGGAAGCTGGCTAAAAATGCATTCCATCTAGTACTAATGGATTCACCTCATCGGTTACACGGTTCCAATAGCCCTACTACAACCATCCCCGCCCCGAGGTGTTGCAATATATCTCCTTCATGATGATACAAGGTTAGCCACTCTTTACTGATAAGATCCTCACATCTCATCGCTTCGCCTGAAGAATACGTGAATTTGTTGGTACGGACCGACCCGCTTTTTATAGCAGGCGGTAGTGCTGCTTTAGTTAGTTAGTATCGTACTGAAGTTAGAATAGATGAGGGATATAAGCTCCTTTCCGGGTTTAATATCAATGCCTTATTGATAGTTTAGAGCCACCTGGAAGCAATCTGGTAGTTAAGCTACACGGTCAATCCATTAACTTACAACAGCAACAACCACAACAACGAGCTATTGACTCCTTATCAGCCCATGCTTATACTCATCTGCCGCTAATGGCTTCCGTTTCCGAAACGAAAGAACAAGTCCAATCAAAGCCCAATACTTTTAGTAACACCATTCTATTATTAGACACTTAGGAGCATCATCTAGAGTTGTTCGACGATTGATTTCAGACTCAGCATACGGCCCACTAAGCGATTAAAAGGTCAGTTGGCGCGGTAACAACCTTGATTGCAAAGTCAACCGAGTTCTGCTTCTCTTCTGGCTAGTATTCATATGTACTGTCTCGGGAATTGCCTTGCCTGAACTGTGCACTACTTGAAAGACCCCTGGACACTGCATGGGGGGTACACACTGCTATAATATCGGCGTAACCTTCAACAATACAGGAAGGTAGTTCTGGTGCGTTCTAGTAATTCCGACAAACTTCCTTTCTAATGACATGACATTTTCTGGAAAACCGGTGTATTGAACGCAAGGATAGAAGAGTTAATGGTCATTGCAAAGTACCAATATTTTTCTTGGCTGCTGTGGCATGGGAAACGTGGGTTGACGTTGCCTTGTCATATAGCGTGGATATCTGGATGTAGAGGATGGGATTTATCCAGGAAACTAGTTGAATGACCCCTCCACTAACCACATTTTACGTTTAGTAACCCAAATTTGCCTTGCGGACTTCCTTATCCTCATCTTCCGAGTCTCGAACAATTGTCTTGACCCGGCTGATATTCAAATGATGTCACCTAAGGAAGGAACCTAGAATCTTAAATCACGCGTAGTACTTGATGCGGCTAGAGCGATGCTGAATTACTTGTAATGAAGTCCACTCTACCATTTAAACCTTCCATCAGCACTCCGTAGCTTCCATTCTGCCCTGGAGTATGGAGAGTTAGATCAGCATAAGAAGACCAGTTACCATCTATCTGTCCAGTCATCCTTCAATGGAGAGATACTATGCGAAGATACAGTGGACTTAGTATCATAAGTGGTAGTCCCTTGTAACCCTCCTATTCCTGTTTCTAATGAAAGTTCCTGGAGATATGACGGTGTCCGTTCAAAGCCGACTCCCTCGTTAATAAGAAGCGAGGGTATGATCATCGTCGTTGGTTAATAGTCAAATGCGTCCTTTCGGAGTATCTGATAGGAGGTCGGGTTGTTGTCGTTACCGAGTGAGACAGAGAAAATAGATTCACAGCATATCAGATCATTTGCAGCATTGAAATATAGATATTGAGCAACGCAATTGTATACAAATTTTTTTTTGCTAATGTACTATTAAAAAACGCAGTCAGTCCCAATGATAAAATAATTTACAAAGCAAAACCGGCTACCAAGCATGCAAGAAATAAGATCAATAACAAGTTCCATTCAAAAGACGGAGAAAAAATTCATACAAGAATTTGTGGTGTCCCAGCATAGACTGAAATAGGCAAGAGAAGAGATCCACTGAAAACAGTTTACCGCATACAACCAGGGTTCGTTGATTTATGAAAAATAATTTAGATGTTGAGTTGAAATATGCCGATTGTGTTTCCAAACCCTGCAATAGCATTCGAGGAGGCAGTATGTAGAGGAGATACTTTGGTAAAAGGAAGTCGAGAAATCGCGGTGGGACTACTACATGTTGGTGATGGAGCCGGGGTTTCATCTTCTGAAGATCGTAGTGTTGTAAGAAGCGAATTCCGCATCAGAGTTAACGCAGGATCAAACGTCCACAATTCCCATCGTTCGAGAGTTGCATTGGTAAGTCCGTGCTGATTGACACTTTTTGAGATCGCTTTCGTACTCGTACTGGTCCCTTGTGGTCGCGGCTTGCGTCGTATTCCGATGTACTTGTTCCTTATAACATCCCATCCACCCCTCTCGCATTTGACCTCCATGATCATGACAACAGTAGCGTTACGCCAAAATGACGGTGGAGAGAGCATTGGAGTGCATGCGCCATCCAAAGGACTCAGTAAGTGCCCTGAATCGTGATCATCCGACGTCAAAGGAACGGTAAGAAATTCAGACGATCTCCTTGTGCCATCTTTGTCAGAAGCACGCCTTGAATGGATACCATGACCAGATACAGGAAAGGCTGGTGATTCGAAGGCGGTGGCTAACCTGGCCTTGGGAATTAGTGGAGATGAAATGGCTGATGAGACACCACTGTTGCTTCGAGACCGTAAACCATGTTGGTCACTGGATGCCATGTGTTTGAGTTGTGTTCTCGTACATGAACACCGTCGCGTCTGATCTTTCAGGTAGAGTTGGAAAATGCGAACAGTGTAGTCAAGTGAGAAAGCAATCGAAATACTATCCAGCGGCAGTTGCCCGCAGTGATGACATGTTTCGCATCTAACTGGCGTAATCCGCAGGTTATTGACGCCTCTCTGAACCTCATCCAACACGGACACACATTCTCCCGTGGACCCATCCCATAGTGACACAACACCGGACACCGTTGTGGTAGCGACAACAAGACGCGTGGTACTATTAAGCTCCGATCGACATGCGTGAACTTTGGAAACGATATCGTCGGGACTTCCTGGGCTGATGTGGTAGTTCGGTAGGATAATAGGAAGAGTATCTCCTGTCTCAACAAGCTCCAAACTGCCGTCATCGAAGGCGAACGCAACAAGTATTTGGTTTGCTGGAGGAACATGGAAAAAGGATACGTTTGCAATTGGGAATGGTTGTGTTGGTGTTAGGTAAGTAGCTTCGGATATATCGTTTATTGGCCATTTGGCCGCAATCTTGTTCTCGAAAATTGCTAGAATGACCACATTGTCCTCGGCTTCGGAATCAGGTGAGCCGGGCAAGCGCAAGGTATTGTCATTAGCATTACCCAGCGTTGATTTTGATACCGTATTATTGAATTGAAGATCTGTAACACTAGAGCTCGAGTTCTTTAGGGAGAGAAAAGCACATGGTATCGTCAAATCATTGGTTCGCCACACTGCGATAGCACCGGTCCCAGTACCAGCTGCAAAGTACATCCCGTTCTCTTCAACCGCAACTCTGGTTAGAGCAACGGTGGCATGAGAACTACTAGGAGAAGACAATAAAAGACTTGTGGTATTGATGGATGCGTGTGTTCCTTTCCTGAGGTCCCATACGATTATTTCGTTGTGGAGCCCTACGGAAACAATAATATGTCCATCGTGACTAGATGCAAGAAGCTCTACATCACTAGCAAACGCACGGGGAAGAGTGGAGAAAGAAGCATGTCCTTCTAGGGTCTGTTCACTTTCTTTGAATTCGATTGCTTCCGAGCCTGAATGAGGTTTCTGAGCCTCGAGGAGTTCCGCATTTTTGAGTAGATAAAGAAGGAGGAGCCATAAAAGACCTGTTGTCGCTGCGATGGGAAGGACCATTATCTTGAGAAGCCATGTTGCCAGTCTGAAGGTCTTCATGAACCTAAAGCCTCGGGGTAGATGTGAAGCAGACATTCCTGGATTTAATGTGACAACTAATGGTTTTTCGATCCGCACATGTAACAGCTTGGTATCTGTCGTATTTTCGGGTACGAGTGTTTTCCATACTTGCCAGGCCGCTGAAACATATTCCGTGGGCGTGTCCGTTGGTTTATTTTGATTCCGCATGACTGCTCCCAATGGTACATTGTTTTGTTTCACCTGATTCGTTGAATACGTTGTGTAATACAATGTTGCGGTTATCGCTAGCAACTGAAGTCCTAGAATCAGTAACTAAGTTCTTGAAATAAGAAATGGATGTACCAAAACCAAGCTGATATTGGTAGCCGCTCGACCCTTCAGTAGTCTCTTGATTGAATATGTATATTTTGCCCAACCAGATTGGGGTTTATTGGAACTCCCAGAATCATGTCGAACTAAAGATGGTACCAATGTAGTGTCACGGCGTAACAGTTCCTCAAGCTAAAATGAAAGCATGAGAATGTAGTGCAGTACACGAGCGGAAAACAATTACCTCCAAGCGTTGAATGTCAATGGAAAGCACGGCCATGAAAAAGGTATGTGCCAAAAACCAATGAGCAACAAGAACGACAATCGCAAAGGCGCAGAATTGTCTAATAGCCCCACTTCCCGCAATAGAAATAATTCCAAGTATGCAATTGTAACATATGACTTTCAACGTGTTGGAGGTCCCAGCATGACTCAAACCCTGAGCTATGCGTTGCTTAACAGACAATGTGACAGAAGTCCTCCCAACTGCATCAACCTTGAATGATGTCATCAGACAAGTCTTAGAAATCAAGTCATAAAACGTACGAGATTGAACATATTCTCCGCACCCACGAAGGCTATGACAATCGGCAGTAATTCCCTGACTCGAGGGTTAGCTTCACCCCTGTAGAACAGTTTTGACAGAATTTACATACCAGGGTACGAGTGTAACTTGAAAACCCACAAGTGCACATACGCTCAAACTTGTGATGGTACTAACAGCGATCTCTACTAGAGCGGTGAAGGTTACGCCAATACGATCGTGCAAAGCATCCATATGCCTCATCGACCAAGCAACGTAAGCAAAGAAGCAGACGTAGGCGATGTATGGGAATGCTGATAGCGCTGACCAACCCTTATTCTGGGAATGACTGACATCGTACTATTCAAGTGTTACGAAACATTCTGCGAAAATCAAAATGTACACATACCTCTAGTGCGATTATGGTTGGGGGAGCTGCGGAAACTTCAATATTTGCATTTTGAGATGCAGCTGACCTGACGGCCTCTTCCCATTGGAGATGCCCAGTCTTGTCGACGCAATCCGATTCTGGGAAAAAATATGTAACGGCAAGAAATCTGGCAAAGTCGAATCGGGAAGTTGTAACATGGTGGTCGTAGGAGCCACGGCCGGCAAGAACCATGGCAGGCGTTACTGGAACGCCAAAGATAGTAGTATTCCTTTTGCTGAGAGTGTCCAAGATAGTTGAGTCTGAGAGTAGTTGATCCTTGTCATAATTCCAGAATGCTAATGGTGAAATGGTGAAGCAATGTCCGTCAGAACGCTTGAGGCAGGGAGATGGGCTAGAAGTCAAGCTAGTTTCTAGTCGTCGTTCTAATTCAAGCGTTGAGAGCAGGATTTGAGAGTTTAATGCACCGTCTTCGTCATCACCAATCTCTTCTGATATTGGACTTTGAATAAGGATACGTTCGACCCGGAGAGTGCGACCAACGCCGCAAGTAGTAATTGAGACTGAATCTTCATGCTCACGAAGCACTTCGTGTTCAGACCATATGTTTATTAGGTCGTTGTGGATATTTTGCCAGGATGTAGGGTCGAACGTTGAAAATGCATCTACAATGGAAAGGGATTTGGGTTGTGACGATGAATACATAGCAAGGGCAGGATAAAAGAGGGATGTGATGACAACGCAGGAAATTAGGATAATACGCATTTGGTGGGTTGCACAATGTCTGTAGGTCCTTCGGTGAGTGGTTACAGGAGATTCGAGGAGTAACTCACAAGCCAAATTGCAGAAAGAACCGCTGTCCAAGTAGCCTAAAGAGCTGCAATAGATATGCAACATGTCCCAACATTTTCTTGTGCAGTCTTGTGAGCAGTTTATCTGGCCAGTGTCGGGAGATGGTTTGTTAGATGTCGAAGGTGGTTTATAAGGACAGTATAGTATTGTAATTGTTAGATCACCAGCTAGTCACCATTATATGTCCAAGAAAGAGCCAGTGAGTAATACGCGTCAGGAAGAGGAAGTGGATTCCTAGCACTTTCATTTCCGCCTCCTTTCTCCATTGTCACGTGTGATCAGTCACGTGTAAATTCTATTTTTGGACGAGCCAGCTTTCGTCAAACGCTGGCCCCTGGGACCGCCAACGCAGGGTAGATTTCTTCTCTGTCACTTACTATGTCGGTTGCTCATGTATTCGCAAGTGTTGCGCGGAGGTCAGCGACAACGTCTTCACGACGATGTGAGTCTCTTATTTACTCATGAATTCAAAGTGCTCTAACAACCTATTTTCTACAGGGCTGCACCAAACCAGCACCCGTTCAGCCATTAGTAGTTTCCAAATGCCAGCAATGTCGCCAACAATGACAGAAGGAGGAATAGCCTCTTGGAAAAAGAAAGAAGGAGAGTCCTTTACGGCTGGCGACGTTTTATTGGAAATTGTAAGTCCTCGTTGCTTGCCAACCCGCACCTCTTTCACCTTTGTCCAGGAAACCGACAAGGCTACAATAGACGTCGAGGCCCAGGAGGATGGTGTGGTTGGAAAGATTCTCGTACGTCCACGTATAAAGATGTGCTTCGAGTAAAAAGGCTCACCTTACCCAGCTTCCGGATGGTTCTAAGAACGTGCCAGTCGGAAAGACAATTGCCATTCTAGCCGAAGAAGGGGACGATATTTCCAACCTTGAGGTACCCAAAGACGAGCCTGCTTCACAACAAACCGCTCCAATGCCGACCCCAGCGCTCACCATACCCCAAGAAGCTCAGCCACCACAGGTCTCTCACCACGGCCCTCCTCCATCACACTCTCGGCCCTTGTTTCCTTCCGTTCATCGCCTAGTGTTGGAACATGGCATCACCAACCTCGATGCAATTAAGGGAACCGGTGTCCGTGGTATGTTGACGAAAGGTGATATACTCACACACTTGGGCAAGGCCTCTGGGCCAAATGGTACCTACAAAGCTCCTATCTCCCCTATTGAAGAGGCGAACATGAGTAGAAGTCCGGCTCAGAAAAAAGATGAATACAAGGCACGTCATATACATGTGCCACGGCTCTATCACTAATATGCTTTTATTCTGCGTCATTATTAGCCCTTGGATGGACCAGCAATTAGGCGCGCTATTGTTAATTCCTGGCTACAATCATCACAGAAGGCAAGGAACCCTCCTCCTTGTACGTCCTACACATTTGCATTCGTGAAATTTGCTCATATTTTCTAGCTTACCAAAACGCCGATTTTGATTCCATCCTTGCCGACTATCTACCCCCCAAGCCCAAGTCGGCAACATCCATTGACATTCCACCAAACCCTACAAAGCAGACTTCCAACTTCCTTGATGGATTAATCTGATGATTTTTTTCTTAGAGCCTTTTACATTTAGATTTCATATATTATTGTTCCAGCAACTTGAATGATATATTTTGCTAGTATGTCGGAAAACACCTAAATGCGCCAATAATGTTGTGGAACAATACATCTATAAACATATACTACATAGTGACCCGTTTTTGAACGACATGTTGAACCTGTGTTGAACACCTGAGAACAGGAAGTACAACATCTTGACTTTCCACTTGCAATGAAGTTTTGTTTTTCCACTTTCTAGTTATGGCTGTTGTTTTCCAGCAATATCCGCTGGATGCTACTCAGCGGCGAGTTGCAACCTTTACTTCAATGAATGATGTATTAGTGTAAAGAGGTTTGGAGGCTGGCATTTCGTTGCACAAGCTATCCCGTGCTAGATATATACGGAAAATAGTGCACAACCTTATATCAATGGAAAGGCAAGAAAGAGTCTGTACCACAGGTAAAATGAAAAGAAATAAAAGTTGTAGGCGTTTGTGTGCAATCTGTGATCGCGTCGAAATGCCATCACTAAGCCAAACAACGCGTTACATAGCGTAACTTCTACACTTACTCCATCCTATCTCAAGATCCACATACCCCCAACCAATAATTCCATTCCTCGTTCTACAGGAAATCAACACCTAACTTGGAAAACATTGAATTATGTCGAAGTGGACAACAGATTCAAATGAAGCGCTCACAATGTCCCTGAGTATGTTGTCATATAATGCTATCTCTCTTCGATTGACCTGTAATACTTGAACTATTGTAATTCTAGTTAGGTCTGATGCGGATAAAAAGATACTAGCAGATCCTGCAGCTTTTGAAAAGTTTCACCCAACTTTCACGTATCCAGTATGTTGAAGCTAAGGGAGCAACAGTGTACCAAAGTTCATGTTTTTATGTCCCAGATTTACGGAGAAGATGAGAAGATTTATGGATATTCGGATCTGATAATAGATGTACGTTTCATTTCACATGCCTACTATCGATTGAGGAAGATTCAAACTTGTCATACCAGTTGCGATTCGCTTCAGGAAGTCTCGCTCAATATCTCAAAGTTCAATATTCCGAGAAGCTTGCGTCAACTTCAACGGTGGACAATGTAGAGGGTACAATAGCTGAGTTTATTCCTTCTGGTATGTATCACAGGTACATTTCAGTGTCGATCACTGAACGTGTCTTGTGAGAACAGGATATTACACGGATGAGGGAGCATTTGCCAAACGCGTTGAAGAGGACTCGACCTCCTTTAAACCATATGGAAACCTAATATACTCTTATACCAAACCGTCACGCAAAGGCAAAGGCAAAGATCTCGCAACAGGAAGCACGAAAGAAGAAGTTGTATATGAAGTTTATCATGTAGGTGATAACCTGGCTCTATGTCTGTTGTAATAAATGAACTCTTCACGCGTAGACAAACTGGGATACGCCAGGCTTTCGCGAATATCACCAACGGATGCAAGTATTCATCTTGTTATACATTGAAGGAGGGTCTTATATCAACGACGAAGAGGATCCTTGGGAGTTCGTTGTTTTGTGAGTTTCCTAATCATACGAGCTTAATAAAAGGACAAATCTGAACATTAATTTCTCATAGGTATGAAAAGCGGAAGCGACCTGATGGAGTGACAACATATCACTTCATCGGATATTCGTCTCTCTATGGCTTTTATCATTTCCCAGAAAAAACACGATTGAGATTAAGTCAATTCGTTATCCTACCGCCTTTCCAAAAAAAGGGACATGGCTGTAAGACCCCCATTTCCTATCACATCATATTCATGGGCTTTCAACTAAGAATCACCCCTAGCTCAATTATACAAAGCTATCTACCAGCATGTTTTGAAGACACCTTCTATAGCAGAATTGACTGTAGAAGATCCTGCAGAAGCGTTCGAAGATTTACGCGACAAAAATGATTTAGAAATGCTCAGAAATAATGAACAGTTCATGTCAGAAGGGAAAGGTACAACAGGATCATCATATCAAGGTGGTCGTGTCGGAGGTATTGGACGTTCAGGAAGAAGTGGGAGAGGTGGTAAATCAGTTACAAGAGGTAAATTAGGACCTCCTGCTGATAAAGTATGGGTTGAGAAGTGGAGGAAGGATTTAAAGATTGCTGGGGTATGTGTCTTTTATTTATTTCTTCAACCTCCGAATTTCTATTATGAAGAATCGATGCTCATATACACAAATATTTCAGCGACAATTCCAAAGACTAATTGAAATGCTCATCCTTCTTCAACTTGATCCACATGATGCTCGAGCCTTAAAGGCTTACCGATTACAAGTGAAAGAACGATTGTACCGTTTTAATTTCGTAAGTTGCCAAATTAGTATCCCTTTCTGTTCATTCTGAACTGGGATCTCTTTTTAAAGGAAGTTCTTGTACAATTGGAGAAACAAGAACGTCTGGAGAAACTCGAGGAAACTTTCCAGAGCGTGTGTGATGATTATTCACGCATATTAGGTCTGCTTGGCAAGGCCTGAGGTTAACGATTATACAATATTTATAAGCGTTGTAAATATTCTTCCTCTCACTGACGTCTGCTACTTTCTCTGTTTACGAGGCCCTGTAGGGTTTCCGTATTCATGAACAATGAATGGCTCGTATCTTAGGAATGATTGATGAATGTTAATTGTAAGACAAAGGTGTTCGATATGTATATCAGAGTTGGTGTGGGTATGTATCTGGTTATTGACGATGGGTAGATGTTGTTCACTAGAACACCCGATCAACTCAAACTTTCAGTTTCAATTTCAGTATCTCGCGATCGGGAAGGTGTCTCGCAGGGTCTGCTGGCCGTCCTTTCTATTTCTGTACACTGTAAACAATAATTGGGAATATAAAGCAGCATCCTTTTTGCCCTTCAGACATTAATAAACTGGCTAATAATCTAAGGGAAGTGGCAATCGCCAATACTATCACCACTTTTGTTAGTTTCGAATCGTACTCTATATTTCGTTCTGAAATTCTCCACCACATCATCGTACTGTTCATTACACTCCCTACTATTAGCCCATCGCATCTGTTGAGTTCCCATAGGATACCCAGGAATCATATACAAGTGTTCCAAAAGTGGCAGCTGCATCCCTGTTTCCAACCACTGCATCTAATAATTAGTGTCGATACCACGTTAGAGAATCTCGTTAGAAGATTGCAAGTTCGAAGGAGAGTATGTATACTCACTACACAGGATATAGATGTATCTTCCCCCTTTATCCAACGTACTCTTAACCATTTCAATTTCTGGCACTTTATCACCTCCTTGATTTGATCATTGCTTGGTTTCGTAGCCCAGACATCATATCCGGACTCGGAACACCAACCAAAGTCCAGATGAGTCAGTGTTGTATTGTGTTGAGGTAAGAGTTCCTTGAATACTCGATTCACCGTGAGGGCGTTATTGTCGGATGGCTGCTGTGAGCTCAAGATCAGGTATTCTAATCCAGAATATGCAGCCAAATAATCCCACAATGGAGGATCACCGAGAGCATCAACTACAATGCCCTTTAACCAGATTTCGGAGTCCTTGAGAAGGCTGCAAACCTTTCCTAAAGAAAATCTAGATATGGGTTGTTCGTGGCGTATTTCCAAGAATGTCAGATCCTGGAAATGATGGAGAACAGATTGAAAATCGTCCAGTGCAAAGCGTGATCTATGTAGCCGTAAATGTAGCTGCTGTAGTCGAAGTGTAATCTTCTTTTCGTCTTCATCACATCCTGCAAAAATATCTCGGACAAACGAATCGTCTGGGCCATCAAGTTCTTCTACTCTTCCTCCCCGAAAGGTCAGGCCCTTGAGATTAGGACAACGGGTCACCAGATCTCGAAGTTGGGTAATAAGGCCATTCGGTTCTGTCATCTGCCAGAATAAACTAATCTCTCTAAGGTTTGAAAGTGGAGCAAACGAAATTCCAAAGTCGGGAACGATTGAATCGATATAAAAGTCAACGCCTCGAAGGGTGTTGTTTGCACCTAAAGCACGGATAAAGCTGTTGGCAATGTCATTACTATGATCATTGGATGAAACATGATGGCGCCAGCTGGGGATCAACGTTATAAACCATACACAGCTGATAGACAACAATCCCATAGAGACTTACTAAACGTCTTTTAGGTTCTTCAATGATAATACGGCTGCATATAGGTTCTCCGCCATTGTATTCCCGGTTATGAACACTTTCACCCCTTTACTATAATCGTAGCGCCAGTCTGAGATAAGCCCTGTTTTAAACCTGATGCGGACCGTCCGCTCATATGCTCGAGTTGTACCGGATGCTAAAGCTTCTATAATCTCCTGGCACCGAAGGGTGTGAGGATTGTGGCTGTCATGGTATTCAAAAATGAGGTTGAGGGCCGAGAATAAAATAGGAGTAGCAAGATCATGACAATAACGGGATACAAGACGGAGAGAGCGTAACTCGTCTCTTCCTCCTGGGAGTGTGCACTTGGAGTCTAAATGTTAGCCCGTGTTTCAATACTTGGACTTGTTGGATACATACAAAACTGACAATCTCTGCACCGAGCTCTGCAGGGAAATCGTCGAATGTTAGCATGGGCAGTGGGCACAAGTAATTACGAGGGTGTTGGAATCAGAGATAAGTAAAGTTATATTATTCGATCTCGCTTCTTCAACATTCCACATTCAATAGCGGACACTGCCGAGCCCTTATCTATGCTTCTCAACGTCCTAAAATAAGATGTATACCCGGTCCATCCTGGACCGTACAACCTATTGCTACGTACTGGCTCCACATGAATGATAAGACCATTACTATTATCTCGAATACCCAGAGAATCATACATCATATCTTGTACACATCTTTACCAAGTTCCAACCTCTTCAATATTATAAATTTACAAAAAGAAGACTTCAATTAATCCTAAACTTCACTTCGTGTTCCACCTTGAATTTAGCCACCGTCCTCTCGTGTAATGCGGCCGTCAGTTTGAACCTGCGATACGTATTTCCCATTTCTGGGAAGTCGAAATTGCTGTCAATATACAGCTGTTCCAATTTCGGTAACTGAATTCCTGTTTTCAACCAACAATCCTAAGGAGGGGGGGAGGAGGAGGAAAATGTCATTGAAAACTTGAATTATAGAGTATAAAAGTAATACTCACTATGGTCGAACTATCTGCTTTACGTAAAATCTCTTCGTCCGTCCTCCAATAAACATGTAACCACATCAACTCTCTACAATTCACAACCTCCCTCAATTGATCCTCACTTGGCCTCATAGCCCAAGCATGAAATCTTTTATTCCCCAATCCCAAATGAGTCAAAGTTTCTTTATGTTGAGGTAAAAGTTCCTTGTATACTCGATTAACAAGTAAAGGGTCGTTATCATGCGAATGTTTTCCTTGTAGAATCAAATGTTCCATTCCCGAAAACGACATCAAATAATCCCATATAAGAGGATCATTGACGAAATCCACCACAAGTCCTTTTAACCAAATCCTCGACTCCTTTAGAATGTTGCAAATTTGTCCCATTGTGATATCAGGATTGCAGATGTCATTAGGAAAGTCCAGGAATTCCAGTTTTCGGAAATGGTGTAGATTAGAACGAAAATCTTGTGGTGAAATTTGAACTCTGAGCATGCTGATTCGTTTCAATGGTAAAATGTACTTTTCCTTCTCCTTCTCCTTCGAAGACGTCGTCAAAGTTCCAGTTCCGGTTTCAGTTTCGGTTCCATTTTCAACTTCTTCCAATCCCGAAAACAAATCCCTAAATCTCGTATGTTGTCCTTTACCCCTATCTGCAATACCACCCGTAACGAATATTTCTTCAAGATTAGGGCAACGCGTAAGGAGGTCACGAATTTGAGAAACAAACCCATCAGGATCTTCTATTCTTGGTTGCCAACTCCAAGATACATGAAGTTCACGTAGGTTTGAAAGAGCTCCTAGGTTGATTGGGTATATCGTATCACGAGGTAAATCGATGTCGGATTTTAAACAATGAAGGGTAGGGCTTAGTGTACCTAAAGCCCGAACAAATATATCTGCGATATCAATTGGATCCTTATTTGCAATATGGTTCCAACTGTAAAAAAAACCTTGTTGTCAATTTTATATAGAGAAAGGAAAGATAAGGACTGACTAGACGTTTCGTATACCCTTCAAAGCCGAAATGGCATCAAACAAATTATCCTGAACCAATTTCCTCACATTATGTATACATTGGTTTTTATTCTTTTCCCAATATAAACCCTTTGGAATAAAAGTGAGGGTAGTCGTTCGTTCATAAATCTTCGTAGTACCGCTAGCCAAAGCAACAATAATATCTTGACATCGAAGTGTATCTCTTGGTACCAATTCCTGATGATATTTCTCCGCATCTTTGAATGTAAGATTAAGATTCGAGAAGAGTATAGGAGTGACGAGATCATCAAAGAAATGAGATACAAATCGAAGGTTGCATAACTCGTCTTTTCCATCTCTTACACCTGTTGCCGTTATTGTTGTACACTGTTTTCAAAATAAAAAAATAAAAAAACGGTTTAGGGTTTGCCACGTCAATAATTGATATTCATGTGGTAGGGGAAGCTTGGAGACGTACGAATTTAATAATTTCCGCGACTAGTTCAGTGGGTAAGTCATTTAGCGACATGTGTTGATATATGTAGCAGTTGGTAGTATGCCAAGATACTGCAAGGCTTTTAAGTTGGTACTTAAGTAGCGCTAGTATGGAGGATATCTTTAGACTTAAGGCCGAGCGCTAGTCTTTCGGATCGCTTTCGGACGTCAGGGGTTGATGTAGAACTCCAGATGCCATTGATGTCTTGATGTTATTTTTCTACCACGATTTTATTATTTACAGATAACAGAGTTCTCGTTATCTTTTGTATTTACAGGATTCAGTATTAATCATAATTAGTCTTAAACTTCAATTTCTCTCCTTCTCTCATCTTTCGCAAAGCACTGCTCGCAAAACGACGAATCTCCATCAACTTCTGCATAGTCATATGCATACGTCCATTTAATGCTAAGGGGTACAATTGGAGTTTTTCAAGTTCCGGAAGTTGAGAAGCAACATCGAACCATGTTCTCTACACAAATCATTTCACAAGTTATCAGTGATCCGAATTATCAAACAATCGAAACAGAAAAGGGTCATATCAACTGAGAACTCACCAAATTTTTATAATCATTCTTGTTCAACATTTCTTGATCAATAGACCAATGAACACCCAACTTCCTCAACTTCTTACACTTCCCAATTTCTTCAACTTGTTTTACCGTAGGTTCCTCTGACCAAACAGAACTCTGATTATTCCCCAATTCCAACTTCCTCAACGTCCCACTATGTTTTGGTATGATTTTCATAAACACCCGGTTAATAACTTCCGGATCTTGATCATTATGATGTCTTCCTTCTACCTTCAGATACTCAAGTCCGGAATACGATAGTAGATAATCAATGATCAAAGGATCAGAAACGAAATCAGTAGCAAATCCTTTCAAGAAAATTTCATTTTCTTTAAGGAATCTGCATACTTGACCTAACTGATTGAAATCTCGTTGCGTTTCTTCACCCTTCCCATTACCACTACAGCCAGCTATTTCCAAACACTCCAACTTCCTGAAATGTCTTTTATTGGCCTCAAAATCCTCCCTCATAAACTTGATATTATGTAACCTGAGTCGTTTAAGTGGAAGTGGTGGAATATTTGGATCTTGAGTTTTGGCCAGTATATCAGATAACGTAGCATCATTTCCAGTACTCGAAGGACCACCTCCTAAAAATACATTTTCAAGATTTGGAGAACGAGAGAATAGGTCGGCGATTTGAGTAATCATATGTGGAGGTTGTTCCCATCCCCAAAAGGTTTGAAAACTACGTAGGTTGGCAAGAGGTCTAAATGAGAATTCGGGACCTGGATCCCCATTGAATCGGATTTCATCAAAGTTTTCGAATGTTGGGATTGTTGATAATGCTTTGATTAAAGAGTTGGGTACTTGGACTCCATCGTGTTCTGTGTTGTAGAACCAACTGATAAAGGTTTAAGTTTTGGGACTTTCGGTTGAGACCAATTGGGAAATACAGACTTTACGGTTTGTAGATTCTTGAGAGCGCAAATTGCGCCATATAGATGATCGCTTACGGTTTCTCTGACTAGGGGTAAGCTTTCATGATTTGCAGTAGACCAGTTGAGTTTTTGAGTGCAAAAAGATAATTTCTTGGTATGTTCGAAAGCTGTTGTTTGACCGGAAGCCAATGCGAGAATAATCTCTTGACAACGTATACTGTCGAGTGGGACTTCTGTATCTTCAGTATCTGCATCATCGAATTCCAGACGTAGAATGTCAAAGAGATAGGGTGTAGCAAGGGCATGGAAGGAACGAGATACAAGACGAAGTTGACGGAGGCCTCCTTTGACGTGTTTCTCTGGTGCGGACTAGAAAAATAAAAATAAAAAGGTTGAGATAAGATTATGTTTTAATGAATAATAATAGACTTACGAATTTTATTATTTCTAGAACCAATTCAATTGGTAGATTTTCAAAGTTTGACATGGTGGTGGTATTGAATGAAGAGCGAGGATGAAGAAAGGGATTCTTTTATAGGCTTAGCTTGGAGTTCCATAGAGGACATCAAACGGTTTAGAGAGCATAGCATTTTGATGTCTTGACGTCAGTTGCCATTTCAATTTCTTTGGTCGTTCAAACACATTGCGTTGTAACCTGTTTGAGAATCAGAGCTCCATTTGATAATATCTTTAACACAAAACACTCAAGAGCTGGGAACAACATCCACGAGAAGTTGGTCTCGCGAGAAGATACATGCTAAATAGCTAGAAAGTCACATAATGACGGGAAATTGATGTTCCGGCGCCATGAATTGCTTCGGACGGCTCTCACAACATTAGAATATATTACTCTCTCTTTACCCCTGTCACCATCACCCCCCCAGACTTATACCTAAACCATCTACTTGGACATCCAGTAACCATAAAGTTAAAACTAACACATACCCAATTAACTATTGCAAACTACTAAACAAACAGAAAGGATGCTTGCTTCGCGATTGGTCAAGACGCGATACCCATTCGTGGCTCGCCAAGCGGCTTGTAGAAGTCTGGGCATAATAACAGTTATCAGAGCTTATAGCACACCTACTGGTAACAAAACCAAGTTATGGGAATCTGCAGACGAAGCTATAAAGGATCTCAAGTCGGGACAAATACTGATGGTTGGTGGATTTGGATTGGCTGGTATACCAGGTACGTTTGGTTACGTTTCATTTTTATGATTCTTGGTGTTTCAGGATCTAAAATCTGTCCATCATTTTAGATACCTTGTTGAGAGCATTAACGAAAAGATCCGATGTGCAAGACTTGACTGGTGTTTCGAATAATTGTGGAATCACAGGATCGGGGTTGGGACTGTTACTTGATAGTGGTCAGCTTGGGAAGCTCATTGCTTCATACCCGGGAGGGCAAGTATATGCACATATATTCATTCAAAACCTGAGTTAATATCAGGGCATACAGAAATAAGAAATTCGAAGCTGCATTTTTGGCAGGAGAGATTACACTAGAACTTGTGCCCCAGGGAACACTAGCTGAACGTATTCGGGCAGGTGCTGCTGGCATTCCAGCATTCTATACACCTACAGGAGCGTCTACTGCAATTGAGAAGGGTGAAATTCCTCAACGATATAATTCTGGAGGTGCCAAGAACGGTATTGCAATTCCTGGTCTCCGAAAGGAAGCCAAGGAGTTCAATGGCAGAAGATATGTACTTGAGCCCTCTCTTTACGGAGATGTTGCGTTTGTAAGGGCTTGGAAGGTTGATGAAGTGGGAAATTGTGTATTCAGATATGCATCGAACAACTTTAATGCACCAATGGCAAAGAATGCAAAATTAACAATTGTCGAGGTGTGTACAATACATCAATTCGGGATCAGAAGGTTTCAACTAATGTTGATTGCTCCAAGGCCGAAAATATTGTTCCCATTGGTTCCATTTCCCCTAATGCCATTCATTTACCCGGTATCTACGTTGATCGTATCGTCCCAGCAACTGTGGAGAAGCGCGTTGAAATTGCCACTGTTGCGGAGTCTGCTAGTGAACAGGCTGAACCCTTGGATCCTGCTAAAGCCAAGACACAAGCTATGCGCCACAGAATTGCTAGGCGAGCTGCAAAGGAAATCAAGGATGGCTTCTACGTGAACCTGGGAATTGGTATGCCAACTCTTGTACCGGAGCATTTGGAAAAGGGTGTGCGCGTTTGGCTGCAGAGTGAGAATGGCATGTTGGGATTCGGGCCTTACCCGACAAGGGACAAACTTGATGCGTATGTTGCATACTTTGGTTGCTGAATGTGATGCTGAATCCATTGTTCAGTGACCTTATCAACGCTGGTAAAGAAACCGTTACTCTTCTTCCTGGGGCATCTGTTTTCGGTGAGACATGCGGTTTGCTGGGTAATCTGTCTCGGCTGACATGTATTGTAAGACTCGAGTGATTCATTTGCGATGATTCGCGGTGGGCACATCGACGTTGCCATTCTCGGTGTATGTACCTCCGGTTGCGCAGCATGGTCCTCGTCTTCTAACCAATGCGACAGGCTATGGAAGTTTCCCAGGCCGGAGATATTGCCAACTTTATGATCCCAGGCAAGATGCTGAAAGGTTGGGAGATCTATATTTAATATGAAAATGTTCTGATGTGTGTCATAGGGATTGGTGGAGCGATGGATCTCGTGTCTAACCCAGACAAGACTAAGGTTATAGCCGTGATGGAACACTGCTCCAAAAACGGAGCACCCAAGATCTTGAAAGAGTGTGTGTTGCCTCTGACTGGGGCGCGTGCTGTGAGCACGATCATCACTGAGCTTGCTGTGTTCAATGTGGACCGGGCAGAGAGTAGGCTGGAGCTAATTGACGTGGCAGAGGGAGTGAGTATAGAGGAGGTGCGGGCGAAGACAGGGTGTGATTTCAGCATTAGCAGTAGTATTGGTGTATTCTAAATTGGCATGTATATTAGGTAATCAGCTGTCCTTGTATCCAACTCTCATGGGCTGGCTAGCAAATCTCTTCGCTGCGTCTACACAGCGCTCTCGCAATGGCCAGGCTCTCTCTTCAACACACGAGGCCTTCTCACTCCCCACCTCGTCCCCCATCCACCAGTCACACCCCGACGCCTTCAACCCAGGCTCTCTCAACACCCCACTCTCCGCAGCCTCATCCGTCTACACATATCCTCCCCAGGGCCCTGCTTCCTATGGCTACGTACCAACATCGTAAGCCTCCTTCTGCACCAATGCCGCTATATTCCCGCTTAACTGCTTTTTAACAGCGCTGGTCTCTCCCAGCCGCACTCAGCCTCAGGAGCCATTCTTCCCACACATATGGATCCAATGCACTCCCCAATGTCTCCAGCATACCCTCCATTAGCAAAAACTTGGTCTCGTATACGCGCATGGCTCAACCACGAATACCCTGAACTCGGGGATACCCTCAATTATGGTATCCTCCCTCTGGACCTCAAAGAGATCGAAATGCAATTCGGATTCTCCCTACCCCCAGTAGTCCGCGAATCATATCTATGCTGTGATGGCCAAGAGGCTGAATCTGCAGCTGGATGCTCGGAAGGATTGTTTTTTGGTCTCACATTGTTACCTCTAGAGAGTGTGCTTGAGGAATGGAAGTTCTGGCGAGAGGTCGATAATGATCCTGCTACTGGTGCTAATGTAAGGTTGAAAGGAATCATGCAGAGTATACCGCCCGCTTGGGTTAGGCGGGAATACTCACAACGGGGATGGATACCGCTTATTGCGGATAAAGCTGGTAATTATATAGGTGTTGATATGAACCCTGCAGAAAGTGGGCAACCCGGGCAGGTTATTGTGTTTGGTAGGGACTTTGATACTAAAGTTGTGCTATGGAGAGGGGATGGGACCACCGGATGGGCCAAGTGGCTTTCAAGTTTTGCAGAAGAGCTTGAGACTGGAGATGGGTTCGAGCTTGGCCCTGCCGATGGAAGTGATGATAGTGAAGATGAATTAGGGTACGAGAGCTACTTCTATGATGGAACAGGGCGTGGACAAGGTGATGGAGGAGGTGATACTGGAGGAGTCGGTGGTCTTCGTTTGACCGGAGAATACAAGGGCTGGAATGTTATGGAGGCCTGGGCTGACCGGAGCCTCAGGAAATGGCACGAGGCTGGTCTCATTACAGAAGTATCCCTTGTAGTATCAGAAGAAGAAACCAAGGGCAAGGTACGAATAGATATGCTTATAAAGATGAACAAGAGCTCAATGTATATTGCAGGGTATTGACCCTATTGGTCTTGGAGTCGTCGAGGTCAGCGACGGAACTGGAGCAGAAATACCCATTCCAGTCCTCAATGATACTGCTGAACCTATTCCCCCTCCCACTGTGGTTTCACACGCCGTAATTAATGAAAAACACGCTTCGAAAACACATCGAACTTCCCAGAGTCTTTCCGGTATCAAGGCTCCTGCTCCTCGTCCAGTTCTCCTACCAACTGCCCTGGATATCGAGGAATTGGCAACACCACGTTCGTCTTTTGATCAGGACTTGGAATCTGGACGTAGTCAGGGAACAGCGGTGCTGGCACCTACCCAAGAAAAAGCCTTACCACCTCATCCCATAAATACGCAGTTTGACACGACCAGACAGCAATCTCTGGATATCCTTTCACCAGGCTCAGATGTTACAACACCATTGGTACAAATTTCAAGAACAGATTCCGATCCATTCCCTACTCCAACTGTCCCCGACATGTTTGCTGATTCCACGCCGGTTATGAACCCAACGTCAATCGAATCTTCAAATTCAAACTCTCCTGTTGTTATCTCCTTAAATGACTCGCTAACAGACTCTCCAAAGGTGGTAGAAGCAGAGCTGGAAGTTGAACAAGAGCCAGAAGCGACAATTCGACTTGTTGGTGGAGGTGGCAATTCCGGCGTTTCTTCGAATTCTTCTCGTTCAAGTGATGAACCAGTACACGTTGATAGTGCTGAAGAGGTCCAGAAGGAGGTTGATGCAGCAAGTATTCATTCTGATTCAAGTACAAAGTCGCAGAGGAAATCGAAGGCGTTTTCTGGATTGAAGAGACTGAGTCAGTTTGGGGCAAAGAGGAAAGGCACTAGTGGTAGTGTGAAGGATTTGAAAGATGGTTAATTGCATTACTCTAGAAAGCTCTTTTTTTTTTTCTTTTTTAACTGTCATTCTGCATATCTCTACGTAAAGTTTTTTCTTTCCTTCTAAGCATTGGACTACGATAATATCCAACTACAGTTATTTAGCGGCCATATGTTATAAACATACATCAGTACCTGCACAAGCGACCAAAATATACCCCTTTCTAATATAATCCCTTTCGCGTCTTTGACCGTGAGATAGCTGTCGTGCTCACGTGATGTCGTGTTTCGACCACGCGCGCGGTTTGAACTTGAACTTCCTCCCCCTAGGCTTAATCCCCCTCCTCCCCTCCTAACGCTAAACCACCATGGATGCCATCATATCCCTAATGCTGCATCCGCGGCTGACGATGAGACTATCTGCGGATGGCGACGACAACAGGCTTTTTGATCCTGTATACCCTCTGACTGCCTTCTTTGCCTTTGGTATATATGTCGTTATTCAGAAATATCACAAGAAACATAACAGCCCGGTCCCATTCTCTCACCGCAGCTTGGACGTACGTTCTTATACATAAACAATATTATATAATCTCCTAACATGATGCCATATACTCTCTAAAATAGCCGTCAAATCCAGATTGGAAAGGATACATGATAGAAAATGCAGCTATCGATTCACATGAACGTGAAACTCATTTAGGACCTATGATTCAAGATGATAGAAAACGAATTACGGCTTTTGATCCTGCTACTGGTCTTCATATGATTACGGTTTTGGCGGATGATGGAAATGATATTGAGAGGAGAATTATGGATGCTAAGAAAGCTCAGGTTTCTTGGAAGAATACAACTTTTACTCAGAGAAGAAGGGTTATTAGAACATTGATGAAATGGTTGGTTGATAATCAGGATGAATGCGCTAGAATGGCTTGTAGGGATACTGGAAAAACGCGTGCGTTTTATTTTTTTCCCTTTGCTTTCTTCCTTTGTGCATTATGGTTTATGGTTATTAACATTTCGTGAATGTGTTGTAGTTATTGATGCGGCTTTGGGAGAAATTTTGACAACTTGTTCAAAGATGGAATGGCTCATTAACCATGGAGAGAAAGCTTTGAAACCAGAAAGACGGTCTGGAAATCTTATGCTTTCGTACAAGATTTCTGAAGTTCATTATGAACCTCTTGGAGTTGTTGCAGCAATTACATCTTGGAATTACCGTACGTTTGGAAATTTCCTTTAATATCTTGACACTTGTTTTTACTCACAATACTACATCCGCATCTAGCTCTTCATAACGCTTGGTCTCCTGTTCTTGCTGGTATTTTCGCTGGTAATGCTGTGGTACTCAAATGTTCTGAGAATGTCATTTGGTCTACTTCTTGGTTCATTGGTGTCATTCAAGAAGCTTTGAAGGCGTGTGGGCATGATCGGAATCTCGTCCAACTCGTGTGCTGTTATCCGGAAGAGGCACATTTCTTGACTAGGTCGCCAGAAATCAAGCACATTACATTTATTGGTTCTGAGACCGTTGGAAAGATCGTATGTTCAACCCAGGTCTTTAATTTGCATAATACTCAGAAAGATACTTGTAGATTGCTCGAGATGCTGCTGAAAACTTGACTCCTGTTACGCTCGAACTTGGTGGAAAGGATCCTGCTATTATTATGCCTGGTACAGATCTTGAAAAGTGGTCTAGTATTCTCATGCGTGGCGTTTTGTAAGTGTGTTTTGCAGTTATACCTTTTTTCTCAGATCCTAACGTAAATGCGCAGCCAAAATGCTGGCCAGAACTGCATTGGAATTGAACGAATTTTGGTCCAATCTGAACAATATGACGACCTGTATGAGTTACTGAGTAAACGGGTCAAACGTTTGCGTACTGGTTCCGTTCTGGCACAATCGCCAGAAGGATACATCCCCACTGTTGATTGTGGTGCGATGATTGACAATAGAAGGTTCGCTGGACTCGAGATGGTAATCCGTGAAGCTCAAGAGCAAAACGCTTCGTGTGAAGGTGTTGAGGGGAGTGCAGGAGAACAATATTTGCATACCCATCTTGAGAATGGATACTTCTTCACACCTACATTGGTCGGTATGGTTACCGAAGATATGAGAATTGCACAAGAGGAATGTGAGTTTTAATACTTTTACTTTTGTGTTGGGTTTTTTCGTTACTAACGAAATGGTATAGTGTTTGCACCTATCGCTTTGCTCATGCCTTATGAAACCGTTGAAGAGGCTATTCGAATTGCCAATGGTACCCGATATGGTCTTGGTGCAAGTGTTTTTGGTCCGGACCAAGATGAATGTTATCGGGTTGCTAAACAACTCAATTGTGGTATGGTTTCTGTCAACGATTTTGGCGTTTTCTATGTAAGTTCATTCGTTCCTTTTCGTTTTGTTGGGAGAATTATTGTCGCTGACTGGTTTCTCGTTTTTCAGATGAAGTAGGTTTCTGCATTCTTTCATTTTGGTATCGATTTTTGATGCATGATTACAGTCAAGACTTGCCTTTTGGTGGTGTGAAAGCTAGTGGTTACGGTCGATTTGGTATGTCACATCCCCATTCCATTCCTTCAATCTCGTTTGCCTTTTTATTTTATCCTGGAACTAATTTAATCTTTGGCTTAAAAAATAGGCGGTCCTGAAGGCCTTCGTGCACTCACTAGCCCAAAAGCAATCATGGTTGATAGATTCCCTCGTCTAATCCAAACACGTATACCAAGAGTATTGGATTATCCTCTAGCTTCACTTTATTGGAGTTGGTAAGCGACCATATCACAATTGTTCCCTTGAGAATTATAATATACTAACTCATGCGCTTGTACTAACAGGGAATTCACAAGCGGACTCGTTCAATTCTTGTATGGTGATAGATGGCGTGTTAGAATTGCGGGTCTTTTGAAATTGCATCAAGCTAGTAAACATGTTTAATCATGTTCAAAACGTAGCTTAATCTGGCCCTCTTTTGAATTTTTTCCTTGCTGAGACCCTTCATATATACCCATTCATCTGTTTTGTATTCTTTTTATGAAAATTATCTCATACATCTATCTACATATACAATAGTAGTCGCGTTATTTTCACATTGCAGAAGTTTGTGGGTTTTTTGATGAGTTTTGAGATGATTTGATGATTTTTTTGACATACTCATTCAAATATTCACGACGAGAGAAGGTGGACTGACTCGTTTAGTCCAGGATACAAATGATAAGGCAAGAGAATCACTGGTCTCACATTTTAAAAAATTGGACGTGCATTCTTGTACTTGTACTGAAAAGGGAGTAAAGATATTGTAATTTTAACAAGCTAAAATCTATCTGCATCAATACCATTATAGCCCTTTCCTACAACTGATAAAGATAAAGTGTGAAAATCTTGGGGCGGGGGCTTAAAGTGTATATAGAGGTATCTCACCGGTACCAGGGATTTTCGGAGATACCATATACTGAACATGCGGATGTGACCAGAGGTTTCTTAACATAGTTACTCTCTCTAATAATCTTCCTCTCCTATACCCCATATCTGGTAGCGTTTTAACATAGCGTTACTGGATTCGTTGTTGTTGTTGTCGACAGGTGAAGTCGAGTTATTGTTGTTGTTGAGTGACTCGAAATGAGTCGGATTTGGAGGTTCAGAATCTTGAAATGGGATTCCATCCTCACCCCGATTTGTAATACTAGCTAGCTGTTTCTTTATTATGCTTTTCAGCTTCTGTAACACTATTAAATATATATATTATGAGAAGAGATAAAAACACTTGGGGGGACGTACCAGTGGTTTCTATATACTCCCCTACATATTCTAATCCATCATCACCATACTCAAAGTCCTCAGGAATACTCCATAAATCCTTCAATTTCTTGTTATAGTCATCTATCAAAACCCATGCAGGTTCATCGATAAGATTAATGCCAAGTCTTGGACGTTGAATGGTAAATACGTCAGGGTGTAAGACGGAAAATGTTGAAGATGGGTGTTGGATGTGTTCTTTTACAACAGAGAGTATCGAGTTTAATGTTGGTTCGATGTCGGAAATTATTGTATGTAGTTCATCTATGTGTTGTAGGATGTATTTAGTGTAGTAGAGGATGTTGTTTAATGATTCTTCTTCTTTGCCAACGAGATGCGTTGAGGCAAGGTCCCGTACAATTTGGAAGAAGCGATCTGCGGTAGCTGTGGAGTAATAGTAATCAGAGAGAGAGAGAGAGATGGCAGAGCAGATGGGAAGACGAACAACATTGAATAATGCATTCATTACATTGAACAAGCAGATTACCAAGTATGGGCACGAGATCGTGATAGTTTGCAGAGTCAACATGAGGAAAGATCATGTTAAATATGTCGACCAATACTGGACACTCATGCTGTAAGGTGAGCTTTTCCTGTAGTCTCTCGCAGAGATGACGTATGGCACGAGGTGACCGACTGCGAGTACACAGTTCTTCCAAAATCGGAGTTGCATCATGATACCACATATCTTGGTCAATTAGATGACAAGCAATAACAACCGCATGCTCTGGAGTAATCAACATGTTCTTCAAGTTAGTTTCAGTATTGGAAGCGAGAACTAGAGCAAGAATTAGTTTAGAAAGAATAAAATAGACACTTATGTACCTTTCCAAGAATCAAGGTCCTCATCATAAATAGATTCCTCCAAAGCTGAAAGGACTGGTAGGGGTGCAGTATGATAAAATGAGAAGTCTGCTTCATTCCATTCCATCGTTGCTTCAATCACCGCCTTTGCACGAATCTTCCGGGCTATTTCGGTATCATTCAACTTATACTCTGTTTCAAACAATGTCAATAGTTCCAATTCCTTCCACTCCCAGTCGACCCGAAGAAAAAGATGATTCACATTTTTCAACTCCTTCCACGACTGATAACAAGAAGCAAATACCAAACAGCAATATGCATCTTGGGCAACTGTAGTCGTTTGTTTATACTCGCCTGCTATCCACGACAATGTACCATGGATTGATTCCACAAAACCTATATTCTCTTTCCATTTCTTCACAGCCACAACGTCGTAATCAATCCAGTTGTAAACGTCATCCAAACATTTCAACCAATCAAAATTTGCATTCAAAGATAACCGTTTGATAACACGGAAAAGTCCTTGAACGAAAAGATGAAACAACCATGATTGAGGCGACCGATAAGGACAGAGTACAGCAGAAACAGGAGACGATTTTCGTACATGCCAGAGGAACTGGCAGGTGGGGAGAACAGAAGTTAAGAGGACAAATACGACTGATAGAGAACCAAGGAATGTCACAGGTCCTGATGCAAGAGACTTTGATTCCCATTGTGCGAACATGAACCCAGTGAAGAATAAACCAAGTGCAAGGAGTAGGAGCAATGGTAACATGTTCAAGATAAATAGAACACCCCACCCTCGGAGACTCTCATAATGTTGATATTGTAGTGATAGATCCTCTTTGTTCGACACACCTCTAATATTCCTACCGAACTCTCGTAGCCACTGTAAGCACACAATTCCTCCTAGAACTGTGCCAAGACTGAGCATGAGGCTTAAGGAATACATGGCATTGATACACTGATCATTGAGGGATGGTGTTACTGTTTGGTTGAGGTCAATGGGAAGATTCGCTTGCGGATTCGTGTGGTTGTTGAGTTGAAGGACGATAGTTTGTAACAAGAGAACTGTCATGTCGGCAGGATCACCCTGAATAGTCTTACCAGCTTCGTTGGAAAAAGTTGTGACTATTGCGGAAAAGAGAGCGGCCTAGAATCAGAGATTTTATTAGCAGATTTTTGAAAGGGAATATAGCCAGTTACTTACAAAAATGAGGAGATTGTGTAATTCTTCCCTCCAAATGTCATATGTCTCCTTCGTCAATTGCTCTCCTTTTTTGTTCAATGCCTCCCATCTCATCGCATCTGCTTCCTCATCAAGAACCTTCAAATTCTAAAAGAAAATAATCTGAATACATAATCATGCTTTCTTCGAAACAGTGAGACGTACTAGATCTACGCCATCGAACGCTGTGCTGTTGGCATCTGCAACATATATGAAATACAAAAAGAGAGTGACTGTTCTTGTCAGCTCATCAACCCGGAGTGAAGTGAATCAATACTCACCTCACGATGATGCGACATAATATAGAGGAGGTTATGTTAGAGCTTGAAGCTAAGGTCTTGAGAAATGTGGAATGTGAGAGAGAGCGGTCTTGAAGGGTACAAAGAATAGCATTCCGTGTTTAAATAGACAAGGATTTAGATACAAGTACAAGGGATATTAGGATCCCCAATTGGACAGTGATTGCATAAATGCAAAATCAAAATTACATAACATATTTTATATATTCTTCTGTGATCGTAGTGGGTAGTGTTATTTTTACGTGTTGTGGTTTCATGGTTTTGAGATGAATCAACGGTTTCATTTGAGTAGAATGACTCTCTTACAGTACAAATTTCGTTTTTCATTTTCCCGTTTTTTTTTTTTTCGCCTTTTTTTTCTTTATAAAAACCATTTAATTTAGTTCGACTTCTTCCAGGATACAAATTCATCAATAAGTGTCGGCCATGCCTATATATTTTGTTCAATTCAAATTCATGTAACGGGATGGAAAAGAATGGAAATGACGTACGCCGTCTGCGTCATAACCTTCTAAATTGGGAGTTACTGTCTCGCAGAACTCAAGCATCTTTAAAACGAAAAAAGTCAACATTGGGCTCGTAGTCATGTAGACCATATTGACTCATGACTTACCATAATCCAAAGATCTTTATTTGTAGCTCGATAAGTGCCTTTCTCCTATTTGAAATGATTAAATGTTGGCAATAATGAGAAAAAGGAAAGGCTTGTAAATACTAACATTGATGTATGAAATGACATCCTTCATTAACGGATATTTCGGCGTTAATAGTACAGACCAAAAAGCTATGGCAGTCTATCAAAAAGTTAATGTCAAGTAGGGAAGGCCAAGGAATCTCTCAACATACCTCCATTTCGATATTTTTTGACGTTCTAAATAGAGATAATGAGGAGTAAGGTTTAGAGAGAATAAAATAAACAAGGGGATATGGCATACGGAGGCTTTACAAGCATGAATGAAAACATATAAAAGTCATGGAATGCATCTTTGACTTTAGTTGTATAACTCTTATAACGATCATTCTTAGATTTCTGGTTGACAGGTTTTCCAAGAACCAAAAGATTCTCCAAGTCAGTCAATACCGCAAATAGTTGATCCAGAGAAGAAACACTGTTTCATGCACATGTGTGGTGATGACAGTAACAACAGAACTTTCAGTTGGAATGAACATGTGTATATTTGTATTATAGAAACGCACCAAAGATTCCCTGTTCCTTTTATCCATTCCTGTTTGGATATCTTTGCCAATTCCTGTGCTTCCATTTGCCAGGCCAATAGTAATGGCATTGATCCCTCCATTGGTAAACCGGCGTCTGTACAGAGTTTCTCGAAACCCTCCGGACCGATGACATTCGGTTCTTCGATATCTGCGTATGCTTCGAATAGAGAAAGGGCGTGTTGAGGGGTATATGGCTCTTCCTTTACAGGTTTGGACTTGGATGGAGCGACAGTTTTGGGAGGAGTAGGTGATCCAACATGCTGTGTAGCTTTATGAAGGGCTAAGTTTGTGATAAAAGTTGATGAAACACATACGGTGATTGATGAAGACTTGCTTTGCTTAAGTTTCGGGTCCTCGTCGTCGCTGTAGAAGCATTTGGATTGAGTAGTTGAGCAACAAGGGAATAGAATGTTAAAGCGCATAGGTGCTACATTCAATGTGGGCACCCAGGAAGAAAGAGTAATAGCAAGAAATGTGTGTGAAGACTCACTTGACTGACGCACTGCTTTCCTGGATTTGAATTGTGTAGGTCAGCAACGGCCGCTTGACCAAGGATGGAATGCTTACGTCAGGAATTCTATTCACAATAAATAAACACAGCAATTAATTACAGTCAGCAACCCATGTATTCACTTACTTGCTCTTTCTTCCTGTTTTCGTAGTCTTCGCTTTCTTTTTCGGCTGAGTCTCAACGCTCAATAAATTGTATTTAATGAATGAATATATCCAACAAAATCATACCTGCTCTTCCACAGACCCCTCACTGCTTCTGCAATTTAACAATCGCCGCACTACAAAAATGGAAGGTAAAATTATACTAACCCCGCATCCTGGGGAATAGCTTTCTTGACCGCCCTTTTTGCGGCTGGCTTTGCAGTAACCTTTTCGCTGGTCTCCTTTTTAGCAGTGGCGTTCTTGATACGCGTAGAGCCGCGGGTAACCCGCGTGGTTTCAGTGGGAGTAGTGGTGGCTTCAAGTTTTCTCTAGAAAGATATTTCAGGTGTGCTTCCATGACCAGATAGGATAACATACCTTTGGTGGCATGGCGTTTAGTCTTTGGGGAAGAAAAATGTGGAAATGGGAGAAATGGAGGGGTTAATTGGAGTGTGAAACGGACAGAACGCGACTGGTCGAGCGTGACGACGTGACCTCATTAACGATTAACGCTTGTTTGTTATCCCTCATCATGGCTTCAGAAGTATTCAACCCAAACCCTGTCATCTTCTCTTCAGCAAAGTCTCTAGGCAGAAAATCAGAGCTACTGGCACAAACTCTATGGATTGATGAAAAAACAGACGACGACTCGGATACAGATGATGTAGAAGTTATCGACCAGGAGGAAGTATTTGGTGCGCATGTTGTCACCTTATCTCCAACTCATTTCTTACTAATGTATTTTCAACATAGATCTTATTCGATCTATTTATGATCCTGAACACCCAAATACACTGGAAGAACTCAGAGTAGTGTCAGCTCCTCAGGTGGTAATCGACAAGAATCATATTACCGTCGAATTCACTCCCACCGTACCCCATTGCGGAATGTCCACCCTGATCGGTATATATTCTTCCTATCTTCCATTCCTCAGTGAACAACAAACTAATATCCTAAAACAGGTCTATGCATTCGAGTTCGCCTACTCCGAAGTCTTCCCAACAGATTCAAGGTTGACTTATGCGTACAACCCGGTTCTCATCAGAGTGAACATGCCGGTATGTTTTTTTCCCTTATATTCCTATATGTGCATTTCCCTTTCTATGCCCATTGTACTCAAATTAGTATGTGTTGTAGTCAACAAGCAATTAAACGACAAGGAACGGGTCGCAGCTGCTTTGGAAAATCCTGTTCTACTCGACACGGTAGAACAATGCCTCCGTGATGCTGGGAGACGAGGTCTCCCTTTAGAAGCTTGAATAGAACGAAGGCGAACATATATCTCGCAATCCCTATGTATGTAGCATAATACGAAAACGAACGAAACATACCAAAGGATAAATACAGAGAGCCAAAGGCTAGTATAGTGCTACAGTGGGAAAGTAAATACGTCATGAAGAGAACGCTAAATGATAGAAAAATGGTCTTATGCAAACGAAAGCTATCAAAATGAGGGGAAAGAATGAATGTCATGCCGGAAAGAGAATGGTATATGAATGCAGGACGAACGAAAACCGAAACCAAATGCGAACGTGAAAAATGAAAATGAAAATGAGAACGAAGAATGATTCACTCATATATATCTTCTTCGTCGTCATCTTCAAGTAAGAAATCCCAATCAATAAACTCTGGTACTCTTCTATTGCAACCAAAAAGGCGCTTTAATGATTCCCTTGTTGCACTTTCTGGTGCACGAGTACGAAGATCCCACATACGAAACGTAATTCGTCCTTTTGTATGAACAACAATCTCGTCTTCATTAGGAAGATCTTCTTGAATGATTGGCTCATTTATACGAGCATTACGCATAATTCTATTCACAAAACCAGCAGAGAAAACTGCTTTTCCAGTATGTGATATTCGACCTTTGAAATCTGATGGAATCCATATTGTTATATCAGACGTTTCCGAATAAACGTCAAGATAAAACCGTGATAGAAGTTGGGTATTTCGACACTGTAAAAAAAAAAAAAGTCAGTCGGTCACCAAGAAGTAATGAATCAAGAGGGTAACTTTGAACGTACGAGTTTAAGTTTGGTAGGACCAGATCTATTACTTATTGACATACTCATTTTATGATCAACAGGTTGGTAAACTGCTCGGTAGTGTGGTAAATTCAGGGTCAAATCAATTGGTGTTCGTTCCACGTGTAATTGAAAATCCCAATCTTCGTCCGCGTGGTATTTGACTTTATGAATCCCTGATGTTTGTTGAGGCGACTCAATCTAAAACCCACCTATTATCAATAAACCGTTGGCCGAATGTATAAAAATTTGGGACTGACAAGAAGTGTGGCTTTCTCATTGAATGAATCCTAAAAATTGTGTTAGATTTCTTTTTCTAGGTTGAACGATGAATGATCATCTCCACATACAGTTAATAGACGAAACATTATTAAGTATATGAGTGCCGAATTCAAAAAATGAAAGTAAAAGAAGAGTCAAGGAGGTCTTTCGTGAAACAATCGAGGATTTAAAATGTAAAAGGGAGGGGGGGAGGGCGGAAAAGTCGACCAGTTGGTATGGTCGCGGGAGCTTTGTTATAAGTACTTGTTACGGATTACGGAAAACGGCACAATGCCACGGGCTAGCCACGTGGAAATACAACGACTTCCTTATTTGAATACTTTGAACCGATCAGGGGTCGTCGGGTAGTAACATTCTTAGCCTAATGGGGATCACTCTGGATTCACCGCCATAAAGAAACACCCACTCGAGTACAATAACCAATCCCTCACTATCCCTTGTTCTGATGTTCCCATTATGCAAGCGCTTGTCCTTTATGAGGTACTCCCTTAGAAATTTCGAGTAGTATAAAGTTGGATTAACTTCGCCGCGTTAAACCGGAGTTCAGGCCTTTTACCGACCGTTACCGATTTATCGCGAAAAAAGAGGGTTCATCAGGTGCCACCCTGCCACTAAAGTATTGAGTTGACGTGAGTAGCTGTTACCTGCTGTTACTCATGATGAGCATGTTGTGCAACTTGGACCTCCAAGTAAGCTTGTTTTGGTTGTTATGTGCTTTTGGACAAATTTAGATTGAATACTGAACGGGGTCGGGGTACCTGGGGCCTCGAGGCTACTTTTCTTTTTGTTCTCTCGAAATTCTCTCTCACATACGGGTCTAGCACGAAGCTTTTCAAGTGTTCTCTCACGAATCGCCCATGTCTGCCCCACTTCATGTACCCCTGGTGAACGTACAAATACAATAACAAAAACACTAGAACAACGCCACAAACATTGCTATTTTATCACAATCGCCGACACACACCGAAGTTGACGTCTAGCATATTCATACAACACTATGATTCAAAAACCTCAAAATATGAACCATGTATCATATTCAAAGCATAAGTGTGATATGATGTGCATGCATCTTCTCGAAGTACAACATCCACAGCCCCGGCACTGCGTCTGAACGTTGAACGCCGCTCCCCGACAACAAAGTTACAGTGCAGATATGATAGACCCTTTTTTTTCACCTACATGTAGTAACAAATCCACTGATATTTAATCCCCGAATCTTGTGGTACTTTATGTACCACTCACTTCAAGCTTCAGGTCCGTTTCGATGTTGACTTGTTCAGCGCAGCCTCAGGCTCATCACCATCAATTAATGTCATCTCTAATGCTGTACATATCTCTCTCCGACAAGTTACAACCGGTGATCAATATCACCATCACCTCTTACCTCTGATCGAAACTTCGGAGGTATTTCAAGAGGATTGTTTTCTGATCTGAGAAAATAACCCAGGAGAAAAGGGTAGTAAGGGGTGCGGACAATACCGAAAATTAATAATAAATAACACGAATGCCTACATCTTCTATTTTTAGGGATATGTTATATTTGTTTCGAACCGCAATTGTGGAGACTATAGCACCACAACTTCTGCATATCCATGTGTACCCCGGATTTTCTTAATCCACTTGTCAAGGTTAGAGAACTTGTTTTCACGTAGTAGTATCCTATTACAACCTTCATGCTGTCGAGTTCGATAAAACAAAGACCGTAAGTGTATTAGTTCTTTTCCGGGGTTACAACACTTACTATTACAAAGTTCAAACTCATACAGGCAGGATAAATGGAACTCAATCATGGTTTTAAAAGCAAACTTAGCTTAAGAGCAATCTGCGCACGTACCGGATTTAGAGGACGACTTGCCGCACAAAGTAGAAAAAGATGCCGAGAACTCGCTTGACTACAGGCATATAACAGAGTGGTTGTGATGACGAAATGTGGAGTCTGGAAGACGAAGCTCCCCATATAAACTTCTTTCTAGGAGTAAGTTTGTACGAAATTCAACCGTTGTATCCAAACCAACTATTACTATGCTCTCGTATTATCCGTTTAGAAGGCTCATGACCATGAGTTGTAGGCTTGAACGGAAGAATTAGCTTACTCTGTAACATGTGGCATGTGCAGCGTAGTTTAAAGGCCCTGCATATTGATATTTTGAGCAGTACCGGAGGAGGATAAAAGGAAAAGAGGTATGAATGCTTTTACTGCAGTACCCAACACAACTTCAACCCTCCCAATATGCAGAACTTTGTAGCTCTCATTTCTATTGCACTTTTTGCTCAACACGCAGTCGCTGCTGTTACTCCTGTCAACAAGTGTAAGTACGTTTGATCATCAAGAACAATTTGGGGGACTGATGAAATACTATGATTGTTCTACCAGCTCTCACGGAAAGACAATCAGGTGGACTTAACGCAGCTTTCACTGCCAAAGGCAAGAAGTTTTTCGTAAGTTGAAGTCTAAGATTCTGCTATCTGGAATCAAATTAACTCAATTTCTTGTAGGGAGCTGCTGCTGATCCTAATACTTTGAATATCGCTGGTAAGCACTTATGATATCAGTTCATATTTTCAGAAATGAAAAAACCCTTATTATAGCCAATGTTGCGATCCTCAAGTCTGACTTCGGTGGTGTAACACCGGTAAATCCTACCCATTCTTTTTGCGTGTCCCAGACTAATTTAGACTTGTGTACCTCTAGGAAAACTCAATGAAGGTGACTTTGCCAAATGTTTGATTCTCGTGTTATTATATACTAATAGCACTGCTTTCCTATCAAATCTAGTGGGATGCCACTGAACGTAAGGCTCTAATATCCACTGCTATCAGCTCTGTTGTGCAACTTTACTGACTGACTGACTGACTGGCCAAACAATTTTAGCGAGCCGAGGACAATTCAATTTTGGAAACTCGGATACCCTTGTTAATTGGGCTACTTCCAATGGCAAGCTCATTCGTGGACATACCTTGGGTAAGCTGTTTCAATTTCGCATTTAAAATATGTTGACATTTAGTCTACAGTTTGGCACTCTCAACTCCCTTCTTGGGTTCAATCTATTGGGGACTCCGGTACCTTGGTGCGTAGTCATCGTAACTACAATGTATCTACCTCGCCGCGTCTGACTGAACCTCGTAGACCTCCGTGATTCAAAGTCACATTTCCAACGTAGCTGGTCGTTATGCTGGGAAGCTCTATGGTGAGTGACGCGCTCGGGATTCTTGTGGATAACAATGCTCATGTGTTGCATTCCAGCTGTAAGCCAAGATATAGCTTTTCTACCTTATTATATACTAAGCGCGTGCTTCCATTCATAACAGTGGGACGTTGTCAAGTGAGTATCAAATGCACATATGCAATTTTCCCAGCACTGATCTCGGTCTCCAGTGAATGTTTAAATGAAGATGGTTCTCTTCGCTCTAGCGTCTTCACTAATGTTCTCGGAGAAGTCAGTTATCTACTCCATCATCAAACAGCGTCTAATATTGGGATATTACATTTGTTAGAATTTCATCACCATTGCCTTCCAAGCAGCTCGTGCCGCTGATCCCAATGCCAAACTCTACATCAACGATTATAACCTTGATTCCAATAATGCCAAAACACAAGGAATGGTTAGACTCATAGGCCGTATCAACTCTTCGGGTAAACATATCGATGGTGTTGGTACTCAAATGCATTTAGAAGCTGGTGGTGTTGGTGGTGTTGGAGCTGTTCTTAGTACTCTTGCTGGAACTGGTCTTGAAGTTGCTATCACTGAATTGGATATCAAACAAGCTTCACCAAATGACTATACTACTGTCGTCAATGCTTGTTTGTCAACTCCAAACTGTGTTTCCATCACCGTATGGGGTGTCAGTGATGCCGTGAGTCTCTTACTCATATAGCAAAAAAATCATGAAAAAAATGCTTACAGTGACCTATCGAAATAGAATTCCTGGCGTTCTGGAGATTCGCCACTCTTGTTCAATAATAATTACCAACCCAAGTCTGCATACACAGCAGTCCTAAATGCATTGAGGTAGATCATATACCTCCCGCAACTCAGTTCTGTGTGTATTTATGGAATATTGTATACCACTGACAAATAAAATTCTTTTGTGTGGTTCGGCCCTCGGATGGATCTATCTACTATCAAAATAATGATTAATGATTGACAACTTGTCTTCAGTGTCTGATCATGCTCCACTTATTAATGCGAAGTTAAACCGCTTATTACAGTATTAAACTCATTGACTTCTTCCCCCCTCTTTTTTAGTCATTTCAATTTCAGTGGGGTAGCCATGTGATTCGACTATTCAATTTGAAAGATCCTTCGACGGATTAATGTGTCAAAAAATGCCATATATTCAAATTAACGGAATAATTACCTGGGGGGCTGAATTGCTTTAAAAGACGTGTAAAACAGACTGCGATTTGGCAAGCAACCGACTTCAAAGAACCTTTAAAAGTTACAAAACATGTCCAAGTTCACTGCTTTGACTGCATTTATCGTTTTGGCTCCTTTATTGGCTGTTTCCACACCTACAGCAATTATAGAATCTAGGCAAGTAGATCTAGATTCCCTTAATGCTAGATTCGTGGCCAAAGGAAAACAGTTCTGGGTGAGTTACCCTCTCAGCTTCAAGTTTAAGGGAAAATGATTCTTATACATGTATCTACTACATTATATCAGGGGGCTGGTACAGAAGTTGACATTTTGAGTCCGGTTGGTAAGACATTGTGTTCTTTGAGTTCATTAAGGTAGTTATATGATTGAATAATGTTATTGTCATATAGCGATTCCTGGTGTCATCAGGACAGAATTTGGTGCTGTTTATCCTGTAAGAAAAACTCTTTCATCTCTCGCGTTCAAACCCTGAACAACACCTTCCATTTTTTAAATAGGAAAATTCCATGAAGGTAAAGAAATGGTTCTTCACTCACTTACTGTCATAATTGAAGTAATCCTAAATATGTGCTAGTGGGATGCCATTCAACGTAAGTCCAATCCCAATCCCATGGATGATCAGCATTTACTTATGTTCGATACCACTTTTTCTTGTTGAATAACTTAGCCAGGAATGGTGAATTTGTCTTCACAGGATCCGACAGTTTAGTCAAATGGGCAACTTCTAATGGTAAACTCATTCGAGGACATACCTTTGGTATGTTTATTTTATTAGTAACGTCACTCTAAAAACTTTCTCCGGGTCTCATTGGGGATTTATAGTTTGGCATTCACAACTTCCATCTTGGGTACAAGCTATAACTGATAAAAGTATCTTGGTAAGTTATAATATTCAATTTGCCTGTTCGTTGAGGTTTTATCTTGTCCTGAATATGATTGTGTCTGGGGATTAATAGACCGCCATTATTCAAAAACATATCGGGACTATCGCAACTCGGTATGCAGGAATGGTTCAATGTAAGTACTACCCCCATAAGTGCACATTCGTATTCTAATTCTAACCTACATAAAATTTCAATGCAGCCGTGAGTACTCCAAAAAAAACTTCAACGCTTGGTACTTAGTAGCTCAAATCATACAATTATAACAGTGGGATGTCGTACAGTACGTACGGGTACTCCTTTTCAATTCGCCCAAGTATATACATCTAACATATAATAACTTTATCTCACAGTGAAATTTTCAATGAAGACGGTTC